>CM024593.1:33664249-34179306 GCA_014182565.1 Eucalyptus marginata
CATTGACACTCAAATATCCCTAGGAGTCGCAAATATAAACTCGGGAAGAGTAATTTGGTATCGTTTCCAATACTCCCAATATCTGAACTCATCTTTGACACATTTTCTCTTATTGATAGGAAGCCTAGGATTCAAGAAACAAGCTTAATGGTTAATTTGGGCAAATCAAGTGACCCA
The DNA here is from genome assembly GCA_014182565.1 of Eucalyptus marginata. Lineage (NCBI taxonomy): Eukaryota > Viridiplantae > Streptophyta > Magnoliopsida > Myrtales > Myrtaceae > Eucalyptus > Eucalyptus marginata. Next base: position 33,664,427 of record CM024593.1, read on the forward strand.
CATCAATTTACCTAGCTTGGTATGAAAGGACATGTCATCCAAGAGCCGGTTCGGTTGAATGGAAAAGGAAACTCCCCCTACGGACATCGTCATCACCTCTGATCGAGTGGTACCCGGGAGGAAGCAAAATGGTCCAAAGTCGAGGGTTCGCATCCCCGACACGACAGTTAGCCTCTTGAAAATAAATAAAAAAATTGCTTCTCTTGCACCTGCAAATAACAAGAACGCAAATGACCTAACGGAGTAAAAATTACAAGAATTTATATCCTCCTCGTACTTGTGTCTATTCAAACATCGTAAAACCAAAGTGAAGGGTAATGTTGTATCACTTCCAAGTTATTCAACTCTTGAAAGAGTTTCGACTAACATGATCCCTCTCGTCTGTTGCAGGATCACTTGATCGTCAAAGATGTAGAAAACAAATTAATGAGAGGCATGTCAGACCATGATAAGCTCTCCCAAGCCAAATGGCGTCTCAAGTGTCGCCAAGGCAGATGACAGAAACCTTTAAGGCCTCAAATCACGTGTGATTTTGACCCTACTAATTGATCTATTTCCACATCTTCTCTTCTGCAGGGGCAAAAGCAGAAAGGCCGTCAAATCAATGATCAAATCCCCAATCCCAACTGATCTTTCTTGTGTCATTTCCCTACTTAATAAGGACAATCCATTGACACCCCTTTGTGAATAACTCTTTTGATTTTCAAAATTCAGCACATTTGTAAATACAATTTCACCAAGTAAACACCCCTAAAGTTGTCAATAGGGATTCTTGAGTAAAAATCATTCATTTGTTTTGAGAGTACAAACTCTCTCATACTTTAAAAAAAAAAAAAATGCTGCATGCCTTTCTCCAAATGGATTTTTGCATGATAATTTTGTCTGTCTAAATCGCTGATTCCATTGGGAATTATTAGAATAGACAGCTAAGTGAAGAATACAAGATTAGTTGAGCACGCTCGATGAGGCGCGTCGAATGATGACGGGCAAGCCATACCCTACACACAGTCCCCCATCTATACACTTGTGAGATGAGTACAGAAAATTCCATGACTACAGGGTAAAGAGTTCTCTCGCGAATGGTACGATAACCAAAATAGTGAGAGGCATTTCATTGCTCACTCCCCTTTGAGCCCCATACACTGGTGAAGCTTCTCTCATTAAGAATCGCCCTCACACTAGAGCGTGTCAAAGACAAGGCAAATCAGCATTACAAGGTGAGAAGAGGGATAGAAATTCTCTTGCTTGCACTTGCATCAATCTTCGAGTGTCTTTATTGCATATGAACACTCGCGTTAATTTAAGTGCCTTAGAATGACAAAGAGCAATTCCTTTTCTATACATTTGTATACATTGTATAACCCAAGTGAGTCTGTAATTTTACCCTCACAATAAGACAAAGCAGAAGTTATTGCCATAGCCTAGAGTGCTGGCTGAAAATGAAGACTCAAAGTCTAAATAATGGTGCTTCGATTGAGCTCGCCTAGATCGGTTCCTCAAGCAACAAAAATGAAAAAGTAGGGGCATAAAAAAGCAAGTGTACCGGTAAAAGCAAGGTCAATGCCCATAAATGAGGGACTGGAATAAAAGCAGGGGCATAAAAAAGCAGTGTGCCTGGTAAAAGCAAGGCCAATGCCCCCCCAGTCAAAAAAAATACAGCCAAGAAAAAGTTGTGGTTGTAAAATCTCCATTTGACAGTAAGAAGAAAGACCAAGTGACAAAAAACCGAGACAAGTCACCAACTCTCACCCTTCTATATGTGAGCCAAGTCTACGTTATATTCCCATTGTAAAAAGTCTCTTCAGACTAGGGGCACTTCAATTAACGTAAGATTTCATATGTGCATAAATATCGCTCGAAGAAGTACGAGCAAGATTACTCTATCTCTTTTCGCAGGGTTCCTGACTTGTAAACCCGGAGAGGATCATGCAACATTTTCGTCCATCGACTTCAACCTTGATGATCCCCTTTGATGAGCTGATAACCAAGTCTTCATCACAATTTCAACAAAGACCTCTCACATTAGTAAAGTCGTACCACTTGCGAGAATACTTGGACCCCTGCCGACATGATGAAGTGAGAAGTGTGATCCTTATAAATCCCGCATCAATGGTCGGGATAAAACAGTCTTTCCATGAGAGTGAGTGAAAAGTCCTTTCGATCGAAAGTCCCTCATCGGCATGCTCAAGACATCTACATTCTAAATGAGGGTTGTCTTTCAAAATCTTCCCAGTGGAATTCGGATGATACAAAAGCGACGAAATTGTCTTGCATAAATCACATTTGAATTTTTGAATTTACAACATATACAATCATTGTGTACATGTCTGCATAGGGCGTAAATAGTGAACATACTCTCAATAATCAGAGATATTGCCAGGTAAGCATATCCCTATCTATCTTAAAGTACCTACCACTGTCTAGGTACTCTCTTCTTGTCACTCGACCTATTCGAGTCATCCCCTGAGTTTGGGTGCTTGCGTCAGTCTAAGTATCCCCTTGTCTTTGAGTACCCACCATTTGCCGGGTACTCCCTCTTATCGACACTCGACCGTTCGAGTTGTCCCCCAGTATCGATATTTGCGACCGTCCGAGATATCCCCCTGTTTTTGAGTACCGCCGTTACTCGGTACTCCCTCGTTGACACTCGACCTGTTCGAGTTGTCCTTAAAATTTGATACTCATGACTATCCAAATATCCTCTTGTCTTTGAGTACCGACCACTGTTTGGATTCTCCATTTCCATGACACTCGACCTGCCCGAGTTGTCCTCAAAATTACGCCATTGAATACTAGCAGCTACCCAAGTATTCCACCACATTATACACCTGCAATCACCCAGGTATGCTTTCTTACACTCGGATCGGTTGAGTGGTCCCTGATCATATCGTTAAATGTTTGTGTTCATCCAAATATTCCTCTACTTTGTACACCTGTGTGCCTGCGGCCATCCAGGTAAGCCTTGTGCTACATTCAAATTCCCCATTACCAGGAGGTGGGAGACTTTCACGAATACGCGAGGTACGTCCTCGATATTCCCGTTACCAGGAGGTGAGAGACCTTCATGAATATCTCAGGTACGTCCTCGATATTCCTAACTACCAGGAGGTGAGAGACCTTCACGAATACGCGAGGTACGTCCTCGATATTCCCGTTACCAGGAGGTGAGAGACCTTCATGAATATCTCAGGTACGTCCTCGATATTCCTAACTACCAGGAGGTGAGAGACCTTCACGAATATCCAAGGTATGTCCTCAATATTCTCAACTACCAGGAGGTGAGAGACCTTCATGAATATCTCAGGTACGTCCTCGATATTCCTAATTTCCAGAAGGTGAGAGACCTTCGCAAATATGCAAGGTACATCCTCGATATTCCGTCCGCGGTACCCCTTCAATATTCGCAAACATCCGGTATCCTCTAAGAGTTTATACTTGTGGTCATCCAAGTATCCCTCCGACGCCTGCAAATGCCCAAATATCCTCCAGGTTAATACTTGTGAATATCCAGATACTCTTTCAATACCTGTGAATGTCCAGGTATCTCCCACAAATTGATGCCCGAGAAAGGTCGGCGCATCTCCCGAGAAAGGTCGGGTTCCAACCGGTGTCTTCTCAAATGGATCGACACCCCCAACAAATTGATGCCCCGAGAAAGGTCGACGCATCTCCCGAGAAAGGTCGGGTTCCAACCGGTGTCTTCGAAGCAGATCGACACCCCCAACAAATTGATGCCCCGAGAAAGGTCGGCGCATCTCCCGAGAAAGGTCGGGTTCCAAGCGGGTGTCTTCGAAAGCATCGACACCCCAACAAATTGATGCCCTAAGAAAGGTCGGCGCATCTCCCGAGAAAGGTCGGGTTCCAACTGGTGTCTTCGAAACAGATCGGACACCCCCAACAAATTGATGCCCCGAGAAAGGTCGGCGCATCTCCCGAGAAAGGTCGGGTTCCAACCGGTGTCTTCGAAACAGATCGACACCCCCAACAAATTGATGCCCCGAGAAAGGTCGGCGCATCTCCCGAGAAAGGTCGGGTTCCAACCGGTGTCTTCGAAATGCATCGACACCCCAACAAATTGATGCCCGAGAAAGGTCGGCGCATCTCCCGAGAAAGGTCGGGTTCCAACCGGTGTCTTCGAAAACATCGACACCCCCAACAAATTGATGCCCCGAGAAAGGTCGGCGCATCTCCCGAGAAAGGTCGGGTTCCAACCGGTGTCTTCGAAAGATCAAACACCCCCAACAAATTGATGCCCCGAGAAAGGTCGGCGCATCTCCCGAGAAAGGTCGGGTTCCAACCGGTGTCTTCGAAACAGATCGACACCCCCAACAAATTGATGCCCCGAGAAAGGTCGGCGCATCTCCCGAGAAAGGTCGAGTTCCAACCGGTGTCTTCGAAACGAGATCGACACCCCCAACAAATTGATGCCCCGAGAAAGGTCGGCGCATCTCCCGAGAAAGGTCGGGTTCCAACCGGGTGTCTTCGAAACAGATCGACACCCCCAACAAATTGATGCCCCGAGAAAGGTCGGCGCATCTCCCGAGAAAGGTCGGGTTCCAACCGGGTGTCTTCGAATGCGGATCGACACCCCCAACAAATTGATGCCTTGAGAAAGGTCCGCGCATCTCCCGAGAAAGGTCGGGTTCCAACTGGTGTCTTCGAAACAGATCAGGCACCCCACAAATCGATGCCCTGAGAAAGGTCGGCGCATCCCCCGAGAAAGGTCGGGTTCCAACTGGTGTCCTTGACGGAGGTCGGGCACCTCGCAAATCGATGCCCTAAGAAAGGTCGGCGCATCTCCCGAGAGAAGTCGGGTACCAACCGGGTGTCCTCGATACAAATCGGGCACCCACAAATGAGATGCCCGAGAAAGGTCGGCGCATCTCCCGTCAAGGCGACCGAAGAAAGGTTCGAGTCCTAGACAAATCATTGATTGTTTTAACAAAGCGGCCAGAAGAATGGTTCGAGTCCGGAAAAGCAACCTCCTCATATCACCGAGGTAAGATGACGCCTTGATACTTGCCAAACTCGGAGTTCACACCCTATCTCACTCACTTAGGTAAGTAACTACGGGTATCTTCTTAGCTGTCTTAGTATATGTAATGTTATATTGCTCTTCTTTCGCATAGGATAATAGGTCCCTAATAAAATATAATCGCCACGCATGTATGGATAAAATTTAGGCATCGGTTGTCTTTGAATGCAACCTCTGCGAGCTCACCTTCAAAGAGGGGCAGCTGTTGACGCCTAAAATTTCGTTTTATTTAATTAAGTCTTACTTTATTTTGTTTTATTTTATCTTTTTCGAAAAAATAAATAAACAAAAGCAAAAAGAAAACAAAGCAAAACAGAAGCAAAAAACAGGGGAATTAGCCTCCTTGTGGGCCCTCGGCCCATCTCCGTTCGGCACAGCCCACCCGCGTCATCTTCTTCTCCCTCGCGCCTCGCAATGCACGCGCGAGGGCGCGACGCCGGAGGAAGATCGTAGGCGGCGACGGGACGTTCGCAGGAGCGGCCGGCGTCGGATGGGACGCGGTCGACCGCTCGGAGCCGCTCGGCGCGCGGGGGACCGGCGGTCGAAGCTCCGCCGACCGGCCACCCCTCGCCTATAAAACCCCCGTCCCCGCCTCCGTTAAGGACACGAGCAGCCGGCGAAGCCCCGAGGACCCCGAGAGACTTCGGGAAGCTTGGAGCGAAGCAGGCACCAGGCGGTCGGGTCGCAAGCCCGCCGATCCCCCTCCGAGAGACTTCGGAGGAGGCCGGGGGCGAGCGAAACCCGATTCCACGGGCTCGCACAGACAGAGAGAGAGAGAGGAGATAGAGAGAGAGAAGGAAGACGAAGGGACAGGGGGACCGTGTGGGTCGCCGCCGCCGTCGTCGCCGTCGCCACCCCGCCGCAGTAACCACCGCCTTCGCACTCTCCCCTCCGCTATCACCGTCGCCGCCGCCATCGCCGCCGCAAAGACCTCCGTTCTCCCCCCTTGGCGCCGCGGATTCGCAAACCCTAGGGTTTGCGATTTTCCGGTCGGCAGATCGGATCCGGGTTGGGAACCGGGTAGGGTTGCGCGCGTTTCAAGGGGGCGGCTGCGAGTCGGGTCAAAACCCGGGTCGGGTCCGGGTAGGGTTCCGTGAGTCGGGTCGGCGAAGTCGGATCCGGGTCGGGGAACCGGGTAGGGTTTCGCCGGTTCCCCCAAACAGCGCCGTTTCGCAAAACCAAAAAAAAAAAAAAAAAAAGAGCGCGAAAAATCTGGAGTCGGGCCGCGTTGCCCGGCGCGGTTTTTTTTTTTTTTGTTTTTAATAAATATTAAATAATTTATTTATTTTCCCAAAAAATCAAAATCAAAAAATATATATATATATTTTATTTTCGAAAAATATAAAAAATATTTTAATTTCCAAAAAAAAACAGAAAATATTAGAAAATATATAAAATATTTTTACTTTTCAAAAAAATCCAGAAAAATCAAAAATACTTTATTTTCCAGAAAATATTAAAAAATATATTTTCCGAAAAAAAAAAAAAAAAAAAAAAAAAAAAATCAAAAACATTTCATATTTTCCAAAAAATACCAAAAATCCAAAAAAAGGCCAAAAATTCAGAAAAAGCCAAAAAGACTTTTATTTTCCAGAAAATGCCAAAAATCAAAAAAGGTCCCTTTTGTGTCAAAAAAAAAAAAAATTGGAAAAAGGTTCAAAAAATGTTTTTCTCCAAAAATGCATGGTAAATCCCCAAAGCATCCAAAAGCCTCGGGGTTTAAACAAGATTAGGTACCGAAAGGGCATTAGTGATTAACTAGTGTAATCAAGTCCCCGATCCTAATTTCTCTGGTTGCGCAGGGAGCGAGTATTTCTCCCAATACTTCGCATGGGTTTCTAATCAACCCACCCTAAATTGATTAGTGGCGACTCCGTTTTAAAAATTAACTTACAGGTTAAAAACTTTGACCATTTAAGTCGTGAATTGGTGGACTTGGGAGAGTCCGGGCGTAATTAATTAGCCGAGCCATTAGCCTCCCGCGAAACAAAAAAAAAAGAGGTCGCGACACCAATCCTACCCAGAAACCAGGAATCGGACCAAAAGAACCGGTTCCCCCTTTTTGGAACCGGGAACTAGACCACATAGTCTTGGGCCTGGTTCGGTTCATGGGTAGTCCAATAAAACCGGTGGATTTACATAACTTGACCGAAAGTTTTGGATTAACTAAATTGTCAATTCATGTCGCAATTCAAAACTAGGATTTCATCCAAGATTTGCAAAGAAGATTGAGAGATGATGAGGCCGTGATTTAGAGGCACGCTCAAAAAAAGGAGAAGGATTCAATGGATTCTTTTCCTTAAAAAACGGGCTCATGAATTTTAAGGAAGGTGCAAGTAAGCAAGGGAGTTAAAATTGATGAATCTTTGCAAGAAAAGAAAGAAAGTAAAATAAAGAAAGAAGCAATAGACAAAAGGAGCAAGGAGGATGAATTAAAGTGGCAATACAAAAGAAATAAAGATTCGCTTCTTCATGTGGAATGAGCATGGCGTAAGGGGAGAATAGGGTTTAGGTTTACACTTTGCTTCTTTAAAAAATAACAAAATATAAATCAATCTGGTTCGAGCAATCCAATCAGTTCGATTCCTACCTTAAAATTGAAAATCGAACCGAAAATCATCGATTCCAATTTTATGAAACCGAGAGAACTGAATCCACACCAAAACCAGTTGGTTTGGTCTGGTTCAACACACCCCCATATCTTAGCACCGATTGATTAGATATACAAAAATGTCATACTATAAGAGCATTAAAAAATCTTTCTCAAATTTCTCATAGGTTGTTTCTTGTCCACAATCTCATGAATGTAGTTAACACTACACATTACAAGTCCAAAAACTTATAAACTTCGTGCACTTTAGTCATACAATTCGTACATTTAATTCCTAAAATTTGTCAATTCACTGCACTTAAATCCTTTTGTTACTATCGTTAGCTTCTAAGCTAATGGACGGAAAATAACATGTGGTTTATATCTTTTTTTTTTTTAAACACGTGGCTTTTCTAATAATTTTTCAATAAATATAAAAACAGAAAAAAAAAAACAACTAATAATAAGGTAATAGATGAAAAATTAAGGTAGGGGTGTAGGGAGGAAGAGGGGTGGTACCATGTTCATAAAATTCTAAATACAAACCAACATATTGAATAAGTAATATAATGATGAAAAAGAATATTATCCCACAAAGATTGATGATTAATAAACCAATTAAATATTAAAAATGGACTAACTCAAATTTTTAACAAATCAAAATAGAATTAAGAATAAATTAAAATTGACAACCTTAGAAGCAAAATTTCGAAATTAAATGCATAAATCAATCAAATAAATATGTTAAAACATCTAATTCATCATAACCACTATATAAGAATTTCATATTATTATTCATATAAGAACGATATCAAACATATGATAGCGGAATTTTCCAATCTATTTACTATCATATCTCTAGGTATAGTAGACCTATTCAATTTATCAATCCATCATATCTCTATGTGAATTTAAATAAATATAAGTGCGTTAAAATCTATAAACATACTCAATTTACAGTAAATCTTTTGGACTATCTTATCATTGAAAACCACGCAAGTAACATATAACATCTAGCCACATTTAATTCATGGTTATATATTATGAGAAGCAATTGTATATTATCACTTCTCAATCTCAAATATGTACATCACATCATTCAAATGGTGACTAGTCATTTAAAAGCATTAAGCACAATATTATATAACCCACATGAATAAAATCACCTGCAAAACATAAAAAGCATGAAATTTATATCATCATGTCCAGCTACATCGTAGCCCTAAGAAAAGAATATTAAAACATAATAAAAGAAGAAACTAAAATATAAATTAAACCCAACATCTTAAATCAAAAAATAAGAATTCTGTCACCACTTTTATCTTCTCTTCAAAATACTTTAAGGACTCATTGACCAATGAAAAACAATCTAAAAATAAAGATCTAGTTGTCCCTCCAAGTTCTTAATGTTATCCTATTTATAGGATACATCCAAGACTCTAATCACAAGGCAATTGATTATTTTTCGCATAAAATTAGGCAATGAATAATAGAATTCCTTATTCGCATCCAACTTGTAACGCAACCTGATTTGAATTCCCGAATCATAGAATTCTTCCTTTCCTTCTTTTTGCAATTTTTCCTTATTTACTTTACGTCTCATTATGATGCATAAACAAGGAAAATTTGAATAAAATAGAAGGAAATCCAAATATTTTCTTGCAAATATTTTATAAGATTATCATGCTACTTCTCCAATTAGTCGATCCTCATAGGTAACCTTCATTAGGGTTGTGATTGACCTCAGATGGTTAGGCAATGGTCGACCACCCTCATTGCAACGACCACCCTCATTGCAACCTCGATAAGGGGAATGGAAAGATAAAACTTATCTAAGTTTTTTTATTTATTGTATATTTCCTTATGGGCTATAAGATTTTTTTTTAAAACATAAGTTCTAAAGAATTTTAAAAACTAAAATTGAAAGATAAAACTTATCAAGTTTTTTTTATTTATTTTATATTTCCTTATGGGGTATAAGATTTTTTTTTTTTTTTATCTCAATCCCTTCCTTTGGACATGTGTGCGTGATACTCAGAGGGATCGAACCCCATACCTAATACTCTCTAGCCCATCCCCCAATCTCTTTACTCACAGTCACCCCTTACAATCTTCTTTTCTTTTTGTAGTCTTTCTTTATTCTTAGATAATTTGTAACTTTCAATTTTAGTTTTTAAAATTCTTAAGAACTCATGTTTCAGACTTTTTCTAAGTTTTTTTTTTAATATTTTTTTTATGTGGCATAAGATTTTTTTTTTTTTTTTTGGTCTTACTCATTTCTTTTGTACATGTGTGCACGATACTTTCGAACCCCAAACTATATACTCTCTAGTCCATCGCCCAATTTCTTTACTAGTAGGGTCGCATGCCTATAGGCAAATGGAGGCACAAGATTAAAAATGCAATAGGACAAGCCACGTAGCATTTTCCATCCATGAATATAACAAAAGAGCTCGGTTATCAAAATTGACAAGTTTTGGAATCAAATGCATGAAATGAAAATTCTAAAATTAAGGTGCACAAAACTAACAAGTTTTAGAAATTAGCCGTAATTTTGCCACACGAATACAGCCCCAGGCCTATACAATGTTTTCTTGGCTTGCTCAAGGGTTCAATCTTTTCTTTTAACCCACTAAACCAGGCGAGAGGTTCGAATTACCAATTCATCTAAAACAAGTCATATCTTATTTAAATTGCTTGAATGAGTCAATTTGTGTCATATGTGATTATTTCATCTTCTTTTTTTAAGTATCACATGGAACGATGCATGTGTAATCACGCTACGCTCAAGAGCTTGGGATTAGCTTGATTGTGATTATCTGAGGTGCCCCGGCCAAGAGTTTGTCGTTGGAGCCTCATCTAGTGCATATGGACTAGACAATTTGCATTCATTTATAACAATCAATCGAGTCAAAAGTTTAGATGTCAAACCCCGAATGCTATAACCCCACGGCCATCCTTTCACCCGAACTTTGGTTAGCAACAATAGTACAAGAGCACTTTGGGTGTTGGTTTTTGATGGGAAAGAAAGCACTTTCAATGGGAACTTTTGAAAGTTGGTTTTTGGGTTGTTTGAGACTGTGTCCTTCAGGTGAAAAGACAATCATGTCATTATCCAAATTCCTATAGGATTTAGGGTGACATCAAATACATGTAATGAAATTAATCATTAACCCGAGCCTTGCGCAAACTTTGAAGATACATGTAATGATATAACTATTTTTTTTTTAAGGTTAATGAAAAACCCTAAACTGGTATACTTATGATATTTTTATCCCAAATTAATTTTTTGACCACCAAAAACCCCAAACTAGTACACTTTTGATAAATTTACCACAGAATGGTATATTTGTGATAAATTTACGCTCTATTAGTTTTCGTTAAATTTTACTGTTAGATTGTGAGTTAAATGACACTAGACAGTTAACTATTATACTAGTTTGGGATTTTACTCTTTATTTGTCATAATTGTACTATTTTATGATTTTTTGTGGTATTAATCAAATTTAATAAGGGATATATTTGTTACAAATGTAGCGGTTTGAAGTTTTATGTAGTCATTTAGGATAAAATCTTCATACGTATACCAGTTTGGAGTTTTTCCTGTTCAAAAAATTAATTTGAGGTAAATTTGTAATAGATATATTAGTTTGGGATTTTTCAGGGTATTAACCATTTTTTTAATTCATAATTAATATCTTGTGATGGATTTATTTATCATGTTTCTCTTAGATAATTTGGTCTAACATTTCTCACTTATGGCATTTTATTAATATGCATTGATCTCTCTTAAATTTATCACTCATGATTGTGGTGAATATTTTGTATGCAATCAAAACAATTCGGTTAAATTTACAAATTTCACCAATTTAGACTCCGTTCGTTTCTTTAAAAATGAATGATTTAAAAAATATTTTCTTAAAAACGATTGTATTTTTTATAAAAATAAATGAGAGAAAAATATTTTCATCGTCCATGTAAACATTTAAATATAAATTGTTGTAAAAAAAGAAAATATTTATTTTAAGAGATACAAATGATCGTTTTTAGAAAAATATTTTTAAATTATTTATTTCTTGTAAAACAAATGGAGCCTTATTGAAGTAAATTAGTCCATTGATAAGGCTAGATTTCTAATCGGGATAGGACGGAATAGGATAGGATATGAAATCCCGAGATTTTTATATTCTCGTCCATTGTTTGATGTATCGCAGTATTAAAGTCGGATATATTCCACATCATATCATGTAACGGTATATCATTGTAAATAGAGATGGTGAAAATCTCTCGTAACACTATTCCTTAATTTATTTTTATTTTATTTTTCCTCTTTTTTATATTATTTCTTTAATCCCCTTTCATCATTCTTTAATAAAATTTTATCAAATAGTAAATTGTACTAACATACCTAAAATACAAAAATACCTAAAATATATAATAAGTATAAATGTATAATTTATAGATTGAATGTTTATTATAAGATAGAATTAAAGTTGAATATATAAATTCAAATAAGATTAATTAAAAATAATTTTTATTTTATTTTTAATTTCTTAAATTAGAATTCAAATATTATTTATATTGAAATATAATTTCAATTTTGTTAATTTAATAAGTTTGTTATTCGAGAAAAATAATTTTCCTATTATGGACATTAGAAATCCTATCTACCTTTATCCCACCTCCCCTATGGGATAATTTTATCCGGCCTAAATCCCTCTTATATCTGACTTTATCCTGTCCTAAGCGAGTACCAAACGTAGGATATGATAAATCATATCTTATCCCGAATTTTATCCCGACTGCCAAACGCAGCCTAAGATGTCTCAACACGTGTGTACACACGTACTAGACATAATTCATGCTTGCACAGATTGTTGTGCAAAACTTATAATTAAAAATGATTTACATACATTTAATTAAGCATAAAGGAAACTTCAAATTAACGTATTTATATAGAAAGATTCTAATGGTAACATAACATTAATCATTATGAGCAACCTATACAATAAAATAGTTAACGTGATATTCATTCCTATCGTATTTCGTATTTTTACAATGTCTCACGAGTACTTGTATAATAATATGAAATATTATGCTAATGGCAGGGTAAAAAAATTCTTTTATACAAAGGAGTTGTACATATAATTATAAAAATGATGAAGAGAGACGGGAAGGAAAGGGCCAAGGGTAAAAGATAGGTAGTAAATGACTTAAGAGTGTGAGAATAATCAATCATTTACAAATTAGAGTCGCATGTGCTGACTTTAGAGTCAATCTTTAGAGAAGATTTTGGCATTATATATTTAGATAAATAGTGCTATGTTCAAGCGAACAGTACAAATTTTGTCACATATTAGTTGATGTGCCCGTGCCTTGCACGGGTTTATTCCAAAGCTTAATTCGCTACGATTTGTAGGTAATATAACATAATCATCATCCGTTGACATGTGACATTCTTATGCTTATACAAAGACTCACCTTCCAGCCTTATGCTATTCCAAAAGATCAATTCTGTCTCGTTGGAAAAAAATGGTCATATGACACTTGAAATCCTAACAAATCTGGAAATAAAAGACCCAAAATCATAGATGTTAGTTCATATTTGATTGGTTGAGTTGTTAAATGGGTTAGTTATATTCAGTAAATGGGAGATAAATAGGTTTAGAATGGTCAAGCTCAAAAATAATATTGAGTGTTAAATGGGTTCACAACTTATTTAGACATAACCCATCTCTATGACTCTCTCGCCCTCATCCAATCTCGTGCTCGCCCCTCAATTTTATTTTTGTTTTTTGGGTTCTGTTCTCGCGCCTCAATTTGAGTATGAATTATCTTACATTGAGTTAAATATGAAAGTATTTTAATAATATGTGTCGGGTGTATATAGATCAATGGATTTGTATTTCATGGAAATTGGTCAATTTGAGTCAAATTATTTTCAACCTGAACTGACCCAATGGGTCTAGATGTTATAGAGTGGAAATGAAGCTCCAGTTATTAGCTTGTCAATGCTTTAGTGATGTCATTTACTTAGAGTCTGGGATTGGAATCTAAACAACACAAATTCCTTCGAGAGGAAACGCACCAATGATTTAAAACTTGCCATCTTTCCAAAAAAAAAATACTTTCCAGAAAAAAGCTAGTTAAGCATTTATCACATGGTCAATTGGATACTTCGAAACAGTGACTACCCACAATGTATAATTTACTTAGTTATCTTAATTTCAAAGTGATTGGCTTATCATATATCTTGAATTTTCATCATATCATAAGAAAAAAAAAGGGAAAAAAGAAGCAGAAGTTGACTTTAAACATTTTCACTTACTGAAAAGAAAATCTCGTGTTTTCATGGATAAACTTGCAAAGCTTCTTCTGGTCCTTTAGCCATGATGCACTTGGCTACTGATCAGCCTCGAGATCACTGATTAACAAAGGACCAACTATATATATTATCAAGTTAAATAAATTAATCACATTGGTAAGGTCATTTATTTGACAAAGACCACCATATCCAAATTTATATAAAGTATAATGGCTTATTTTGTATAAAAGTAGATTTCAATTCATTTATTATATATGATTTATGGCCAAAACTCACTTGTATGTACACACACACACACACATACATACATACATGTGTGTGTGTTAAGATAAGATTATAGAATTAAAGTTTAGTTGGGTTGGTTAGTCTAAATTATTTTGGGCTGATTTTTGTTGCATAAGTAATAGTACATCGAATGCGGTTTATAGCTAAGCATCTTGCTTATATACTTCTGGGCCCAAGACGGGCCCAACATGCAAATGTCTGTGAAGCCCAGCCATTTTGCTCTATCCAATAATATTCTCATCAAGCGGCCTTGTGCAACTGACCAAAAAGCAGGCTTTTCTCCTACAATAATCACGAACAAAGATAATTATCGTCGATATTGTCCTGCACAAAACTTGTTTATGTCCCTTCATTTCTGGTTTTTATGGTTTTTATCATCAGATTATGGTGTTAAAAGCTGCAGATGGCATGGCAACGAGCCTTATGACGTATCGTTGATCGTAGAGTTTATCGAGTATCCTTACTCGAATGGGACCATTCAATGAGTAGACCTCGATCGGGTGCCAAATGCAGCGTGACGCAGTCCTAGAGCTAAGGGATCCAGCCACAACACGGATAGATGCACGAAATGTCGAGGGCCCAACGCAGTGAATGAACACCGGTATGAGGTAAAACCGAGACCGGAATTGCAGTCATTAGCGTTGCTGATTACTTAAACTCCAAAATTAAATAGTTATAATCTCCTTGATGAACCTAACACAAAATATTCCATTACCCATTTGATTTTTATGAACAAAAATCAATGTCCAAAATCAATGTCCGGTGCAAGTCTCTGCTTGCGGGTGGTCCACGTGTGCACGCATGCATGGCAAGGATGCTGTGGGTAGATGCTGGTGCTAGGTAATGGTCCTGTGTCTTCATTCGATTGTCTTTCAAGCGATTCCATTATGCCAAAAATTAAGAAATATATAATATATGCAAGTTTATGTAATACATATCTGTTGCTAATCCAGGGGAAATTCATGTAGCTGTGAATGGATTTTCTTTTTGTGTTGAATTTTAGCTGTTCATCTTATATTTTTGGATCCTTTACATGCTCATTCCGCGTTTGACTCAGTTTTATTCTCTGAGTTTGGGGGGAAGAAGAGTTCTCGTTTAGCCGGTTGGCTATTTTGGTTTGCTTCTCTTGTCACGGTCGCTACGAGGAACCAACGCATGTTTTCGTCTGTTTGCCGAGATGAATCCATTTTTCTTTGAACTGATCGAAGGGCAGATCATCTGTAGTAAAAGGATGTGGGAGATTGCTAGGGGTGATCGGGTCCAAGATGGGTAAGTCAGAACTGGACTGACCACCCGACTTTTGTTATAACCGGTTTCTTTTTTTACAGACCTTATACCAAACCATGTTTGTATTGGATCATGTACCCGACCCACTTTATTTTTTCAATCCGGTTCCAGGGTCAACCATGTTTTCACTGGAACCTGTTTTACAATCTTCCGATATCCTATATAACTTCGAATTTTATATTAATACGCGAGAAAATAACGTAATCGTCTTAATTTGTATTGAAACATTAAGCACTTGTATTTCACAAAAAAAAAAAAACATTAAGCACTTGTAATAAATAAATACATGAACTTTTTGACTAAACAAAAAATTAAGAATCCACGGGGTTAATTATAATAAATAAAATCATAAAGTAAATAATTAGTAACAAACATGAGTATAATAATAGTCTTATTCCCATAACTACTACATGAAGCTACTCATTTATGTAAGTATAATTCCTTACAAAAGAGAAATTAGGCGAGCCAATCCATGTGATACATAAGAATTTGGCAGCGACGAACATCGTCCGTCCATCAGACGGTGCGAGAGGGAGCCGGTAAGGGAGGGAAGCAAGTGAGGAAGAGGAATGATAAAGGAGGAGTGCTATGCGTATTTGAGAGAGCCAAAAAAAAAAAACGTCGTATGATTACGGGAGTAAGAATAGAAATCGGGATAAAAAAAAAAATAGTTTTTGACCTCTACTTACAAACCGGTCCGAGAACCGATTCCAAAACCAGTCTAGGAATCAGTTTTCGGGTGGGTAATCACTTGGAACCTGTTCCCGAACCAGTTTAAACCGATTTCGAATTTTGGGAACCGGTTCTCAGATCATTTTCAATAGGAACCGGTTCCCGACACTGTTTTCCGGGTGGAACGGTCTGGGAATCGGATATACCCGGTCCGGTTGCACACCCCTAGAGATTGCGCTGCATTGAATGGAAAATCGATGGTCGACATCACACCTTTCCAGAGGCAAAAATATGGGTCTTTTCTTAATGATTGGACCCGACTGCTTTCGGTTAATTAATGCTTTTTCTGTGGGTGTGCGATGTCGAATGCTTGAGCCCGTTAGATTAATCATCGGGGCACGAAAGTCTCTCCATCACGACGCGATTGGGTGGTTATGTATCAAGCTAGGAGCTTTACCCTTGGGACCGATTTCACTCCGAATGGAGGCCACGACAGGACTTCCAGAGGCATGATTTGGCCTCGAATCTTAACCAATTCGATTAAACTCCAGGAGATTAAGGTTAAACTTGGCTTGTCAATTGATTGAGTCTCTTCCATTTTTTCCTTATTCGATGGAAAACGACAAGAACACTTTGTAATGATTTTGTTGGACCCCTTTGGTGATCAGGCTGACCCAATCTCAAAGCGGAATAGTCATGGAGTGCGATTCTTTTCATGGAGTTAGGTAGTCGAGGACAATTTATGGAATAAAAGAACAGTGTGGAACCTACAACCAATGTAATCGAAACCCTTTGAAAATGCATGAGCATCTTGTGGATCCTGCTCTTTGACCATTGGTTGGCTAGTAGTGAGTTTAGGACAAGATAAGGAAATGGACTCTAGAAAAGAACATTTTGGAGCTCCACTTGGACGGACACAATTAGAGTTGGGATAGTCCCACCGAAAATCTTGAACGTCATCGTGGGAAATCAATGTCCAAAACTTTCTTTCGTTCCATCAATATCCCAAAACTCATACTAGTGATCCAAAAGCACATCTCGTTTTAGACTTCCATTCATAATGACTATTACAAACCTAACATGACAGCATTCGCGCACAACGCCGGCACGTAGATCTAACTTGGCGATGGATATACACTTCCATATCCACCAACAGCGTAGCGACATCAGATTTTTAACTGTCGTGCACAACTGTCACGTCGAGATTTTTAATGGCCATATAGATGGAGGGTACTTTTAGGTCATGGGTACGAGGTTGGAAACATTGATGAGATGACAAAAAGTTTGAGATATTTGTATTAAATGAAAAAAAAAAATTACAACTTTCTTTTAGATTATTCAATTGAAATTTAGCACGCGTGACTTCAAAGTTGAGGTGAAGTTTACCGGTAGGGTGGCAGGTAAGTACTCGTCCTAAAAATTTATGTTGCTAGAGCCACCGCAATTGCAAGTAATAGCTACCCCAAAAAAACACACATTCATGATGGAAACTTATGGTAAAAAAGATTGATTTAGTCAAGCGAGAGGAGGGTTAAAGACGAAGCGCCATTCCAACCACCGCCCTTTTTAACTTTTCACCATTCACGCTTTGGTCATCATTTACGTTTTGTCGCATTGGCCCCAATTCATGATGATACAATCTCTTTTACTACAGTCAAACAACTCAAGAACTTTGGAAGCAAAACAATCGAAATCGCCCATTCGATGTCGGTGCTCTTGAAAGGATGTTGCACGAACCGGACCTGCTTTCGAATTCCTTCTGGCTCCTTATATCGTACCCATTAAATTACGTTTCATTAAGCTAGTGCTAAAACATTTGACTATCAGATCACGTTTTCATGTGGGTTTTTAATATTTTCTATGACTTAGAAGTCATCTTGATAAGTTTCACCGTACCGCATCATCTTGACATTGTTGAGACGATGCCGTGTAATGATGCGTCGTGATCATGGCGATTGGCGGGAACTATGATCATAAAGTAGGGGGAAAAGAAGACACGTGATTTATACACTTTCGTGTGGAATCGAAAGATGGGGGAAGTTTTCAGGCTTCGTGCAATGGATTTGCAATTTTTCATCATTGGTTGATGTGAAGGCATGGCACGTTATGAAGGACTACCGCGAAAAAGGAAGAGGGAAGGAGGGACGGGGGCAAGACGTGGTAGAAAGAGATGTTTTTGGCTTGGCGCATTTGGCTATTTTAGTGAGAACGGAACCGAATTAAAGCAATAAATGGGTTGCGTTTGATGTTTTTGGCCAAGTGAAAAGAACACTAGACTCCAACGTACAGAATCGAGACGGCTGTCACTTTCAATGGGATTAAGCCCACGTGTAGCTTTGAGGGAAATCGCATCTTGGACTTGGCTTCTTTTCTTATAAAAAAAAAAAAAAATAGTCCTAAATTTTGACATAATAGGAAGTGTGATCCTTAAACTTTAACTCAACGTAAATTGTGATTCATAAAATTTTTATACATATTCAATTTAATTAGTAAAAACTTTGAAAATGCTCAACATTATCATTTTATTAATTTGGATACTATATTGAACATTTTTATATAGTTCAAGAACTAAATTAAATATATATAAAAAGTTCGGAGATTATATTGTATATTGAACTAAAGTTGAGAGATTATATTAAATAATTTAAAAATTCAAAAATCACATTGGGTCAAAATTTTGAAATCATTTGTACTATTGGAGTCATTTGGCTTCTTGCTGATTTGAGGCTGTTTGAAAATCGCACTTTTTTTTCCTCTTTGATTGCAGAGAATCCGAAGCAGCACCAATAGCAGGAGTCCACAAGAAACTCAAACATGCGGATCCATCGATTGGCCATTCGAAATCCATTTAGTACTTTCACGAGGAAAGTCTTCAATTTCCTGACGACATCGACAGCAGGCTCTTAAAAATAACGACATCGAACGCGCTGAAAACTGCTATATTTATATGAACTCGTTGCTTAAACGACGTGCCGCGCGACGGTAAAGAGTCGACAGGTTTCTCTGGGTCGAGGTCCTAAGGCAAAATCAAACGGGAAGGGAAACAGCCCCAATCAAAGTGCCTCGAAAATCCCAGCCACGAAATTATCTTATTCGGTAAGCGCGGCAATAAATTAGGGGACGACTGTGGACAGACGACTCAACGGTCACTTCGTCGGATACGACATCGCCTCGTCCTGCCCCTCCGGATCTCCCCCGATTCCCCTCATTACAAAATAACAATCACAGCACGGCCGGAATATCTTGGTTTTTGCGATATCCATATAATATATTTTGCAAATCATGCATGCGATGCGAGAGAAGCTTGTGGATCAATGACGTCTACCGCTGATTTGCTAACAACTTGAGGGCAAATTTTCAGGGAATAAAAATGAAAAGAAAAAAAGAAATTATCAACCAAACAACCCAGATAAAATAAGAAAGAAAGAGATGATGGCCCCCACAAAAAGTTCAAAATGCATTGAAATGGTGGGGGCGCGGCAGCCATCTGCCCTCTCTGCTCTGACTTCACACCATCGCTGGGCCCGGCGGGGGCCCAAAAGTCCTGGGCCCATCATTGCCCCTGGGCAGAAAAAAACACATTAGGGGCGAACAGACGCGCCCACGTGGCGGCCGGAGAAGGGGGGGAGGCTCCATCGAGCTGTGCCAGCGGCTCTCTTTCTGGGGAAAGGGACAGTTCTTTTAATCCACGCCGGGGGCCCACTGCAGTAACGGCTACATTTTCCTCTGAAGCTCGGAGCTCGAGCCACGTGACTGCAGCCCTCCCGCTCAGGGTTTGGCGGGAGCCTGCCGCTGCCACGTGGGGGCCACCACCTCCCGGCCAGCCCGAATGGTTGACCGGCACGTGCTGACTTTTTTTTTTCTCATCCTCCCGACGGGACCCGCCGCTTCAAACTCCAAGGCCAGCACCAGAAACGTCCAATGGGGTGAACGAGCGCGAGATGGCAAAAGCGTCAAATAATAAAAGGCTACAGAAACACTCCGGCTGATAATTTACGAAGAAAGAAAAAAAGAAGGAAAGAAATGGGCTACCGTCACTGTTACATTCTAAAAAAAATGAGATGGAAAAAAGTGGGAGGATGTTAATGGATGATTTCGGGTCATGCCGGCGAGTGCTGGGATGTCGGGTCGGCCGACGACGGGATGTCGGGTCCAACTCGGCAGCCTTCGAGCATGAAAACCACGTCGGACATGGTGGGCCGGCCGAGCGGGTCGGGGGTCGTGCAGAGCAGCCCGACCTTCACTCCTAGCAGGAACTCCTCCCACTCGGACGATTCCGGGTCGAGCTCGAGCAGCCCTGGCTCGAGCAGCTCCGTGATCTGGCCCTTCTGGAGCTGTTTCTTGACCCACTTCACGATGTCCTCGTCTTGTGTGAACATCACTGGCCTCTTCCCCGTCAGCAGCTCGAGCAGCACAATGCCGAAGCTGTAGACGTCAGATTCCTTGGTAATTTCCCCAGTAAGTATGGCTTCCGGCGATACATAACCCAGCGTGCCGACTGCAGTAGAAGTGGAGGTTTCAGCAGGAGCTGCGACAGTTAGCCGTTCAAGGCCGAAATCTGAGAGATGGGCTTCGAAATCGGCATCAAAGAGCACACTCTGGGGCTTCACATCCCCGTGAACCATCGAGCAAGAGTGGAGAAACGCTAATCCACGGGCAATTCCCAGGGCGATCAGATGGCGCATTGGCCAATTGAGGACGTGACCATCTTGGTGGGATGCTTCTTGGAGGAGCGTGGCCAGGTTTCCATTGGGCATGTAGTCGTAGACCAGAAGCCTCAAGTCGGGTGCCCCTGCATAGTAGCCGCGAAGAACCGTCAAATTTCTGTGCTTCACTCTACCGAGTGCTTCGGATTCTTTCCTGAACATGTTCTCATCAAGCGATCCATCGGGTAGTCTTCGGATTGACAGCACCATCCCATCATTAAAGCAGGCCTTGAAAACCAATCCATACCGTGTCCTGGCTAATACATTCTCTTCGTCAAACTGCCTAGTAGATTCAATTGTTTCTGCAAGGGTGATTTTGTTGTTGAACATGACGAGCTTCAGAGCTCCATTATCAGTGCTGCCACGCCCTCCACTTGATCTAGAACTTGCCCTGCCTGGACTGGTTTTCTTCTCACCGGCTGCCTTTTCTTTCAGCCTCTTGCGCCATCTCAAGAGGCTGTAGATGTAGAAGCAGCAAAATAAGGTTAGAAGGCAAGCTCCAGATGCGACCACAGCAATTAACAAGATCAACCTCTTCCTCCTATTCCTCGCAGTTGAGTCCTGGCACTTCTTTTGCAGCGGCTTACCACACAAGTTCTGATTATTGGCAAATGCCGAAGAATTGTTGAATTGAGAACCAAGCATCGTAGGAATCTCGCCTTCAAGATTATTCCCCGATATGTTGAAACTCGACAAGCCAGAAATCTGCGTAAAATTGGCAGGGATTTTCCCATCTAAGTTGTTGTTGGAGAGATCCAACTTTTGCAGGTCCGATAGCTCTGTCAACGAGTCAGGAATGCTGCCGGAAAGATGGTTTGAGTCCAGAGACAAAGAAGTCAACGATGAGCACTTTGAGAGCTCTTTTGGGATTTCGCCAGACAAGTTGTTTCTCCCTAAATCAAGTATCTTCAGATGTGACAACTGAGAGAGATCAGAGGGAATATGACCAGAAAAAGAATTTGCTCTGAGCTCAAGAGCTTCGAGGTCGGAGGAATTTCCTAGCTCCGGTGGGATCAAACCAGAAATTCGGTTCCCCGACAATGAGAGAACCACCAGTGACCGAAGGAACCCGAACGTCAAAGGAAGCTGACCAGAAAAGAAATTGGAACTGAGGTTCAAGTAACGCAAACCCACCAAACTACTAAACCCTTCAGGAACATCACCAGATAAGTTGTTCTCCTGCAGAGCAACGACCTGCAAACTTGGCAAACCAGCAAGCTCAAGTGGCAACTCGCCAGACAAATTCTGCTTGCTCAAATCGAGGGTCGTCAGCTTAAAAAGATTGCCCAAACCAACTGGAATCGACCCCGAAAGATCGTTGTCGCTCATGTTCAAGACCACTAATCTGCTCAAGTTCCCAATATTTGCAGGCACCTGACCTGAGAATCTATTTCCACTCAGGTCCAATGTAGTCAAGTTGCTCATCCCCATCATCTGCTCCGGCAAAGTACCGGTGAAGCTGTTGCCCCTTAAATTCAAAGTTTCAAGCCCCGTGAGATTACTGATGCCAGCGGGAACTAACCCCGAGAACAGATTACCTCCGAGAGACAAAACTTTCAAACCACTGAATTCGCCTAAAAATCCAGGAACCTCCCCAGCAAGTCTATTCCCTTCGAGATTGAGCACCTGCAAAGAACTACAGTTTCGGATCTCGACGGGAATGGCTCCACTAAAAGAGTTATTCCCCAACCTCAGGTCCCCCAATCTAAACAAATTTCCAATCTCGCCAGGAAGTGGACCAGAAAGCAAGTTCCTCGAAAAATCTAACGCAGTCAAAGTGGACACACTGGTTAACCACGAAGGAAACGTGCCCCTTATTGAATTCTCCTGGAGATCCAAAACTTGCAAGACGCCGAAACACGCCATGGTCTTGGGACCAATGATGTCCGTGAGCCCATTAAAGCCGAGTTGAACGATTCTAAGAGACGGCGAGTTACCTGACACGTTGCAGAACAGTGAAGCCGGCACGGAGCCCGAGAGATTATTCCGTGAGAGCGCGACCACCTGGAGATTCTGGAGGGCGCCAATGGCCGAAGGTATCACTCCGCTGAGCGCATTCCCCTCGGCGCTCAAATGCACGAGCGAAGAGCAATTAGCGATCGCCGAGGGTAAAGTTCCGTCCAGGAGATTGTAATCGAGCCAGAGATACTCCAACTCCTGGAGCTCGCCGAACGGTGCGGGAATCTCGCCGGTGAAGTTGTTGTACGAGAGATTGATGAGCTTCAACTGAGACAAGTTGGATAGGCCCCGAGGAATGTCGCCGGAGAAGGAGTTGGACGAGAGATCGAGGTACCGGAGGTTGACGGGGAGGCCGCCGGCTATCTCGCCGGAGAGGCGGTTCTGCGCCAGGTTCAAGACGTGGAGATCCGTGAGGTTCGCCATCTCCGGCGGGAGGTCGCCGGAGAACGAGTTGTACTGCAGGAATACGGCGGTCAGGCGGCTGCATTTGGCGAGGGAGGCGGGGATGCTCCCGTTGAAGGCGTTGGACCTGAGGCTGAGCTTGCTCAGCATGGCGAGGCCGGAAATGCGGTCGGTGAGCCGGCCGGCGAGCTGGAGCCGCGGGAGCCGGAGCTCGGTGACCCGACCGGCGGCGCAGGCGACGCCGCGCCAGTCGCAGGGGGCCGACGGGGTGGACGGATCCCAGCCGTCGAGCGCGCCGAGCGGGTCGTGGAGGTCGAGCTTGAAGGAGGTGAGGGACTCGATTTCGGCGACGGCCTCGGCGCTCCGGGCGGCGCGGGCCGGGGCGGCACGGAGAGCGCCGCCGCGGCGAGGAGGAGGAGGAGGAGGCGGATGCGGAGAGGGAGCGGAGAAGCAGCCATCGCGAGACGCCGGCGAGAAAGGCGGGAGGAGGAGGGAGGGAGGCTCGGGAACGGCTAGGGGCGCACGGCGGAGCGAGAGGCCTTCGTCGTCGTCGCCGTCGCCGTCGCCGTCGCCGTCGCCATTTCTGGAGGTGAAGAGAGAGAGAGGGCAATGCTGCTGAAGAGAGACAGAGGGAGGGAGAGAGAGAAAAGGAGAGGAGGGGGAGAGTTGTGTTCAGTACTACTGTGGTGGGGGTTTTGTTCTGTTTTGTTTCCTTCCTCCCCTTTTCAAAACCCGGAAAAAGGCTTTTCCCGGTGGTGGGGCCGGGTCGGGTCGAGTTCTCTTTTTAGTTTTAAATTTTTTTCCTTTTTTTATTTATTTTTAAAAAATATAATTTTTTTTATGGCCCTACTCTATTCTACTCTAACTCTTATTTTGGACTTTTGTTTTTGCTCTTTTTTATACTTCTAGTGTAAAACTCACACTTGAAATTAAATCGTCCACATCCCAATTTCCCGAGAAAGTAAGGATTCGACCTCCCATCTTCCTCTTCCATGTTGAAAGGGTGGTGTTGGGGTAATAACTTTGTTGGAATCACAAATTTTTGGAAGAATAGATCTCGTGATTATTTATTAATGGTAAATTAAATATCGTCGATCAATCATTATTATTTTTTTAAAAAATTTCGTCCTCGCGAGGGGGGGAGATGCGGGCTGAAATCATTGAGGGGCATTTTGGCGTTAATAAGGCATGATGATTGTTAATGGGCGGTGGGGGCTTAATCCTTTTTGATTAACTGGCGGGCTACTCATTAAATGACCCATTTTAGGGAAGCCTAATAAAGGGCGCGAAAGGGCGAGATTTGTGGCCGCCGCGGTGGTGGTGGTGTCCCCGAATGGGAAGTAAATTTCCATCGTTTCATGGAGACCTCTCTCTCTCCTTTACACGGTCTACATTAACTTGTCTTTAAACATCATGATGCTGCCGTCCCTTCTCATTTTCCTTTTTAATGCTCGAAATTTAAATGCAATCGATTTTTTTTTCCCTATAAATTTCTATAAAAAAAAATATTTTTTTTCTATGAATAAAGTCGATATTCTTGACCGAGAAATAACTCGTGCAACGCCCGATGAGCCGAAACCACCGGATCGTGCCACTTCCAACTTAGATCAAGCATCCAACCCTTTCAAGTGAGAGATACACATAACGCTTGGCCTGATTAGGAAAGCTGTATCGGTTCCATATTAATTTGTGCACGGAAATCTTACCTCACCTTTAGAAATCCTATGAAATGATCACATCTCCAAATCCTTAGAATAAAGGCCTCGATTACACTCTCACTAGCCAGTTGTATTATCCATTTTGCGTGACTCACTCTTCACCTTCGTGCTGCGAGTCTTTGCTCCTTAGCTCATAAGGGCATGGGAGAATTTGGTCCGTGACACTATCATCTATGCAAAGAATGCGCGACATCCGATTTACTTGGTGATAAATCATTTCAGGCCTAATAATCAAAGAGCTTCCTTCTTTTGCAAGGTTGCGAGTTTAGCTTCAAATCTTGAATTACATTTGAACATCTCATACTAAGTTACCTAAGTGCGACATACCTCTTATATAGAGATTTTATGGTTGTGGTGATGGACCTATCAACTCAGGCTTTGGGGTCATGGGTGGTGTGGTACAAGTCCAAAAGTCATCACCAGCATTGGTTGCCCTTCCCAATCCTTTCACTAATAGAAAAAAAAAAGGCATGGTCAATCTTCCTCTCAAGTAAATGAAAAGCCAAAAAAATTTAACTTTATTGTAGCGTCTAGAATGGTCGCCGGCATTGGTCCTCTCGAGTAAATGAAAAGCCAAAAAAAAATTAACTTTATTGCAGCATTCAAAAATGGTCGCCAGCATTAGTCGCTCTTCCCAATCCTTTCACGAATGAAAAAAAAAAAAAAAAAAGGCAATGTTAGTCTCCCTCTTGAGTAAATGAAAAGTAAAAAAAAATTACCTTTATTATAGTGTCCAAAAATGGCCGTCGGCATTGGTCACCCTTCCCAATCCTTTCACTAATGGAAAAGAAAAAGGTATGATTATCAGTATTGGTTATCCTTCCCAATCCTCTCGCTAGTGAAGAAAAAAAAGGCATGGATAGTCTCCCTCTCGAGTAAACGAAGAGCCCAAACAAAAAATATTTACCTTTTTTTATCAAAATTTGGTCTTCTAAACACAAAAATTTCGAGAATACACAGGCGCGAAGACTGAAGAGTCGAGAGAAGTCCACTTTTGCGGCACTGGGCAAACTAAATCATTTGCATTTTGGAATTCGTATTTTCCCCCCGCCGTTCAATTATGGAATTTAAAGAGTTAAAGAAGTCAAAAAGATACTGCTGCACTTGTCCTTCCATCCCAAATTGCTAATCCTCATATTAATCATGCTGGAATATTTAATTTAGATTTGCTAGCATAACATTGTTTAAACTATTGTCACAAATTGATCCCATAATAAATTTAAATTACAGGCTCAAAATAAGTTATTATTCCAACAGATAATTAAAGACGGTCACATGATTTTATTATATAATTTTCTGTCCCTTAATTCTATCCACAGATAAGTTCATGTTGTATCGACCGATATGGATTTGATAAAAAGCCTAAGCCTTCCCCCCATCATGATTGACAGGAGGGAAATGCTGTCTCAATCCACGTAAAACTCCCCTTCATCTTTTCCCCCGTAATCCTCTGTCGCTGTTCCTGTTCCTGTTCGCCGTCCTCCTTTTGACTTTCTTGTAGCGATGTCTCGCGTCCCTTTCCATTGGTGCGGCTTTTGCACTGTCGTTTGACCGGGGAGATGCCGCTTTTTAACGCCTCCCGAAAATGTGCAGCTCGCCGTGTCGTTACTTCCCAGTGATTGGGTCAAAGATTACTCTAAAGAAAAGGGCGGGAGGAAGAAGGGGGGGTTAGGTTGAGTAAAGGTGGAGGAGGAAAATCCCGTAAAGAGCATCATCATGCCGCCCTTTTTTAAAGGCGAATCGAGCACTCGAGCCGTGGAGGGAAGGGGAAGTACAGGTACAGTGGAAAAGGAATTTTGAGTTGGTTTTCATTTTGAAGGCAAGAGATCTTTGGTGGGAAGGTGGAATTCGTGGCTCGAAAATGGGAAGTCCCGGGTTGACTTGGCTCGCGATTGAACCTCAGCTCTCGACACTGGATCGATGGTGGTCTCGAGAGGAGAAGATTGTGCTGTGATAATCTCATCATGTAGTATGCTCAGGATGAGCATGGTTTCGAGATCTACCTTGGAATTTGAAACCGAAACCTATTTGATTCCAAATTTCAAGAGATATGAGTGTCGGGATATGCAAAGTAAGTTTTTAGGTGTAAAAAATAAAGAACTTGTTTTCAACAAGATAGGTTTTAAGTAGAATTTATATGAAATCCAGAACTGCCCACCCTAAATCCAGGGTGGTCAAGTGAACTAATGAGCTGCATGACTGTCCCAAGATACTTAGAGAGAGAGAGAGAGAGAGAGGGTCATAAAAGGAGGAGCAGCGAGAACGTGCTGGGCCTTTAAAAGCCAGGAACAGAAAGGAGTAAAGGGTTTTCACTCCATTAGTGAGGTCATGCTGGTGATGCGCCACCCCCCTTTTCCGCATGCCGCGACAGCTATGGAAATTATTACCTGGGGCATTTGCTGATATGACTCCACGCATATCCTTTCATGTACATATTTAACTCGCACCAGCATTGCTGTTGCGTGCATAGAGCACATGACTCTCCAAATCGGCCCGACCCGGATTTGCAAAGCCGGAATTCGTTCAGCTCTCTGCCTCTCGCGCCTCCGGTCGAAGCTCTGCGTATTCGGCATTGTGAGGAGGAAAGTATAGCACCGCCCCATGTCGATACAAAGGATCGATTGGAGTCGACTGGAGAGTGGCGAAAGGCGATAAGAGGAAGATAAACAAAGTACCACGAGCCCAGGAATCGGGGGAAGAAAAGGACAAAGACCGAAACGAAAGGGGGAAAGCAGTACAATCATGAGGCGCCTTAGTGGATGTTTCTGGTTCGGTCCAAAGCGAAGGCCCACGCACTTAAAGCCCCTGTGGGCCGACCTGAAATAGGGCATCAAGCTTAAAAGAAATCGAGTTCCTGGGGTGCAGACAAGGGACAGATCCCACGTTTTGGGGAGAGCACTGTCCTAATCAAAACACTCCCCTACGAGCCCTTAGAGAGGAAGAGAAAGAGAGAGTTCCAAGCATGGATCATGAATGCTTGCAGATGTAGTTCCGATGAGATGAGTTCATTTGTCCTTAATTATCGAAGTTGAAGTCGATCGAGCTCTCGTACCAGTATTGAATAGGTCGGAAGCCTGAGGTCGCCACGATCTCTTCGCTTTAGTCAACGCTGGGGGCGTGAGAAGCCGAGCATCTTCAGAGCCTATCAGGGTCACTAAGCGATGTCGGGTCATTTCATGTTCATGTATTTTCTCATCAGCGTTGGCTTCCAAAGTAGGATGGACCATATTTAAGATACTGAGCTTAGACATTATTAATTTGGACAAATGTTCAAAACTGTGCCTAATGCAACGCCGACATTCTAAACATTTTTTTTTATGTCATCATGAACTCCTAGCATGTACCGGTGCTCCTCTGCATTTCCATCCATCCAAAATCCCATGAGGCGGCTTACATGAACAACGATAGGCGAACAGATTTTACTACTTGAGTTGACTGGTATCGTTCGATTCATGCTGGAATTTCCTGGGCATCATCCATTTGATGGAAATGGACCAATTTGGATTTGGACCGTGGTGGATCGGGTTGATCTGGGGAACCCGGATTTTCAGGTGTTCTCTTGCGAGCGAGAGTGTGCCTGTCCGAAAATGTTCGGCCCATTGGGCCTATCGCGGCCCGAAATTCAAAGAACTTTGTTGGACTGCAACGGGTCCAATGATATAGCATACATAGCCTTTCTATTCCACGAATGGTGCGTGCATATTTAGGATCATGAGTTCTTTCTGGGAAATTTTAGCAAAAAGAGAAAAGAAAGAAAGTTCTTTATGAGAAAATAGAAGGAAGTTTTCATTTCCAAATGACAACAAATAGTTTATTGGCTTATTTTAGATTTCAGCCAAACATCGGAATTAAAAAATGCCTTCTTCGAAGCCATTATCTATAAATATCAAATTTTCAAGACAGAAACGGAGTTCATATATTTGTTCTTTTCCAAGTAAGGGCATGTTTGTTTCGTGAAAAAAATTGTGCTCGAGGAAATGGTTTTATCTGAATTCATTTTCAAGTAGAGTGATTGATTTTCGCTTGTTTGGTTGTGAGCATGAAATTTAGAGGGAAGTAGGTTTCTGGGTTTGGATTTACTGAAAATAATTTCGTTAAGGATAAATTGTGTAATGTTCTTGAAGTACGTAAAGGAGATTACAGATTATAAAAATGAAATACAAAGCTATGAATTCATAATCGGCATAAACCTGTGTTTTTGGTAAATAGTCGCCCGGGCAAGAACATTGGGTGAATGATAAAAGATCTACGAATTTCAAACAAAATACCTTTAAAAAGCAAATATGGGCAAAAAAAAGTTGCAAAGTCTAGTGATTATAAACATAAACATACATGAAATTATTCAATTTCTTCGTTCTTTTCCTTTGATTTTGAGGTCTATGTTGGAAAGAAGTGAAGTGGCTCTACATTGACATTTTAACAAATACTCTGTGTGCTCTTCACCTCGAAGCCATGAGATAAGGTTTTTTAAGAGGGAATATCATAAATCGCAAGTATTATTTTTTAATAAATGAGGACATAATTTGTTGATGATAAATCAAAACAGAAAATTTGAATTATGGATGCTAGTCAGGATAAGAGAGAGAGAGAGAGGAGAAATCGTTTTCCTAATTTTAAGTACAACTATTTTCTTTAACTAAATATACTTTTTAATTGACTTACCATTTTCATATTCAAAACATTGAAATTCTAGAAAATCCATTTGCAGGAATTCTATTCAATTAAACAAACACACCTTAAGTTTTTTTTTTTTTTTTTTTACAAAAAATGAATATTTTGGGGAACATTTATTTAAAAACTATCGCTTACATAAATAAATGAGCGAAAAATATTTTTATCGAACACAAAATGTTTAAACATAGATTGTTGTCAACAATGAAAATATGTTATATTCACTATGTATTTAAATGATATAAGTGATTATTTTTAAGAACATATTTCATAAATTACTCATTCAAATTTGAGTTATGTCAATATTACCAAAATGTCCCCAAATTAAAATGATTTCCACGCAAGATGTTAAACACAAGTCTCCAAATACTAAATCTTAGCCATCATCACTGCCTCAATATCCACTTTGCCAAATGAATTTTAAGTAGGCCGACAACATGCATCAATAGGGGATTAATGCCTACACAATCATTGACAACTAAACATTTGGTCCTACTTATTATCTCACAATATCTTCTCCAATCTGGTCGTTAATGCCAACACAATCATTGACAAGTTCTCCCTTTGTTCACCGAAAATATGAACCGCCTAAAATTAAAAGTCTTGCGTAAATGCTGGAATGACTCTATTGCTAAATAGTCAAATTTGGACTAATTAATATATTGATCAAATTGCAAATTTGGACTAATTAATATATTGATCAAATTGGCCGCCGTACAATAGTTTTAAGACTTTTTGAACAATTATCCCTCTATTTTGATTAGGTCCCCCAAATTTTATTTTTTTTTTTGAAGTTTTCTGTTAGCCCCACGATCTTGTCTATGCTTTCAGTAGAAATACTGAATTCTTTAATTAAAAGCTCACATCTTCATCGCCAAATTACATAGTGATTTGGCTTGAAGTGGAGAAGTACCGATAGGTTCGAGACCTCTTTAGATGTCATTTTTTATTTTCGTTTTTTTAGAATGTATCGCAGATATGAGCCACTCGTTTTTATAGTGCGTGCGTGCATCTATGCTATACAATATGGAGGTTGATGCGAACCTCATTTGTGCATATACGTGGATATGTGAAGTGGTGGACCTATGTGTTGCTTGAGTTTTGTATAAAATTTGCACCATTGGGCTACGTGTGGACCCTTCTTGCTCATATTTAATTTTGTACCATGTGTAACTTATATTTCATATATTTCATAGGGATGATAGCATAAATAGTCAATATGCAATGTCGTCCTTGAACTTTTAGTTTGTGCCAGGTAGCTTATGAATTTTGAACCAATATGCAATGTTGATTTTAGATTTTTAATTTATTCAATATGGTTCATGAACTACCGGTAAATATTCAATATAGTTCCTAAACTTTATGAAAATGTTTAAAATTTTAGAAACAACATGGAATGTTGGATCAAAGTTCATGGATCACATTAAACAAATTAAAAGTTTAGAGATGACATTGCACATTAGACGAAAATTCAAAAACCATTTTGTGTTTTTCCCTATTTCATATTCACTTGTAATGACACATGACTGAAAAATTATTGCAAGTATGCTTCACGTAGGTGATTTGAGACTATTGGTTGGGTCGCTAGTCATCTCCATCTTCGTAGGATATTTTAGAGGGTTTTTGGCTCAATGACCTTAGAGCAGGAACCCTCAAGAGCAGCTTGATGAACGGTCGATGTCATTACGTTGCAAAAGCTTAAATAGGTCGATGCCTTCGTGATTGTGCTATTACACTATTTGTTAATTTTTCCTACGTTAAGATTATTATGCGGTGGGATCTCGCGAACTCATGCGTAAGACCTCTTAATCAAGGGGCCTTGATGGTATTCGGTTAAGAGATAACCCTTTACCAAAATCAAGGGATTTCTTCCTATGAGGATTTCCTGCACTTGTCCATTTGATTTACAAGGATGGCAGACTGTCACGATGTGTTCTTTGTTTTAACATGCTGGTACCCACACACATCGCATCCCCAATTGGTACAATGTCTTTTTCTGGCACTATACCCGATAATACCCTCTTCTTGCGTTACATCCTAAGAATCCTAAAGTTCAGACCAAGCCTAGGATGAAGCCTTTTAAGGCATGTTTGGTAATATATGTTCTTTCGTTCCTCGAAACAGAAAATGACATAAATTTGCTTAGTAACGTTAGCTAATTTTTTAATTTATGGGAATGGAAAAGTGAAAAGAGAATAGATTTGGAATGGAAACAAACGGAAACAAGAAATAAATAAAAATCCACTTTTTCTTCTCGAGAACAATTTTGAAACAATGTCATTTTCTTTTTTCCTTCCATCTTCTTCCTCCTCTAGTCGATCCCCAAGCTTTGGCGCCATGACCGAGCGAAGCCAACCTCGCGTGTCTGGGTGAGGTCGAGGGGCGAAGCTCCACTACAAGGTTGGTGAGGTCCACCTTGTTGGCTCTCGTCTCTGGTCGATCGTCGGTCATTGCCAAGGTTCGGCGACCAAGAGAGGAGGAAGAAGAATAGGAAAAAAAAAAAAAAAAATTCAACTCAAAAATTATTAAGAAAACTAAAAAAATCCAAGTTACAAAAGTTTTTAAGGTCACAATAAATGTTTTTTATTCCTTTTCTATTTCAAAAATATAAATTTTATGGTTGCGTAAAATGCTTCTTCCGTTCAAAACTTATCCAAAAAAAAAAATAGAACTTTAAAAAAAAAGAAAAAGAAATTGTTACCAGAAATGGAGATGTTACCAAAAATAACCTTAAACGTCTTGCTTAGGACGCGTGAAGCCGGTCCCCACATCGCAAGGAAGGATCGCGCATCGAATCTCCGGATAAGGCCCTCTAATCACGGATAAAACTAATTATCCACCAATAAACAATCGAGCACATCAGATGGGGGATATTACAAAAAAAAAAAAAAAAAAAAAAAGGCCAAAAGTTTCTAGAAATCCGAGGACCCAGTCGACAACATGGGCCGCAACACGTGGCCACCCGCATGAGATCGCGATCCTCCTCCTTGTCTTCGGCCTCCCTCTTTCACCGGGCAAGAAAACATGGAGTTATCCATGTACTTACAGCGGAAAATGTAGACAAAGATGACAGACATTGTAGAGAGAGAGAGAGAGAGAGAGGAGAGGGAAGGTGGGGCCAGGCGGGGGCGTGGTCAGATATGAAACTGGTGGGCGAGGATGCTCGGGAGGCCGCTGTCAAGCCCCACTGCTTTGCTTCCAGCTTTGTGGCTCAAAACTGCCCCCGACGCCACTGTTTCTCGCCTTGAACCAAAGCTCTGATCTTGACGAGTTCTTTTTGACAAAAACGAAGGAAAAACTCCAAACCCATCTCTCTCTCTCTCTCTCTCTCTCTCTTTCTCTCTCTTCTTGCTGTGCTGCGTGTGTCTGTGACCAACCAAATCATTATAATAAACGCCAGCAAATGTTGGTCGTTCTGGAATCTGCCTTTTCTTGTTTTGGTTAAACCAAACCCTTCTCCCATCTGAGGTTGTCTTTCGTCTCTCTCTATTCCTAGTCCTCCCACCCGACGCCATATAATCGTCGCGCCCCCTTTCGATCCGTCGGAAGAGACCAGAACCCACCTGTCCTTTCTTGGGTTTTGTCCCTCCCTTTGAGTCCAGCGGGAGCATTCTTGGTTTTCTTGGCTTGGTGTTGGGTTATTGACTTTCTCTTCTTTTTCTGGGAGAAATGAGAGTGGAGGGTGGTGGGGATAACAGCAGGCATGCGGACCCTTTGTGACGCTTGCGAGAGCGCCGCCGCGGTCGTCTTCTGCGCCGCCGACGAGGCCGCTCTTTGCAGTGCCTGCGACGACAAGGTCTCTCGACTCTTTTATGAATTATTTCTTCTTTGTGTGGTTCGTGAATTGGGCTGATGCGTTTAGATGCCCTCGTCGTCTATAGGGACTGTTGGTGGTTTTGCATGTAGAATCGATTTGCAAGCGTTGACTGTTGATAGGTTTACGAGCTTAGAGATGATTATGGAGGGTGGCTCGGTAAATCAGTCCTCTCTCAGACATTGCTGTAATTTGTCTCCAAATGAATTTGTCAGTGGATTGTTCTTGAAGAGTTAATGAACCGGATCGAGTGTGAATTCGTTTGTTCAAGTGCTTGACCGGAATGATTGATAATCTTGTCTGTTGGGAACGTGGATGATGATGGTTGGGAAGTTTCTTCTGG
The DNA here is from genome assembly GCA_014182565.1 of Eucalyptus marginata. Taxonomy (NCBI): domain Eukaryota; kingdom Viridiplantae; phylum Streptophyta; class Magnoliopsida; order Myrtales; family Myrtaceae; genus Eucalyptus; species Eucalyptus marginata. The sequence continues at coordinate 33,698,234 of CM024593.1, forward strand.
CATAAGCCTTCCCCAAGCCAAACCCCCCCACATAACATCAGTATCCCAGCAAGGATGCGCATAAACCGCCTCGTCCGCTTGCATCTTGTAATGCTCCATCAACATGGTGATGGGCGTGAACCTATGGTTACATCGGGTACATCAGGGCCAGTCTGGCCCGACTGGCTAGGCTGTGACTTGGATATGGATCTGTCGTATCCAGACGGGACGCTCCACCGCTAAGATCTCTTCATGGTTGTAGGTCAAAATAAGCCCATGATTTGTAGGAAACTAAGCCTTGGTTTTTCCTTCTGCCTACTTTTGAATGTGTTTCTTTCTGCATCCTTTCACCATTATCAGTGTAAGAATCATCGTTGGAGTGAACTTAGGCTTAGATAGTTTGGACTCTGGTCTTGCATCAATCTCTCTCAAAGTTTGATAGAAGAAAGCTTCTTGCTTTTTCCATGCTTTCTACAATTCTGATTTGTGAACTTTAATTCGTTAATAGCTGGTAATGGACTGCAGGTGCACATGTGTAATAAGCTAGCTAGTCGGCATGTCAGGGTTGGCCTTGCGAGTCCCAGCGATGTTCCTCGCTGTGATATATGCGAAAATGCACCTGGTACTCTTTCCTTTGAGTTTAGTCGTGCATATGCCCCACTCTTTTCTGCTCAAGACATTCAATCCTGTGACGTTCTTATTGAACTGTTCGTATAGCTTTCTTCTATTGTGAGGTAGATGGGACCTCGCTTTGTCTGCAATGCGATATGATTGTTCATGTTGGAGGCAAAAGAACGCATGGAAGATACCTTCTATTAAGGCAGAGAGTTGAGGTTGGTCACACAATTTATTGCCTCTATCAGCATCAAGCTCTTGTCCGTCTATTCAAGTTCGAGGTATCATCTTTTGTTGTAGTTTCCGGGGCATAAATCTGCACACAGCGATGACCAGGCTTTGCCATTGGTGGATCAAAATGACAAAAGAGTGCAAAATCAGGGCCCTATAGTTATATCAGGGGAGAATCATCAAAACCATAGACCATCCAGTGTTGAGGTGCCTGATGCTGATGCTGATGCTGATGCTGATGGGCATGGCAAGATGGATTCAAAAATGATTGATCTGAATATGAAACCCCATAGAATGCACGATCAAGCTTCCTATAATGAGGTTAGCGAGTAATAATGAATATGCATGTCTCGGATGTGATATTGGATTCTGCATATTAGTTTTTGTTAATATTCCCTGTGACTGGCTTTTCACATCTTGCAAGTGTGTAATTATTAACAAAAGGGGGAGGCACTGGCCTAAATCTGTGATATGTTGTCTCATGACAAGTCCGGTCATATTGGTGTTGGTAATAGTTGGAAGATTAGTCGTGATACCTGTAGTTGGAGAGTCGATGACATTTTTCTGCACATTTGTGTGATGTTCACTCTATGTTTTTTCGGGGGTACGGTTAGTTAAATAAATGTGTTTGCAAGAGGACAATCACAAGCATTGATGCAAGTCACCAACAGAGGTCTTATGTAAAGCAAGAGGTGGTTGCAGAAGCAGTCGATGGCTATAAGTTGATTTCTCTTAAAATCTATTACGAAGGTGAAATGCTGAGCTGGATCCTTGTTTCTGGTATGAACTGACCAGTAAGAGATGTCTTTTTGAGGAAAACATCTATGAAACTCCAGTTTTTCATGGACTTGTATTCTGAAGATCTGAAAATGGATGAATGCTTAATTGGTCTTAGTTCTTACTCAAAGGGTGCTAGTAAAATGTGTGAGCCATTTGAATTTATATTGAGACTTAATTCTTCCTAGTTCAGACTGAAAAGCTGGCAGCATGACTCAAGTTTCCTGTTATGGAAGCACAAGTTGATAGTAACGACTTAGTCAAATCTTCACTCAGTTCTGCTAAATGCAATTCTCGCAAAGTCAGTTTATCCCTATCCTTAATGTGGGCTACTGCTGAGATTTTGTATTCTTTGAGTATGCCCAGTTGGCCCCAATTACATTTTGGGGTTTGCTACAGAAAAAAGCTCAACATGTAAGAGCCGAGCAGTCAGTGTGACTGCTTGTTTCAATTTTATTATCAAGAACTTATATTTGACTGACAGCGTTTTGCTTGTTGTGCTTGATTCTTCCTTGTTTGCTTATAATTGTCTTTATACCCGCTACAACTTGAAAATATCTCATCGTGAAATGGTTTAGCATGGACGCAACGATTACATTCATATTGTTCTCTGCGCTAAATATCATAACGCTGTCACTGTTCTTGGCCTTTGAGAATTGGTATACATGATCACCACGCCCTGCTTGCAATAGCAGAAAAGGAAGGCTTGAAGACTAGAATTCTAGTCTTCTGAGATATAACCCAACTTTTACCCAGTTCGAGTGTCCATTTCATGGAACTTGGCCTTTCTGGTTTTTGATTCTCATATATGATGCCTGACATTCCTAAGCCACCAAGGATTTTTTTTTTTTTTTCCCTTCTTTGGCAGCAATGACAATGATCATAACCCTGGCGAAGCGGGTTTGGTGGCAACTACGGTGCGAGAAGTGCGATCGACGACCCTGTCTTATTTGCATGGCTCCTCTCTGTGCCTGATTTTCATCTTCTCCTTCACCTCTCTCTCTTGGAGACACGCGAATCTTGTGTTTTGGCCTTATGTCATGGTCTTCAGTTTGTCTTTTTGTCCAGACCAAAGCCAAACCAAGGGACATCAAAGTCACTGCGGGTAATTGCTTGTAACTAGAAGATTACCCATGCCATCATGCACTGATGCAACGATCTCATATAAGTCATATTTTCTATTTTCATCTGTGAAGATGCAGTTGCTTTAGTCACATAATAGAATCTTGGCAAATAATATATTTTGTGACCCTTCTATTAAGGGTGAGTGGTTCCACCTAGAATTACCCATCGGAACAGGTTCCTCATCCGGAATCATCCTTGTGTACTCTAAAATTTGGAACCTACCTTATCAAGGTTTTAAGGTCTATTTAGGATATGGCTAATTTATATTTTTTATTTTTCATCTTTAGTTAAGCCTAATTTGTTGTTGTTGTTGTTTTTTTACTTTAAATAGTTACCTAGTTTTCTAGACTTTTTAAGTGCGCTATGACCAAACAAGGACTCTAGTGGCTATATCTAGTTGTTGATAGTCCATAGCTTTGCTTTGACTTCAACAAATTAATTTAGGTTTAAGTAGCAAAATGACACTTATAAATAGGGGTAAGCAGTTTTAGGTTCCGTCAAGGCTTTACCTAGGACCTTACTCATTCGAATAGGTTTCTCATGTTTTGGGATTTGGAACCTATCTTATATATTCTAGAACTTGAAACCAAACCTGTTGGTTTCCAAGTCTATCTTAGAACTATGTTTACCCTTAACTTGTGTGATTTGAAATCTTTTTCCCACTCTTTCCAAAGACAATTAAATAATCATAAGTAAATACAAATAAGGAAAATTAAATCTTTTAATATTATTCACCTAACATAGCGTACCTCTAAATTTTTTTCATGTAAAGATGTTTTAAGTACTCCATCATGAAATGATTGAAATAGTTAGTGGTATGATGTCAAATATTAATTTTATCAGTTAAAGGCAATGCATAATCCTCGATTTGTTCCACCATTAAGTACTCTTCGTTATCAATTTAAGGCAAATCTCTATCTTCATATTTTTGAGTAGTGAGGTCTAGGATATGCTATTGTGTTCAAATAAAGTATTGATATTTAAGATAATATCTAGAATAAAATCTTTGATTAAATAGGTTGTATGTGAAGCTTTTTTATATGAAAAACAAAATTTTCATCTAAAACCGAAAAGAAAACTTTTGTCATTATCTCTATATTGAGGTAATAACATTGGCCAACAAAATGTAAAAATGTCGACATTGATTATGAACACTCAATAAGGATTTGAATTTAAATTAGCTTCGAATATATAGAAAGGGATGAAAACAGAAGGACCTAAGAGAAGAGCTAACCTAGCCACCATTAGCTACAATTTCACCTTTTTACAAGGGCGCTACAATTTCACCTTTTACGAGGGCTCTCTCTCTCTCTCTCTCTCTCTCTATCTCCTCTATCTCCCTCCCTCCCTCCCTCCACGAATTAAAGCATGTACACAACACTGATAGGAATTGCCTCGTCGGAGCTAACTTGATCTGAACGATACTATGGAGTGAAAAATAAACAAATCCCTAACAAAGTAGGGGGGAAGAGAGAAAGATGGTGCAGCCCTTTGCTTGGCATCTCGGGCTAGGATCGAACCGTGACGCTAAAGCTTAGGTAAGGGTTCGTGGGGGAGGTGCAATGGTCGCCGGTTTTCGGCGAGTGATGGTGACTCTCATCGAGATTCGGGCAGGTGCCGCCCCACCGCAACCCCGCCCCCCGCCCCCCCACCCACAAAACAAGTTCTACCGTCCCGCCTCTCGCCTCTCTCTCGGTCGATGCAACGGAGGCTCTCAAGGATCTAATTGAACAATAGGTAAAAATTCACAAATTAACGGCGCTTTTATTCCTAGGAAAGATCAATCACCAAAGACAAATAGCATTGATAGATCGAGGAAAAGATGCGCAAGCAGCTTTTACATTACAATTTCACATCTCGCGTTTACATATTGATGAAATTAGACAGTTTTAGACAGAAGGCCTGTTTTGCGTGATAAGACAGATTATCATCATAAATTTTAAAAATAATCTTAACCTTCACATCTAAAATGTTTTCCTATTAGCCACGTGATAACCCTTCACCGAGAATTCAGTCGGAAGAAATTCAAGTCAAAACCACACCGCACTAACCAGAAACGTTTAGTTTGGTGGAAATTTGTCACTCCGACTTGGTCTGATCCTAATTGTGAGACTTCTTTAACACAGGTATCATTCTCATGTTCTGAAATTCTCGGAATGAAACTTAAACGAGCCAACACAATCGAATGAGAAACGGAATGGAAAGCAGGATTTGCGAAAATGTCAAAGATGTCAATGATGACAGATTTTGATTCCACTACATGCAAAAGCAGAGAGATGGTAGAATGAATCAACTATGTACATTGATACAGAGCTGTACAATTTTCCCCCAAGCATCCAACTGTTCTGCCAATTATTGGCCAATTCAGCAATCGACTGAAGTCAACTGTACATATTCTTCACCCCAGTTTGAGCGGAGCGCCTGGATAACTGGAACCATAAAATATTGTCAGCTAAGAGAAAATCAACAACCACTCAAAAGGAACTGATTTTGGCAGTACTATCAACTCAGAAAATAATCATCAAGTTGCGCCATAATTCCCTATAGAGTGAACAAATTGTTATTAAGCAAAGAGCTTTAAAAGGAAGAGCAGAAGTACCTTACAACAGCCATCATGACTGGAAGAGAGTCACAGTTGCTATATAGCTATTCTTCATCACCTGTTTATTCAGAGGAAATTTTAGCAATCACTCTTGAGATAAACGATCTCTCTCTCTCTCTCTCTCATGTCAAAGAAGCAAGCTCACAAAGTCCCCAGGTGAATGACGCTATTAATGAGCTCTTCCTCTCATAGTTGAAACAATGAGGTATCCCTGTAGCTCATACTCACCTCAAAAGCAACATTCTGATAACCATACACGAGAGTAGATCCGAATGGATTGCTAGTAGAACCTTGAGTTTGTATAGCAGCTCGACCAGAGTCTCCAAGGACCTCCTACAGATGGGTTTACATTGTTTAGTTAGGTGCCCTTCATATTGACAAAATGAACAAGAGAATTTTTTTTTTTTTTGAAGGGGGGTTGGGGAGTCAGAAGCCAACTGAAGCAGCACGTGAGGATAGCAATACATGACAAACTCCCAAATTCGAATGTTCTATTGAACACATGCAGACATAATACACTTGACAGGAAACGAAAAACCATGAAGCTAAGTAGGATGCAAAAATTAGTCTAGAGAGAAATTAAACTTATTTTTTTCCTGACGAAAAGCATAATACAATAATTTAGTATTTTGCCTCTTAAGAGAACTGAGCCTTTGTGCAATTGACTATCTCAATGCTGCAATGTCCACAGAACAAGAGAAGACAAACTATGATTTCTTCAATCAATTTCTAACAGGATTTTTTTTTTTCAAGTTTATGTTCTGACAAGAGTTAAACCTTTACTTGCTCCCATTTTGTGCTTGGAGTAATCCTGTTTTTAGAACCACCCACTTCCTGGAAGGAACCGCCAACTGCATGCAGAGAGAAGAATGTCAATCCATCAAAAAGTATCCTCTTTTTAAGCACAAGGAAATCGTTTGTCAGCCCATCAAACAGTCTCCTCTGTTGAAGCACAAGGTAAATTGTCTATTCCTCTCTCACCAATAGAAGAAAACTCTGTTCCTCTCACTTCCCCTTGTTTCCTCTAACTTAACTAGACTTTCAGCACATGCAGTGTCTCCAATAGAAATGGCAAATTTAAACTAAACAAAAGAAAATAGAAATGATGTTTAACTCGGAAGTTGTTTAACTGGTACTAGGCACCATATAGATTAGATCAATGTGCAAAATTACATAACACCAAGTTTCTTACCAAAGAAATAGGTAACTTGAGAGTCTATAGAGCTTAGATGAAGCAAGGAACGTATTAATTGAAGAAAGAGAGACTTTAAGGTCCCTAATGTGCTGGTCTGTCTCCCAAGATAGAAAAACAAAAGTGCCCATGCAAACATCCATGGAGAATTGAAGCTTTGAGGAGAAAATTTATCTATTCTATAACACTAGCAATGAACATCAGCAATGAACATCATGTTTTTGAAAGAGAGGAGAGGGTGTGATTCATATTTGTAGTTTTTCAAATTTCAAAGGTTTGAGTACTCTTACATATATTAAGAATGTGAGCAGAAGTTCACATGGGCAATTTAAGATTTAGCAGCGAAACTGAGTACTATTAACTTTAATGCACTTGGTTGGGTCTCTTAAGGAAGTCTTACTAGGGGGCGAAATTGGAACTAACTAAAAGAGGGATCAAATCTTGTTTTCTGGTTATAGGAGTAGAGATAGCTATATTTCAACAGCTGAGAAGAGGGAGAGAACTTACGATCAGAACCGTAGACTATAAAGTTGCATTTTATATATGAATTGAAATCCGCATGCCCTGGATAGTTTGTATGCAATACAAACTTTTTGATTTTGTGAGTCTGCAAATTTATAAGGGCTACATGAGAAAGGAGTATAACTTGAAAATGGTGATGATCAAGAAAATAGGAATGTATATACTGACCTGGCCATCAAATAAGATATCTAAGCCCCGAGTAAAATAATTGTAGAAATAATCCCCACAAAGAGTTGTCTTTGGACGTGGGTCTGAGGCAGAGTGTATTACCATTTGATCCACCTGTTAAGCCAACAAAGAATATTTAACAAGAGTATTGAATTCCTATTGAGCAGGTTACAAAACCATCCAAATAAAAAGAAGCTCAGTAATACTCCTAAGAGGAGAGCGGAGCGACGACAATGACCATGACCATAACCAACAATTACCTGGGGTAGCAAACTATCTGCATATAAATAAACAATTCCTAGTCACCTAAGAGTTAATGGAAGCAAACTATAACCCTCACGGTTCATATCTCACAGCTATGTGAGACTCAAAACATCTGACACCCCAGCCTGGCCCCATTAGCCCTTTGACACAGCCGATTCCTATTGCAAATTTACAAGCAAATCCTGAAATTGTTGCTTCAACTGCTAACACCCTCGATGTGATCTGATGTGCCCCCACCCTGCAGGCCTCCCACACAACAGACACAAAGAAGTATGCAGTGATTTGAGACTCATGGTTCATATCTAACAGCTATGCGAGACTCAAACATCTGACACCCAGCCAGGCCCATTAGCCCTTTGACACAGCCAATTCCTACTGTAAATTTTACAAGCAAATCCTGAAATTGTTGCTACAACTGCCAACACCCTCGATGCAATCTAACATCCCCCCACCCTGCAGGCCTCCCGCACCACAGACACAAACAAGTATGCAGTGACATGCACAGATTTTCAGGTAGAAGTATAGCTTTGTTTTCAGCTTAACTTAATACTGACAAATAAAATTAAATGAAGGACTGATTCTTGCCAGCAAATGAAATTTCTGAAAGAGAAGATATGGACAATCTTTTAACCTGTTTTTGATGAATTCCACATGGACGACCTAATTCAGTCCACACATCCTGCATAAAAATTATGAAATCTTAGAGCACATACCAAAGTAACAACAGATCAAAAGAACATTTGTAGACTCAACATCATAATCTATCGATTTTATTCATCAGCGGTCAACAACTTAATGTCAGACAACAATCAAAGCAATCACTACTTCTTAAACCACTGCAATGAGTTCTTTAATCCAATATATTAATGAAAGCATAAAGTAAATAATATCAAACAGTGTATGTATTGCAATGACCAGCATAAATTACATATGGTAGAAAAACCCAAATACTAAGCGCAACACTGTAAATTTACCTGAGGCGATGCACCAAAAGGAATACGCTGTCCACCAACAGTGAAATGCAATTCCTCTCCAAGCTGGTAAACCAAGACACAACAGCTTAAAGTCATGTTTCCCCATAATAAAGACATCATAAATAGGCAAACCAGACAACCAAACTTGATCTATTTATAGGAAAAGACCTTCCAGACCAATGATTCTTGTATGCACCATATTTGCTTGACAAAGGTTAGTGATAAGCATGAGCATAGAAGAGCCATATACATTAAAAACACAACACCACACATAGGCACGTACAAACCTAATTCCTTTAGTAGTCACAATGGGATCCGAATCATAATTACAGTTAAAGAGAATGATATCGAACCTTAACATGAACTTCCTCCATGTAGAGACTACCGGGAGGTAAGGGAGGAACAGAAGCTCTATCCATTAAAGATCCCACACCAACTTTCTTGTCTGTGGAGCTATCATATATAGATACACGGCATGTAACTGGAGTGGTGCCATCAGGAAACTCTAGGGGCAGTTCCGCTTTTTCAAAGGAAAAGGATGAAATCAAACATCAACAGCAAAATATCTCATGAAACTTAGATAGTATATATCACCACAAAATACCTTCTCTGTCATGGCAGCAATCTGTATATTGGCCTGGAATAGGAAAAGCAAACGATAGCCCCTATAAAAAGTAGCAGGCTTCAATTGTGATCTACCGTGGACACAGAACATTCTTGAAAGAGTCAAGCAAGTAAATACTAGGTTTCAGATATACATACTGGGTAGAAAAGAGTGTAGACACCTCTATCTTTGTCGTAGATTCCAGGAAAAGTTGGTCCAAAAAGTGCGTATACAGCTACAAATGTGGCAAGAGTCGACGGTCCACTAAAGTTGAAGTATTAGATGGGTTAAGGTCCACAGTCATTGCCATGAAAAGCAATATAACTAAAAGAAATGAACATAACCAACCCAATGAGAGAATTGGAGTAGCGCATCTGAAGCCTCTTGACGTCAAAAATCTCAACCAGACGCAGCCTCTGAAACCAAGTTCAAGGACAGAACTGAGAAACTTGACCACACCATAGACTGATGACCAATATTTCATAAAGTATTTGTTAATTAAAACAAATATCACAAAGCAATCAGATGATTCCTAAATTGTTGGAATATTCAAATGTGTGAAGCTCCTGTTGCTACATTGGATGCACATGCCAGTTCAATTAGGTCGAGGTGAAAACATATGGATTGCACGAGGCCTGTTCAAAAATTTGAATAGAAAAATGTGAGCATGCATGTTGAGATAACCTGGTGAATCAAAATTTGAATACCTATAACTAGACTTGTCAAAATGGGTCATAGATCCATTTCTTAACCCATTTTTGATGGGTTAAGTTATTATATGGGTATGTTATATTTTGTAAATAGGTCAAAAATGGATTTAGAATGATAAAACCCAAAATAATATGAGTGTTAAATGGGTACACAACTGATTTAGATTCAACCCACCCCTATGACTCTCTCTTGCCCTCACTCAATGTCATGCTCACTCATTTCGAGCTCTTACCTTAGTTTGAGTATGAGTTTTTCTAGATTGGAAAAAATGTGGAAGTGTTATAGCAACATGGTTCAGGTCAGGAATGAATTAGGTATAAGTAGGATCGGGTATGGGTCACTAGATTTGTATTACATGTAAAATGAGTCAAAACGGGTTAAAAGGGTCAATTTGGGTTGGGACCATTTTCCATCCAACCCATCCATTTGACAAGTCTACCTATAACAACCGTCTTTTGGACAAGCAGTAGACTCCTTCTAAAAAAATGCCCTCTACAGCCTAGGGTATAAAAGAAAGGGCTTCTGCGCAAAGTTTACCATACAAGTTTCCCCTCACTTGAAAATGCAGTACATTGTTCCCATAGTAGAGTGATTTTAGCATAACAAGCATGATATACAGACATCAACCCCATCGTAGGTCTCGACAAAGAGTACCATGTTTCAAGTGTATAAAGCTTTCGTATCCCTTGAAAAGTAAAGAGGCAAAACCCACATTACTCTAGTTCCAAATTCAGTACGAGATTCCAAATCAGCTATCAATCATAAAGACATTGTGCAGAATAAACTACTAAAACAGGCCGTTGGCTTACAAGCACTAACCAAGTGAACTATATTAGTTAACTTAATGCCCAATAAAGATAATAACGATTCAAATTGAGAATGAACCTGTGACCAAGGATCGAAACGGAGATGAAAACCATGATCTGGAAAACTGATAACAATATCCAGCTTTAGGGGATCCTGCACATATAATTGTGCTTTGTAGTTGATAATCACTCTAAAAAATACAGCCCATCATTACAAACAACATTTCTTAAACACTCCACTAGTGCAAACCACAAATTCCGGCAAAATTGGAAATTTCTAAGACACACCAAAGTACCGCACAATTATGAAGCTTTGAATCTGATCACGATGAAGCATCGTAATGTTGTAAAGTCGTACCACACATCGAGTGTACGGTAGAAGTGCCCATTGGAATCACAGGGCACTTGAAATGAAAGTCAAAGAAAGAGAAACGATGGGCAAATTTTGAACATTGACCTCGTCATAGTACTTGACATGGACGACATCATAGATATTCGGTTGCTGCTCAATCTGCGCAAACGCTTCACATATGGGCATCCCTACATAGACAAAAACACACGTACACCCACCGTAAGACAGAGATTTCAAACCAATCCAAGGGAACACAATCCGTTCGCCTAAACAGAAGCCCCATGAATGAGCTGAAAAAAATAAATAACACCAACCGGGTTTCGCCGGCGACTGCACTCAAGCATCGAAGCAAGCTCACCATCATCACACACACCCAAAATCGCACAAAGTACGGCGATTTTCCGCGTCAACAGAAACATAAGCACAGGCGAAAAAAAAAAAAAAAAAGGAACCGCGATTACTGCCGGCGATCAGCTAAACTTTTCCCCAAATCGAATTACGCAGAGGAACGAGACGAGGAAATGATCGGCTCCGCGAGCCGCAATCACCGCACCCGGCGATGATCGCCCCTCCCAAAGTCACGCCAAGCAAAAGAAGCAAAAATCGAACCGGACAATCCGACCCGAGTCGGACGCAGGCGAGATTACCGAGGGAGAAAGGCCCGATTCCGAGGCCGGGGCGGAGGTCGAGGACGATGGCGCCCATGGCAGTGCCCTCGCAGCGACGTCGCGGCCTCTGCAACATCGATCGGGGTCGGGTCGGATCTTCAATCGCGTCGATTTCTGCCGCTGCTGCGGAAGGGAAGGGAAGGGGGGAGGGCGAAATCGAGAGGCGTTCTTTCCCGATCGCTTCGTGACGGATTTGGGAGGAATGCGTGCGGGCCGGTGGGGGGGAATTCCAGGGCGATCGCTTCCGGCGCACGGAATCGGAATCGATTGTTCGGGGCGGGTATTTGCTACGTAACCGGGTCGGGTCCCCGTGCCGTAGAAGAAGAAGCTGGGTGAGGTTGGTTCCAAAGTTTCTAACGACTCCGGAAGACAGCCTCGGCAATTTATTCTCAATCGATATTAATTTTTTTTTAATTTTTAATTTTTTTATTTCCCCTTCAGCATCTCGTATATTCCGACCCCAAAAGAAAAAAAGAAGGGGCATCTAGTATATTAAAATATGAGAGTCTCGCGAACCAGTTCTCGATCAATGTCGATTTTCATTTTTTGCAATTAATGGGGATTATAGAGAAAGCTTGTTTTTCTTTTTGGTCCGAAATATGTACTTTTCGTTAATAATTTGAAAAAAGGGAACTCACTAGCGGAGTTTCGTTACGTAGCAGTTCTTTTAGGGCCTGTGGAGGATGGGCCAACCAATTCAGAGGGAGGGCTTTTTTCTAGTGGGTTTTTGCTACCAAGTTTTATAGTATCGACACAGACACGCGACAAGATATGACACGATACGCCGACATGTCATTTCTAAAAAAATAGAGAATTTCGACGAGTTATATATTAAATATATTTTTATTATAAATGCACAAATAAAAGAAAATAATAAAACGAGCCTAGAATTAATTTACACAAAAAATATTAATCCAACATTAATTTGACAAATTCAACTATATTCCATTACAATAATTTATAAAACCTGGAAGAAAAAAAGTAATCCAAATTTCACTATTAAATTTGGGAATATGTGCACCACAAGTATTGTGGTATTTTTAAACTAATTTATTTATCTTGTGTGGAATTTTTGATTACTTTTTTCTTTAAATAAGATTTAAAAAAACTGGAAAAAGCTAAAATAATTCTAAAAAAAAACTGAAAAAAAAAAAGAAAGGCGGGGTCGTGGTAGTGGCTGGGCACACCACTTGCCGATGCTACCATTGGAAGGGGCCGGCGAGGTCGCCGGCCTTAGGCGGTAGAGTGGGGGCGGTCCTCGCCAACCAAGGCGAGGACGCTCGAGTGAGGCTTAGCCAAGAGTTGAGGTGTCTCCTAGATCTGTGCGACATCGGCCCTTACCTGTGGTTGGTGAGCCTCCCAGCCCTAGGTGAGGGCTGGCGACCTTCGCTAAGCCTAAGCGAGGGTGTGGCGTTGTCAAATCTGGGCGAGCCTTATCGACTCTTGCCTAGCTGACGATGGCCTCGCCTGAGCTAGCCCTTCCGCCACCTAAGACCTCGCCTTGTCGGTCCCCTTTCAACGGTGCCAACAACGACAGCAGTAGCCCCTAGTCATGATCCCTACCTTTTTTTTTCTTTTTCTTTTTTCGATATATTTACATTTTGACTTATCAAGTATTGAAAATTTTTAAATTTGATCTCGTGCGTGTCGGAATTTCGAACTCACGTGTCAGGGAGAGTTGACTATGTGTCGGATTTTCCTACACTCGTTGACCGCGTGTCAAAGCATATTGGATACAATACGAAAGCTTCCAAAGAGTGTTGGTACTTTTTAGCTACCTGGTTAGTCACATGATTTATGGCCCTATTACAATGGGCTATCTTTAAATGAGGGAAAATAGGAATCAACCCACATGCGTCGTTTATTAGTGCGCGTTCTTCCTGCAATAACTGAACTGAAAACTTCAAACTTTTAACTAAACTAAGATAATCAGACTCTAAAAGGAGTCTTTCACCCGCACGAGGTGAGAGAAACTTCAGGGTTTTCACCTAGCAGGTTTCCGCTTGCTTTGGGGAGGAGACGAAGACATCCTTTGCGAAGCCTTCAATCAAGATTCCAGCGGAGTTGTGGCGCACCCAGGCAATCGATCCTTCGTATGATTTAGGTTGGTGCGCAGCGTCAATGTTTACTTTTATTTTTCCCTTTTCTGGCGGAATCCATATACCCTCCTCCTTCTTATTCACATCTTTTGGTTTTTTGCCTTTCCCCATTTTTGAAGTTTTCAAGTGTTTGTTGTGCTGATTCAACTATGGGCTTTGGATCTAGAGGGCTTCCTCGAAAAACAAAGCTATTTCTTGATTTCTAGATTTTCCAAAGCACGATTGAGATGAGTTCGAAATGTGGAGAGTTCTGTTCGCTCGGTATGCAATTTACCAATCATTCATCAATTTTGGGAATTTGATATTTAGGGAGCGTTTGGTTTAACATTTAAAAGCCCATTGAGAAAAATACAAAAAACAGCTTAGTACTTTAGACCAAAAAAAAAAAAAAAAAATGCCGTTTGGTAAACTATTCTTTGAAAAGTAACTTTGAGAGAAATACCGTTTGGTAGAAAACATATTTGAAAAACTCTTTGGGTGATTAATATTAGTTTTTAAATTTTATTTATTTGAAATTGAAAAAAATAATGTATACAACTTTTTAAATATAAATTTTGACAATAATACTAAAAAAACCAAATACATATATAATTTTTTCAAAAAGACCATAATTTTTTAATTTTTATTTGCTTAAAATTGAAAAAAAAATGATGTATGCAACTTTTTAAATATAAATTTTGACAATAATGCTAAAAAAATCAAATACATATATATAATTAAAAAAAAAAAAAGACCAAATCCTTCGTTGAAATTTTTTAACTTTTATATTTTTAAAATTGAAAAATAATGTATGCAAATTTTTAAATATAAATTTGAAAATAATGCTAAAAAGTCAAAAATATATATATTTAAAAAAGACCAAACCCTTCATTGGAATTTTTTAATTTTTATTTATTTAAAATTGAAAAATATAATGTATGCAAATTTTTAAATATAAATTGTGACAATAATGCTAAAAAATCAAACACACACACACACACACACACATATATATATATATAATTTTTTTAAAAAGACCAAATCATTGGTCGAAATTTTTTAATTTTTATTTGTTTAAAATTGAAAAAATAAAGTATGCAACTTTTTAAATATAAATTTGAAAATAATACTAAAACATCAAATACATATATATAATTTTTTTTTTTAAAAAAAAAGACCATACCCTTTGTTGGAAATTTTTAATTTTTAATTGTTTAAAATTGAAAAGAATAATGTATGCAACTTTTTAAATATAAATTTTGACAATAATGCTAAAAAAAAATCAAATACATATATATAATTTTTTTTAAAAAGACCAAATCCTTCATCGAAATTTTTTATTTTTTATTTTTTATTAAAATTGAAAAAATAATATATGCAACTTTTTAAATATAAATTGAAAATAGTGCTAAAAATCATATATATATATAATTTTTTTAAAAGACCATAACCTTCATCGGAAATTTTTAATTTTTAATTGTTAAAAATTGAAAAGAATAATGTATGCAACTTTTTAAATATAAATTTTGACAATAATGCTACAAAAATCAAATATATTTGCTAAAAAAATCAAATATATAAATAATTTTTTAAAAAAAAGACCAAAATACTTTTAATTTTTTGAGCATTTATATATATTTGATTTTTTTAGCATTATTTTGGCATTTAAAAAAATAATAACGAGAGCAAAATTAGAAATTTGAAGAGTGAGTGATGATAGTTTTGGAAGAAAAAAATAATTTCAGCATTTGGCCAAATACTGAAAGTTCAAAGCTAGGTCCCGTTTGGTTCAGCATTTGGGAAAAGCCTTTAGCCAAATGCAAAGGCCTTTAGCCTAAAGAGTTTTGAGGAAATGCAAGACTATTTGGTAAACTATCACTGAAAAGTGCTTTAGGGAAATGCAAAACTGTTTGGTAAACATATATTTGAAAAGCCATTTGGTGTGACCAAATTAAGTTTTTTAGTTTTAGTATTTTTAAAATTACAAAAAAGAAACAATGACTATAACATTTTACATTTTCATGTTGAGAGTAATGTAAAAGATACATATTAGTAAATTTATTTAAAAATCATATTAAAATAATTTGATTATAGATTAGATACAAAGCTCAACTTTTGACCTAGGGCTCTTTTAGGTTTGTTTTCAACTTTGGATATATTTTTTTAATTATTGTAGTATTAATCATCTTCGTTAATTAATGATCATTCTAGTGTATTGATAAAAAGTTGGGCTATTAATTGTCAGAAGAAAAAAATGATACAAAAAAAAAGGTGAATTTATTCAGTGGATTGTAAAGCGATTGATTGTGGATGCTAATTTTTTAAAGTAAGCACCACACATAAAAAGGGAGGTCCTCATTAAGAAAAATAAAACCAAGTTTCTCTCATACAAATTTGACTAGAGAGAGAGTCATTTCATGATAGTAAACATGATCATTTTTGTCCAGAAAAAAGAAATACGTTATACTTAGTATTACAAACCTCTACGGCTTTATAAACTCATGGCCATTTCATCACGTAGATGTGCTATGTCTGGAGATGCATACAAATTTGAAGCACCCACCCCTTCATTTGCATTATCATGGTTAACTGAATATCCATAATTGGGGTCCAATTCTACTTGTTGAAAATCCGCATTAGTCACGTTAGTTCTTCGTATATAATTGTCCAAAGTCATTGCCGTTACAACAATTTGCACTTGCTTTTCATATGGATAACTTGGCATATGAGTTAAAATCCCCCAATTTTGTTTTAATACACTTGGCTTACTCAACTGTCAAGCGTAGCAAGGAATAGGTACGGTTGAACACTTCTTGATATTCTGTAGGTGAAGGATCTTCTTGAAACTCTAGCAAATGATATATAACTTCTTTATATGACCATAAATAACCAATTAGATTGCATCTACTAAGTAATATTACCTATATAAATATATTGTAAATTTAATCAGCATATGCCAATTAAATATATGGATGTATCTAAACCATTAAATAACATACCTTGAGGAGGATGGGGAAAATATGCGTCACGTCTTCCAATATCTTCATAAAATATATGGGTATCATAAGTTTGTCCCTCCCAACCGACCCAAACATAGACAAATTCCATATTAAAATTACATATGGCTAACACATTTTAAGTTGTTGTTCATTTTCAACCAATAAAACGAATTTGATCATATGTAGGTACAATCGCTGGAATATGTGTACCGTCAATAGCTCAATGCAATTCTTAAAATATGGATAAAATCGTCAATCTTTCTTGATCTTCTCTAGAACTTTTCTATATTGTCGATCAGTTGGTTGGATCAAATCTTTTCCCACATCACATACTTTATCTAAAACTAAGCTAAAGTGCCTACTTATGGTTTCCCTAAAGCGTTGAAAACACTTTTGTGCTAACCTATTACCTATACCATGTCCTAGAATATGAAAAAAAAACATACCAACAATTTCTCTAATATCAGTATTCCTAGATCCTCAAAGGCCATAACGTGTTACTAAATCATGCATTAAATTATTAAATACAATCTTATGCATTCTAAATATATTGTAGCACCTTATCGGATTAGCATTTTCGACAATCAACTCTTTTAACCAAACATAACCTGTATATGTTAAGGTCATGCAAGATTGTTTGCAAAGGTTGGTCGCTTGATAAAGAATTGCAGCTTGAGCAACTGAGACAAGATCCCATAATTTATTTTCCTCTTGCTCATGATTTTCCCTTGTATGTGAATCATCCATAACTGCTTCAAGTAACAAAATATAAAGAGAAAGAAAAACAATGTATTAACCATCGCATATATGCAAACTATCACATCAAGAGAACACCAAATGAAAACAATTCTAACATTAAACATTAATTGAAATTAGGTTCATAAGGACTGCAAATAAAGATCCATAGATAGAAACTGCAAATAAAGATCCATAGATAGAAACAAAGTGGAATGACTAAGCTTTAAACATGAAAACAATAAGATGCTAACATCCTATCTACGAAGGCTTGATTCTCTTTTCAACTCATATTTGAGATACTTTACTTTTTTTGCATCATTCTTTAAGCTCATGAAAACTTGCCTATTGTCCATCTTTTCCTTTAAATGAGAAATTGCAAAAAAGTACAAGTCTTCGTCATCCACAATTTTAGATATGGAATCCAATATCTCTATGAGGTCCTCATAAGGACCGACTAAATTGATTGCTTTAGATGCAACACTGGTAGTGCTCCTACTCTCAACAATTGTAAGCGACCTGTTAATTTGTGTTCCGAGCTCCTCTTTGGTGCTCAATTTCTTATCTTTCTTTCCTCAAACTTGCATCTTTGAAGTCTGCGTGACGCTTTTACGAGTTTAAGTTCCAGTTGGTTCAACAACGGTTTCATCCACATGATCCTCCAAATTTTCATCAGTTTACCCTACAACATCATCGATACTAGGTTGTGTGGCCTCTACATTATTATTAATACATAAACCTTGTGTATGATTCTATGCGATTCCTCCAATAGCAATTGTATCTCTGAACATCATATCTAACTTTACTTAAAGATCATGATATATGCCTTTCATCCTAAAAGTCTTAAACTTTGGATTGGCCGGTTATAATGAAGCATTTGTATAAGTTGTATCATTAGAGGTGAGCTTAACACGAAAGTAAAAAAAGAATGAGGAAAACCTGAATTTTACTCTCCCATTATTCGTCACTCGCATAAATGGTTTTCTTCTTTGAATCCCATCCTAATCCAGTTTCATTGTAAAGCAATGACTTCTATCTTTTCCATTCTTCCTTGAAGTTATCTCACTTACTCTTCATTTGTTGTTTATCATACTTTTTGCCTGTTAGCTCCTCAAACTTACTAATTATGACTGTCCATCCATCTCTTTTGTTGTTTGTAGGACGATTGCCCTTTTCAATTTGTTTGATGCACAACTTGCAAAATGTTTCTACATCTTTCGAGCTCCAAAATGTCTTTTTCTTTGATGAACTCATTTACTAGTAAAGTGACATGAACAAATTTAAGAGACACAAATAAACTAGATTAACCATGAACCAATCTGAATGAAGAATATAAATAAACGAGTATATTCTGTCAGTTCACATTTGACAATTTGAGAATAGCACACAAAAATAAGAAGACGAACCCTGACTTATTCACAATAATTACTAAATGTTTGACATCTATTGCAACTTCTTAATAGAACTGCCTCATCTCAAAATGGGCATAAACATACGTGAAACCTGACCTATTCACAATAATTCAATGAAAACCCCATCAAAGATTAACGAGTTTCTGCACCACTACTCCATTATTAGCCAAAGATAGAGATAAATTCCTTAACTAGCAGTGACTTATGCAAAGCCCCACAAAAGAAAAAGGACTAAACCGAACCTCGTCCATTGTAATTACTTAACACCCACAACACAAACCATCACACCCACCGTGGCATTTTGACAAAATTCACTCCTTACACTTTCTGACCTCAAAAATTGATCATAGGGAATAAAAAATTCAACGTCCCCAAGGCAAAATCACAACCCCAACGTGTACAAGAGAGAAAGCATTCACGAATACAAATGCAATCCAAAAACAGAAAAACTCAAGAAAGGATACTGGAAGAACCATGCAGAGAACGAATCTGATGAGGGGCAAGAAAGGGTCAATAGGGTAGAAGATCCAGAACTCGGATTCGCTCGCTCGTCGCGACAAACTTCGGCCTTTATCAGGTCTTCGTCAAACGAAATTCTTCCCTCGCAGGAGTTGCAGGGATGTTCTACCTACGTAAGAGCAGAAGGCAAGGATTTGAGAAAAATAGCACATTAGTTGTTCCTACATACTTTTTGCTTGATGGAGTTGAGAGTAGAGGGTGAACCCTTCTTGCCCAAAGACGAAAGTTGTCAAGCGAATCATAGAAAGAGAGAGATGAAGAAGAGAGATCGTCCGTCGCGTGATGGAGTTGAGAGTAGAATAGAGGAAAGCGTTCTAAAAAGAGAGAGAGTTAGGGTTTTGTTTTGTAAATTGGTAGAATTGGACTTTTCATAATATTTTGAGGGTAAAATAGGCAAACTAGCCAAAATTCATTAATTGAGAGGAGTAGCATTTTGAAAATGCTAAATGCCCAAAGTAGGTCCCCACCTTGCTTTGGGTTTTTAGCATTTCAAAGGCAAGCATTTGGTTAATGAGATCTCAGAATGCTGAACCAAACGCCTAATATTTTTTCTAATGGGCTTTGGGGGCTCAAAACCCATTGGGAATGTTGAATCAAATGGGGCCCTAGTCCCTATTAGCATTGGGCTTTCAACATTCCCAATGCTGATTTTTACTTTAAAGCTAAATGATTGCCAAACGGTCCAACATTTCCCCAAGAGGCTTTGGAGTTTGAAAGCCCATTAAGAATGCCGAATCATAGACACCCTTAGATATCTGGATTTTTAGTGTAGGGTCATCCTACACTGTCATCGTCCACTAGAAGGAATAAGTGCTCCAAGTTACGGCATGCACTTGGCAAATTTTGCAAACAGAATTCTGTATAATGTTCCTTCTGTATAAGTTTTCTTTGGTCGAGAGGGCATTTTGGCATAAGCTCCAGATAAAGTTTCTAATTTTGTGGGGACTTTTCATGTTCCAAACCTTGTTCCATAATCTATTCGGAGTTTGATATGAGGTGGATGCCTAATTTGTATTAGTTGTGTTGTCGTTTTTGCAAAGAACGTTGTAGCCACTCTTTACAATGTACTCCCCTTCCCTCATACTAGTCCAGACTAGCTTGTCTTTGGTCGTTCGTGGACTGATATGGACTGTGAGAATCTCATTCACTACATGTTCATCAAATAATTACTGATGTGGTTGTCCAATTAGTGCCAACGTTTTTACACATAGACATTTCTTCTTCCTTTTTTTCCCTTTTTTCTTCTTCCTTCATTGGATTTCTAGTTAGCAAGGTGGTTAAAAGAACAAAAGTGTTTAATTCTTGATCTCAACGCACAATTGTTGACATGATTTCTATGACATATAGATATCACAAATGTTACATTTGTAAGAAAACAAAATAACAATTGAAATAATAAAGGGTTAATACCTTGAAAACTTCAAATTGGTACATCTATGACAAATTTACCGCAAACTAATTTTTTGACCACAAAAAACCCAAACTGGTACACTTGTGACAAATTTTCCCTTTGTTAGTTTTCATAAAATTTTAATGTAAAATTACTGAGTTGAACGACATGTGATAGTGAACTAGTGTACTAGTTTGAGATTTTACTATCTGCTTATTACAGTTATTCCATCTTTGTGGTTTTTTGTGTTATTAATCCAGTTTAACAAATGGTATATTTGTCACAAATATATCAATTTGGGGTTTGTGGCAGTCGAACAAATTAGTTTGGGGTAATTTTGTCACAAGTGTACCGGTTTGGGGTTTCTTGTGATTACTTAGGGTAAATTTGTCATAGGTGTACCGGTTTATGATTTTTCTTAGTCAAAATATTAGTTTGGGATAAATTTGTCGCAGGTGTACTGGTTTGGAGTTTTTTAGGATATTAACCCAATAAATGAAAATATTATAATATTACAAGAGTTATCTACCTCTTGATTTTAACATCGTTTGTGTTTTTTTATTAGATTTTGATTGATATTTCCAAATTCTTCTTAGTAATTGATAAATTAATACATTTACTCCCCCTCAAATTTAGAATAGGAGAGTTCCAAATTCCCAATTTGCGACATAAGTTTCCAAATGCATTTCTAAACAATAATTTCGTGAAGAGATCAGCAATTTGATGCATAGATGGAACATACTTAATCACAAGTATTCAGGAGCCACTTTTTCTTGCACGTAGTAATAATCTAATTTGACATGTTTAGTTCTTGCTTGGAACACTAGATTAACCAACAAATAAAGTGTACTAATATTATCACAAAATCATATTTTTGAACTAGAAAGATGAATACCCAAATCTCTCAAAAGAAATGATATCCATGTAATCTCTACAACTATTAATGCCATTGCATGATACTCTGCCTTGACACTATATCGAGCAACCGTTCATTGCTTCTTAGCTCTCCATGATATACAATTACCGACTAAGAAAGTACAAAATCCAATAATTGATCGTCGAGTCAAGCGACAACTTACCCCATCTACATCACAAAAGGTATACAAATCCAAAGTTGACGTGGACAAGATTTGCATGCCTCGATCTCTTGTGCATTTGACATAACGTAAAATGCGCTTCACAACTTGAAAATGACTTATGGTAGGTTGATGCATGAATTGACAAACAAAATTAATTGCATATGAAATATTCAGCTATGTAATCTTGAGATATTGAAGAGCTCCAATGATACTTCGATATAACATAAGATCCAAAAATAGTCTTACATCCATATTAGAATGAGAACTAACAGCCATAGGTGTGGAAACTGGCTTGCAACCCTCCATTTGTGCACGTTTAAGAATTGACAAAGCATATTGTTGTTGACACAAATAAAGGCTACCAGAGAATATTCTAACCTCCACTCCTAGAAAATAGTGTAACGGGCCCATATCCTTCATTGCGAATTCGCTTCTCCATGTAGAGATAAACCCATCAAGCAATTTTGGATCATCACCTATAACAATCGTGTCATCTACGTATAAAAGCAAAGCTAGAATGCCACGATCTAACTTTTTAATAAACAATGAAGGATCTACAATACTGCAAAAGAAATTGGATGCCAAAAGAAATGTTTTAAAATGATCAAACTGTGCTCTTGGTGCTTGCTTAAGGTCATACAAATCTCTCTTTAGTTTGCAAACATAAGACAACTAATTTTTTGTCCTCAAAATTTGGCGTTTGCTTCATATAAACAGGTTGCGACAGAAAATGTAAGAAGGCATTTTTAACGTCTAATTATTTGATGGGCCAACCTTTAACAATAGCAATGGTGAGGATGGTTATTATACTTCCTAGTTGAATAATTGGCGAGAAAGTCTCAAGGAAATCTACTCCTACTACTTGATTTTATCCCTTAGTGACCAATCTTACTTTTAATCTTTCTAATGTACCATTGGCCTTTAACTTAGACTTAAAAACCCATCCACATCCCACAATATTAGTATTTGAAGGACGTGGAACAAGAGTCCAAGTTTTATTCCAATGCAATCCCTCAAGTTCCTCTTTCATTGCCGCCAACCACCCTAGATGTTTCAAAGTAGAGCGTACATTGTTCGGCTTCTCCATCATATGTAAATTGACATATTTCGGATTATACTTCACAATATCAACACATGCTCAAGTAATCGTTGAATGATTTGAATTGGGTGAACGTGCTATTGAAGAATTTGTAAGGACATCCATAGAGGAATCTTCATTTGCCAAATTGCATGGAGAATTAAGCAGAGCACTTTCAACATACTTTTGGTGAACATGTGATTTACCTTCATCAACATCATCTTCAAGAGAAGTATCATGGGTAGCAAAATTTAATGTCATCATGCCATTGATTGGAGAATGCACCTTGTTGCAAATACAGATGTGAAAATCCCAAGTTCGATGTTGTGCCTTTAGTGGTTACCCTGCAAATTGTCAAAATGTTTAGGATTGGATTAGTCACTGTATAATAAGTTTAGAACTTCTCGGATAAATTTTCCAAAAGAAGGCCAAAAGTTATAACTAGGCACTTTCAAACTCTCCGGGCTATGGTTATTCTATTCTTAGCTGTCCGATAATTTAGAAACTAACGTAGGCTATACAAACAATTTTCTGCCGCACCTTTTTAGTTTTTTCTTTCTTTTTATTGAAGACGAAAAGGGAAAAAAACAAACGAGTGAAGCCACATTTGCTTCGTAGTAAATTGCGGATCAACAAACATCACATAACATCCAGAGAGAGAGAGAGAGAGAGACTGGTATTAGGTCTGCGTCTAATGGTCATCTATCCCGACATTCACAATGGATAACATCATTGCCAACATCAGGAACAAAGACAAGCTCGTCCTGGTTTTCGCCTCATCTCGATCTCGCTAGTTGATGAGCTTTTCTTTTGATTTATTCAGCGGACTTACGACGTGGACGTGATCTCCGTTCAAGACTAATGCGATCAGGACAGCTTCAGAAACGTACGTCTTCTTATCGTGCGCTAACCGGATTGTTTAGCTGTTGAGGAATGTGCATCCAAGAGTGTTGACTCCAGATGATGTATATGCTAACATGCACGAGCCACCTGTTCTGGTCAGGCTTTTGGATTTCTGGATTCGGCATTCTTGAGGAGGAGTTCGAATGGCTGCTTTCGCAGCTTGCAAGCTGGCAAGGCGATCCGGGGGCGTTTCCTATGCCTGTTTCTTGAGATCGGGCGCGTTTGGTTCGTCGCCCGGATCGGGGATTCAATCATCATGTTGCTCGGGCCCCCCTCTGCGATGTAGACAGTTTTCTCAACTCGTAAACGGAAAGCGGTTGCTTCTCGTGGACACATTGTCCTTAGTAATTATTCCTATCTTTATCTTGTTCGAATTAATACAAATTGTTTATGTTCACCTTATTTTCTGGGGTATGCAGAAAAGTAGATTCCATCTCTAAAAAGGAAAACTTGATCGATGTTTCGGCTTAACTTAATTTGTGCGACTCGGCTATGTTTATCCTTTCGTACTAACAGTTCGTGAATAGGTTCGGAGGCTGGAGGAAGAAGGCATACCGACCAAACAGGCCGAGGTAATAACGTCGGCGATAACCGACATTTCGCATGAGAGCATGCGAAACGTGTCCTGCTACTTCGTTTCGAGAGACGAGATGCAGAAGGTAAAGGTCCTTTCTTCGGGCGATCAATGGACATTCGAGACCGGTTTTGTCTACGTGTTTAGAGAATTGATACAATGTCGATGCATGTTGTGTTTTGTCTAATGTGACATCGCGAATGTGTCTTTGCTCCAGCTTAAACTGCAGATTTCCTTTCTTCTATTAGTCTGCTGCACTGACTTGGATGTGCCTTAAACCACCACAGGTTGAAATTGCTCAAGAATCCAACATGTCCAAATTCAAGTCTGAGGTACAGAATTCGCAGGTACGGACATATGGAAAAACGTTCATTGATCACCGGAAAAGTTGAGTGTCCCCGGTTTCTGTTCACCTGTACTTCACTGTGGTGAACTGAACTTGGCTTCCTTATGCCTTTTCGATATCCCTTCTAATCTCATGGCCGTCGCCGTGGTTGGAATTTTTAGCTTTCTCGGTTCTGTGAATACAATGGCCTCGGATCCTCATCGACTGAGTGTGCAGGGACACCATTTTTCCTCGCTGCAACATGAGAGTGAGAAACTACGCGGCGACATAGACAAACTGCGGAGTGAGTTGAGGTATGGCCAAAACATCTTCCAGACACATGAATATCGGTCGATCATTCACTTTTCCTAAAGGATCAATGTTTCCCGCATAGGTATGAAATCGATAAAATCGCAGCTGGGCAGCGGTTGGACTTGAATCACGAAAGGGGGTACGGAACGCAGAACACTTTTCGACCCTTACTAGTTTTCGGTAGATCTCGCAATGCTAGCGTGCCGACCGTCGCATGCTCACTTTGATTTGACACGATGTAGGCGGATAAGGGAGGATCTAGCGAGTCAGAATGGCCAAACAGCCAACCTCACTAACAAGCTCGATCGGGTTAGTGTAATCGCCTGTATTTGTCGGATTTTTTTGGGTCTAATTCGCGCACGAATTGCTTACCGATTTGATCCTCAGGAAATTCACGCCTTGAAGGCACAGTTGGAAGCTGCGAAGTACGATCTGATCAAGTACTGCATTGGCACTCTCGTGTCTATTTCTGCTGTTGGGCTCGCCACCATCCGGATCTTGATGTAAGGAATTCGTTTGAATTCTGGAAGGGAAAGCATGGCTCGTGTTCTTTATAGCTGTGGCTTTAGAATTGTCATTCTACAAGAAAAGCTATGGACTATCCAAGGATGGGTTTGATTTGTGAAAAATAATTTATTTAAAAATGATTACTCATATTGTTTAAAATAAATAGTTATGAAAAATATTTTTATTGTTGATAGCAATTTATGTTTAAAGATTTTCTTGAATGATAAAAATATTTTTTGTTCATTAATTTTTTGAAACAATACAAACGATCATTTTTTGGAAAATATTTTTCAAATTATTTATTTTTCGCGAAACAAATAGAGCTGAAGTCTTTCTTGTATATTAGATGGTCCTAAGATACAATTTCATGTATTATTAGCAGCATATCCGACCATTGCACGGGTGTGAATTTTGTCATTTGTGTATAATTGAAATATACATTATACTGTAAATTATTCGTTAAAATTATATCATACTTCATATGAGTTTTCTTCCTTTTGGGCGAAATAAAGGGGGAATTCTTAGTCCACATTATATAATAATAAAATATGGGACATCATTGCCATGTCAATTAAAAAAAAAAATCCTAGTCTGTGTTAAAAAATATTATAACATATATTAATGCATATATTTTTTTAAAAATGAGAACTGACGCCTTCCTCACGTCTTAATAAAGAAGAAAATTATTCCAAAGATTATAAATCTATTATACTTTTGCTAATTGAGTGCATCTTACCAATATTGGCCAGAATTTGCCGACGTCAACGTCGATGGTCTCACGTGGTATGATTAGTGCTAACGTAAACAATTTTTAATCAAATTTAATATTTTTTAAAAAATTATATATATTTTTTTTTTTTTTCCTTTATCTCTTTTCCCTTTCTTCTTCCTTTTGCCTGAGGAGGTTGGCCACTGGACGGCTTGGCCTTGCCTACCACAAGCGAGGGCTAGTCGGGGAAGGGCGAGCCTCAGCGAGACCGACCCTCGCCCGCACCGGTGAGGTTGGCCCTAGCCTAGGCCAAGCTAGCCTCGTAGTGAAGGGAGCCCTCACTGGTAAAAAAAGAAGAAAAAAAGCAATAAAAATTCAAAAAAATAGTAAAATATTATTAAAAATTGTTTATGTCTATGCTGGCATCCACATTAGTCGTTTCCAACCAAAATTAGTTAGATTGATTCAATTGACAATAAGTCAAATGATTTATGATTGAATTGGTAAAAGTGCAAAATATTTATGATTTTTTGGATAATTTTCCTTTTAGTCAAGTATTATCCTCCAATCTTCATTTTCATCGTGTTGAGATAAACCAAATTCTCCAATTTTATCTTCTTCATCTCTTTAATTTAATATTTATATATTATAATAGTCTAAACTTCTCATGTCATGGCCAAATATCCATGGGGCTATTGGATTTCCTTTTAAGAACATGAAGATTTGAGGGAGGACTCAAGAGATTCCCTCTTTGAGAAAATAAAAAAATTTCAAAGGAATAGAGCGAACCTCTTCAGCATGGGAGTGATTGATTTTAGGGTCGATCCAAGTTTATTTTGGAACTTGAAATCTATCCATCGGAATCATTTCCCAAACCTAGAATTTACTGTGCATATTTTGGAACCTAAAACCTACCATATCACAAGTTTCAAGGTCTACCCAAATTCCACTTGAATCATCATATGATCACTATTTATTGTTACAATACACGGATCATAACTTATATATGAGATATTAACAAAGTAAAAGTCTTACTCATAGATGTGCTTAAAATGAAAGTTCAAATTAGTAGTTCCAGATACATCATCAAACACTATAAAATATCGCAAAATTGCGCGAAAACATTTTTAAAAAAAAAAACATAATGAGTTGTTTCGATTATCTAAAATTACAATCTAGAATTTGCTCATTCAAACAAGTTTCTAAATTTTTGGAACCTGAAACCTACTTTGCATATTCTAGGATTTGGAACTTAAATGGTTTCCACTGGTTTGATTTTCCAGGTTTTGGTTCTCTTCTAAAATCATGTTCACCCTTACTTCGGCATGCTCTATTTGCTTTCCCTCATGCTTACTTCAACCTATTATGAGCACGCTCAAAACAGGTCAAGGAAACGGACCTATTAAATGAATGTGCTATTTAATGTTAAAAGGTTACGTAAGTGTAGAAATATATAATTGAGGAAGCAAGTAAAGACCAAAAAGATTCAAGTCGAGACTTCTTATTTTGAATAGTGTGAAATTTTGTGTGAATAATTATTAAGTATTTTAAAAATTTGAACTGTTATAGTTTCCATTGGTTTGATTTTTCAGGTTTTGATTCTCTTCTAAAATCATGTTCACCCTTACTTCGGCATACTCTATTTGCTTTCCCTCATGCTTACTTCAACCTATTATGAGCATGCTCAAAACAGGTCAAGGAAACGGATCTATTAAATGAATGTGTTGTTTAATGTTAAAATATTACATGAGTGTAGAAATATATAATTGAGGAAGTAAGTAAAGACCAAAAAAATTCAAACTCGGGACTTCTTGTTTTGAATAGCGTGAAATTTTGTGTGAATAATTATTAAGTATTTTAAAAATTTGAACTGTTACGAAAGCGTAGTTTAATAATTAATTATTACACAATCATCTAGCGAGGGAGATAGGGCCCAAGCGTGGCCGGACATCAAGATGGGTGGACCTATTCAATTGAGAGAGGTTGTCGCGGGCGCATCGCCGTGTGGGAATTCAGGAGGAGATGCCGGGGGCGGCCAGCCGTCGGGCGAACGGGCCAACACGGCAGAGGGTCTGGTTCCTCATTAAAAGTTCATAATTATTAGCTGCTTGAAATGCTCATCTTATCTTATCCGCCAACTGCCCATTAAATGTAATGTCATAGCCACGTCAAATCGGAGGCAGGCGTTGAGCACATGGCGATCAACGCCTCGACTTTCGTTCAACGCAGACGTCGCTTCCCCTCCGCCCCACTTGGTTCAATCATTGGATTTTTCCCCCTTCGCTTCGCTTCCCTTCGACCACACACCTTTGATTTTCTCCGATATCGTTTTCTTGTCGTCGAGGAGAAAGCGACCACGTCTCTGCCTTCTCCCCACTTTCACGCGCTGCACGCGCTTAGCTAGCCCCGCTGCACGTTGTAGCCCGGCTTTCGGGAAAGCGAACGACCTCGACCGCACCATGTTTGAGAAGTATGTTAGACGTTGCTTAGATTGCATCCCGCAGCAAAAGATTTCATTGGCCCGACATGTCTTGCTTGAGTGACAAACCCTAAATAATAAGCAAGTATAATATAGAAGCAAGATGAAAAAGTCTGGCGATGCCACGAAAAACTTCAAATCAAGTACACTAATGATATATTTATTTCATTAATTTTCGTTAAATTTTACTGTCAATTTACTAAGTTTACCAAGTTGAATGATATGTGGTAATTAATAGGTGTACCGATTTAATGTTTTATTTCATAGTTGTATCGATTTGAGATTTTTCGTTATATATACACACACATTATTTAGATTGGATCCCTCGGCAAAGGATTTCATTTCATCGGCCCGAGCATGTCTTGATTGACTGACGAACGCTAAATGATGAGCAAGAGTAATATAGAAGCAAGATGGAAAGATTAACAATAACATAATGTTATTGCTATTTTTTATTGTTATTTTCATTTGTACAAGCAACACAGAATATTTCCTCTACCCAAATTGAAAATCTTTGGCCCTTTAGTTTGTATGTGAAGCGACAATTATTGAATGAACATGTGAAAAGAAGAACCAAGCAAGGGGAGACTGACTTTCGCTCACTCTCAAGGGGAAAAAAAGGGGTGGTGAAAAATAAGAAGAAAAAAGGATTGTATAGGAACAAAAGGAACGCCATGCAAAGGAGTGAAGCGCATGCAAAGCCAGCCATTTCATACACATTTCGCGGATGCCCTCTCGATTCGGTTTGGTTCGGTTCGATGCCTCGTCTCAATACAAGGGGCACAACAGCCTCGGGCTCGGGATCGCCACGAGCCGTTGAGCCCTCGGCGCGGTGAGCCCGAACACGTCGCTCATGTCCATCTCGCCGGGCTTCTGCCCGTCAGGCAGCTCCCATGTGAAGGAGTGGAGGAGGTTGGCCACCGAGTACTCTAGCCCATAGAGCCCGAGCTGCATGCCCGGGCAAGACCTCCGGCCCGACCCGAACGGGATGAACTCGAAGTTGCTCCCCTTGAAGTCCGGGGCACCCTCGTTCAGGAACCTGGAGGGCTTGAAGGTGTCCGGGTCCTCCCACGAGGTCGGGTCCCGCCCGATGGCCCACGCATTGATCATGACGCGGGTCTTTTTGGGGATGAAGTAGCCGGAGGCCTCCACGTCCTCCGCCGTCTCGTGGAGGAGGAGGGGGATCGGCGGGTGGAGGCGGAGCGTCTCCTTGAGCGCGCACTTTAGGTAGGTCAATTTCTCAAAGTCAGACTCCTCGACCCGGCGGTGAAGCCCCACCACGTCGTCGAGCTCCTTCTGGACCTTCTTGAGGTCCTCAGGGCTCCGCATCAGCTCCGCCATCGCCCATTCAATCGCCGACGCGACCGTCTCGGTCCCACCGAACATAACATCCTACAAGATTCGTAAACATAAATCGGGTCAAGCACACGCATACACAGGCTGAGCACTCATGTCACATGCGTGAACGCAATGTCCACTCGGGTAAAATTAATAACTCAACTCGGAATTTGATAATAAGAAAGGCGGTACGAGCAGCGAAAGACTCATGTCAATCAGCAAATCAAACTTGTTCAATTAAAACAAGATTTATAAAGTCGGTAGATATCATTGATTTGCGAATTTTGTAATGGAAATGGTGCTTCGTTTACGTCATTGCCGATAAACATCAGACTCTTCTCTCGTAGCTGAACTTTTTGTCCTTTTTACTCCCATCTTTGTGCACTAGGAATCTTACTCGAGTTTTAAAATTCTTCAATCGATGGTGTCTAGAAATAATAAGACCCACATCTTGACCGGATAGCATTTTGAGGTTATATCTGCACATCACGTTAACGCATAAATTAATCATATTTTGGGATTGTATTTGCCCATATATTCTTATGTCATGGTAAAACTGTCAATATTGGTATCCGGAACTTATCCTAATTTTGAATTGGCATTAGACTTTTCTTCTTACCGAATGCTATCCTAAGACCCTCTTTCGGTTTGTCTCAAACGATTGTCCTAAGCTGGAAACAAATGATGAGAAAACGTCAGGACAAAGGGGCTTTCGATCTTACCATGATTATGGCCTTGATGTTCTCCCTGGTGAGCTTGATGGAGTTCTGGAGATCCTCCGACTCGTTGACTTTCGCCTCTTCTTCGCCGAAGAAGGCGAGCAAGTCGTCCACCATGTCCGTCTCCGCCTCCTCACTGAGGAGGGTCTTGTCCTTGCTCTTCTTCTCCATGTGGTCGTCCATGATCTTGTCGATGAACCTGTCGAGCGACCCGCGAGCCTTGACGAGCCTCTCGTTGATCCCCTGCGGGTCGATCCGGCCAAGGAACGGCAGGAAATCGGCGAGGTTGAATGCCCCGAACAGCTTCGAGAACTCCTGCAATATCCCGATGAACTCGTCTTGCCCTTCGGTCGCGCTCGCTCCGAACGCAGCCCTGTCGTTTCAAAGACAAGTTTCATGTTCAGCACTCGGCGATTTTCATGTTCTCAATTAAGTAGTATTGAAATTTCAATTATAGAGTTCAACGATGAAAAAAGTAAATAATGTAAAGAATTTATAAAGCCCGTGCATATAAAATTCTCCTAGTCGCAAACCCATTTAAAAATTGTAATGCTCCAGAGGCATTAGTCCAGAAATAAATGACATAAGGGATGTGGTAACTTCTAATTGTCAGATAAAATGTCGCAACATAATTCTGTAAACAAATATGATAAACGAAATATGGATTTTTACAGCATTTCCCTTTGGAAAATTGCTAAATAAATTACGAATTTCCTCTACAGCATATTTAGGTTCACGAATAAATCAGGCAAGAGATTTCATTTATTAAATCGAAGAAACAATTAAAACAAATCGAACCACTTAATAAATAAAAAACAGAATTCAATATACACGTGGTATTACTCTCTCTCTCTCTTTTGTTTTCTTAAAAAAATTCGTCTTACTGACACTAGACAGGAAATCCATGTTCGCACGTATGAATAGGATAGGGCATTAAAACTGGGTGATGTGTATGGTTCATCCCATTTCGGTTCGACCAGAGAAAGAAAGAGAATTAAGAAATATTTATAAAATAAATACATCATTTAAATCGAGTTTATATACAAAGGTTAATTCTACGTGTCTCATAATAAGCTCTATATAATTTATGGTCGAAATAATATTAATCTATATGATTTATAGACCGTGTAATAAATTATTGAGAGGGAGAGTTTTCCTTTCCCCTTGTTATGTGATCCGAGTGTGCAATCGTGTATATTTTTGACTGTACTTAGGCTTCTAGCGAAAAGTACCCACTTCTAATTTCAAGATAATTTAGAGAGCATGAGACCTTAGTCACCAAGAAAATTATTACATGATTGGGTTGGATTGCATGTATCCTTTTCTCATTTATTTAAAGAATCGCCATTTTAGATACTAATTTTTGGGAATAAAAAGAATTTGTCTATGAAGTTAAATTGATTAAAGAAATGAATGAGATTGCTACAACAAAAAAATTAGCTTTTTCATGTTGGTTCCGCATATGCTACGAAACAGTAAGAAGATACTGCACAGCGTCGGCTTTCGTCATGCGCTCGGTGAATCCATTTCGAAAGCCTACCTGTACGTGATGTCCCGGGTGAGCGCGAACACCAGCTCGCCGACGTTCACGGCGGTGCCGATACTGCCGGCGACGGCCCGCACCGTCTTGTCCACCTCGTCCCTGACCGACCTCCACGACTCGGCCCGCTTGCGGCTGAACACCCGCATGACGCAGATCTTCCGCATCTGGCGCCAGAACGGGCCGTAGTGGGCGAAGGCCATGTCGGCGCGGTCGTACGTGAGGTAGCTGATGGCGATGGTGGCGGGGCGGTTCGAGAAGGCGTGGTCCTGGAGCTGGAGGACCTGGCGGGCGTGCTCGGGGACGACACGGCGACCATGTGGAGGAACCCCATGCGGAGGTGGAGGAGGCCACCGTACTTGCGGGCGAGGCTCGCGAGGCCGCGGTGGGTCATCTGGTCGAGCATCAGCATGTTGCCGATGATCGGGAGGCCCCTGGGGCCGGGAGGGTAGGGGAGGCGGCGGCGGCGGGAGAGGAGGGCGAGGCCGAGGAGGAGGAGGACGAGGGTGGCGGCGGCGGGGAGGGGCTGGTTCCGCAGGGCTTGCAGCAGAGAGTCCATGGCGTCTCTCATCTGCGTCCCTTCTTTGAGTTAATGGGTCGTCAATGGGCTGTGCAACTGAGCGATAAGAGTTGCTGGTTTTCAAGGTGGTGCTATGGTGGGGATTTTATACAAGAACCCTTTTTTTTTTTTTTTTTTTTTTTTGAGGGAGAGAGACTAAGCCCAGTTGATGTTAGAGAGACAGGAGTTTTTTTGGGGGGTTTATTTTGGGGAATTTTATAATGAGCGCCGCAGTTGGAATGGGGGTTGGTGAAGATTTCGTTGTCTCCAATTTTCAAATTTTTTCCATTTCTGTAACGTTTTAATGATTTTCATCATATTCGCGTGAGCTAGCACGGGCCGTTTCAATTGCCTTTTTTTAATTTTGCCAAGTCAAGGCGTTGAAATATTTAATGTTAATCCTCGCTAAGATCCATACTTTCCCGTATTTTTGATCGACGGGTTACAAAAATAAGCATCGCCCGCGCGATAAAGACCATCATAAATACCGTATAAATTCGCTCAACTTGGATAATATTTTCTACTAGAAATAGTGAGGATTTTCGTAATAACACGAGTTTATAAATGATTTTTAATGAATTTATAGTTACATTTTTCATCCCACATAACATTATATAGGATTGATTTCACCAAAACGTGATGAATTTA
Source organism: Eucalyptus marginata (assembly GCA_014182565.1). Classification (NCBI taxonomy): domain Eukaryota; kingdom Viridiplantae; phylum Streptophyta; class Magnoliopsida; order Myrtales; family Myrtaceae; genus Eucalyptus; species Eucalyptus marginata. Next base: position 33,731,727 of record CM024593.1, read on the forward strand.
TGAGATCTTGTATTTTTCTGGTGTGAAAGGTAGGAGGGTTTTCAAAGTAAACGCATAAATACAATTAAGGGGGCTTCTTCTTGCCTAGGTTGGTTTAGGGGTCTGTAGCAGGAAGGAGAAGAGTATTTCCACTTGTGAGGGCCGTCCCGGGTAATCCTCTAGTGGGATGTCCAATAGGACTATATGTCTTATTTTAACGTGCCAATGCTGGCATGCCTCGCACTCTTAAATTGCTGTTTATATTTTTCTTCCCACTTGGTAAGGAATAAATACGCTGAACGTTGGTAATATCTTATTTCAAATCATTCCCATATCAGGGATGTCCAGTAGGACTATATTTCTTATTTTAATGTGCCGATGCTAGCACACCTCACACTCTTTTTCTTCCCACTTGGTAAGGAATAAATATGTTGGCAATATCTTATTTCAAATCATTCCTATATCAAGTTTTCCTTAAAAAGTAATTGAATCTGTAATTTATTTTAATGTGCTGGCCGGCCTCACACCTCTAAATTGCTAGTTTGGATTTTTCTTTCCAACTAGCAATGAATACCCATGAGTTCACATTAAAGAGATTCCGAACATTGGTAATATTCCCTAAAAAGTCATTGAATGTCTTAACATATATGTGCGTGTGTGTGGGTGATAAGCTTCTTGTGTTTGGTGATTCAGAGGGAATCGACTGATTTTTAAAATCGATTTGATTTTCTTCCACATAACAATTATATATCATTACTACGATTTGCTCGCATCGATGAATCGTGTCCCGGATGATCGGGATCCTATTGATTATTCACGAACCGAAATAGACGAGAGAAACTCAGCCTTGGTTCGTATCCGCCACGTGTGAATCCCCGTCAGGAAAATTAGTGGATGTACCTTAATAAGCACAACTTCCAAGAATGTCAAATTGGGAATTTAGAGATTGCCTGATTTTCTTGGTCGAAAATTTAAAAGGGAACGCGGGCTGTCCCCTAAAAGTAATAAACAAAAAGTTTTGCAAGCTAAACGTCCACTACAAACCCGTTTGGTTTGGCTTTGGGGATGGACTTTGGAACTCTAAAGTCCCTTGGTCAAATGCAAACGCATTTGATTCAATTTTTTGAGCGATTTTGGCAAAATGTAATTGCATCTCCAAATGACTTTAAGGACCCTTAGTCCAAAGTAGATCTAGAGGTTCTTTGGAAACTTATATTTTCAGAATGCAAGTTCCGATTACTGTTCATCTTCTCCGATGGAAAAACCGATTGGAGGCCAACGACCGCCGGCCAAGGGATCATACGCGCCGGCAACTGCTGCCTGAGGGTCATCGAACCTCAGGCGACGCCTGGGTCGCGCGACCCAAGCAATTGATGGCCTGAATTGCGCAACCCAAGCGGCCACCTAAGGTTGCGCAACCCCAGGCGACGGTCGTTGGGGTCGGGCGACCCCAAGCGGCCGTCGCCTAGGGTCACCCAACCCCGGTGACCATTCGGGGCCAGATTTGGCCATTCGGCCGCCAGATCCGGCGATCCGGTAAGCCGGACTTCAAAAAAAAATACATATATTTTTTTGTTTTTTTAATTTAATAAAAATCATTTACAAATACAATTTTACCAAACGGTATTTTGGCCAAAATTGTTTCTCAATGCAAATTTTACCAAACGTTATTTGCATTTCAAAAAACTCCCTTCACTCAAAGGTATTTGCATTTTTGCAAATGCATTCTCCAAAAGCCGAACCAAACGGGCCCTTTGTGGGCTCTAACAACTTGAACCGATCATCAACAAATTAAAAGTTCGAGGATACGTTGAATAAATTAAAAGTTCAGAAGCCACGGCAAGCTACAGTTTAGAGATTATATTAAATAAATTAAAAATTCAAAAATGATATTATATATTAAACAAATTAAGAATCCCATATTAATAGAGTGAATTCATAGCCTCCCCTTTTAAAATGCTTGCTGAAATCAATAGTTTATAAACTCAAAAAATTATAGAAAAACGTAAAAGATTCCTAAAAGATATAAATCAAAATCGGCACTTAAAACTCCATCTTTAGAAAGTACAAGTTTCCTAAAAGATGTAATTCAGAATTTGTTAAAGCCATAGAAAAGAAACGAGAATCTTTAGGTAAATAACCATAATTGATACCCCTAATTTTTTTTTATTAAAAAATCTTGTCATGAAATGATACCCAAATCAAATAAATACTTTTAATAAATTCATGGTCAAATCATAAAATGAATCCACCCCTCAATTAAATAAAAGAGTTAATACCCTGAAAAATCATAAATTGGTTCACTTGTGACAAATTTACCCAAAACTGGTATACCTTTGACAAATTTACCCAAAATTGATATACTTGTGACAAATTTACCCTCTATTAGTTTTCGTTAAATTTGACTGTTAAATTATTAAGTTAAATGACACGTGATAGTTGACTAGTATACTAATTTGAGATTTTACGCTCCGTTTGTCACAATTTATAATTTTTGTGATTTTTTTGTGGTATTAATCCAATTTAGCAGAGGGTATATTTGTCATAAATTTACCAGTTTGAGGTTTTTTGCTGTCAAATAAATTAGTTTGGGGTAAATTTATCATAAATGTACTTGTTTAGGATTTTTTACGATTAGTCGGGATAAATTTGTCATAGATGTACCAATTTGGGGGTTTTTCAGAGTATTAACCCTAAATAAAATCACATGGATGAAAAAGCTTTGTTATTCTAGAGTCATTCCTCCTCATAAAGCTCTTGAAGAATCCTCCTAATGAAACATAGATGGTATTGATGATATTAATATTGTCAACATTTTAAATCAAATGGTCATGGTTGCTAATGCCTATAAAAACTCAGTAAGATGTTTTGATTATGCTATGATAAATGATGTAGTTGCGGGTGTCACTGGACAACTAAATGATTAGTGGGATAATTATCTCAGTACACTTATTTTCTCTATTCTGCAACCCTTTATTAGTGATCTTTCATACATAGAAATAGAAATCAAGATTATGGATGAGCATGGTTTCGGGGTAGAACCTATAACTTGGAAATCGAACCGATGAGAATTTGTAGGTTTCAAGGTATGTAGGGTAGGTTTTAGGTTTCAAAAAATGAGGAACTTGTTTTGATATGTAGGTTCCAAGTTCTTAGTTTGAGGAATCTAAAACTTAGAACCTATAACCTATAACCTAGAACCTAGAATAAGTTTTAATGTTTTTATTGGTTTATGTCTTCGCGCGATTTTGCAATATTCTATACTGTTCAATGATGAGTATACAATTTGAAAGCACCGATTTGAGCTTCTACTTTATGATTGAGACTTTTATTTTATTAATATTCATATTTTTCGTATGTCTTTATGATCAATACATTGTAGTAGCAAATATTTTAATCACTGTAATTGTTTAATTAACAAAATAGGTAGAACTTGAGTAAACCCTAAAAGCTATAATTTGGTAAGTTCCCGGTTCTAGGGTATATATGGTAGGTTCCAAACTTCAAAAATTGAGTAACCAATTCTAACAAATAGGGCTAGTTCTGATGGGTAGCTTCCAAGTTCCATATGGAACTTGTACAAACTCTAGAACTGCTCACCTCTAATCAATACTGTTGGATAAATTCTCTTCAGATATTTTGAAGTTGACAAAACATTTTCCTCAGTCTAGTCTGAAGACTTGCAGACTCTACTGGCAAAGTCTGAAAATCAAAGTCTGACGATAACAAGACTCAAGTTTCAAAGTCTACTCTCATGGACAGTTTTCAGACCATCAAGTTTAAAACTTCTATTATGATTCTATCATATATGGGTTTGACTTCAACGGCTAAGGAATATCTTTCGATTGGATTCAGCACTACAAGATTTTATTCGTATCCAAATTAATATAGATTCTCTAAGATTATCAACTTATATGTGGAAGGTTCTAATTATGGAAACCAAGATCCTGATTATATGGACGAGCAGGATTGATGGGCTATCAACACTTACCTTAAAGAGCTCGAGATCTCTCTAATTGATTTTGTCCAACGGGTTGATTGAAAGAACTTCTTTGGAAGGTGCCAACGGTAATGAAGGCATGAAGAAGTATATAAGAGAGACGCTCAAGTTGTTGAAGGGTGCTAGATAGAAGAATTCAAAAGTCTGAATCTCCGTGTTATCTTGTGATCTTATTCTTCGAGCAATGCATGTAATCAAAAGAGAGAACATAATGTGGTGAGACCTTGAGGAAGTGTAGTAGAGTTTCTACACCGTAGATTCAAGGGCTTGAGATTGTAAACACTCTTTTTGATTCTTAGTGAAATTCAGCCAGAAGGGCTGTCCGTGCGGGAGAGTGGACGTAGGCTTGGTCTAAGCCGAACCACTATAAATCTGAGTCTTGATTCTCTATCCCTAATTCTTTTATCTTTCATTACTTTCATTTGTAGCGATTGTTGTTTTTAATTCATTAATCTCTTATTCGGATTAAATTGTTAAAATCGCTTTAGTCACCTATTCACCCCCCTCTAGGTGCTAATTCTAGTCCTTACAAATACCTCTTCTTAAATCTCAAACGAAAATCTTTAGGAAGATTAATGGGAAAATGTCACAAATGGTCCCTATACTTTTATTTAATGTGCAATTTCGTCTATGAACTTTCAATTTGCTCAATTTGGTCCATGAATTATTAATAAATGTCCGATCTAGTCCCTGAACTTTTGATCGGCTCAATTTGATCCATGAACTATTGATAAATGTCTAATCTAATCATTCGTTACTGTTTTTCCTTTTATTTTATTTTTTTGCTTCTTCTCTCTTCCCTCCGCCGGCTTTGACGGAGGGAAGCCAGCGTCCAGCGAGGGTGGTTCTCGCCTGATGCTGGCGAGGGCCGCCCTCGCTTGTGTCCGGCGAGGACGGCCCTCGCCCAACGTCGGCGGGGCGACCCTCGTCGGACGCCGGCTTCCCTCCGCCGGAGCCGGCGAAGGGAAGAGAGAAGAAGCAAAAAAGAAAAAGAAAAAGGAAAAACAATAATGAAGGACTAGATCGAACATTTATCAATAGTTCATGGACCAAATTGAGCCGATCAAAATTTTAGGGACTAGATCGAACATTTAGTAATAGTTCAGGGACCAAATTGAGCAAATTGAAAGTTCATGGATGAAATTGCACATTAAGTAAAAATATATGGACCATTTGTGACATTTTCCTTATAAATTAAAAAGAAAAAAAGAGAAGAAGTAAATTATGGATGCAGGTAGATTCTTTCTTCCAACATATCAATAAAGGGCGGAACGGATATTAAATTAAGGGAGGCGAGGCAAGTTGACACATCTAAACAAGGGCCGACAATCTTCTTTCATCCAAGGGGAGCTAAAGAGGTGTAGCTTTGGCCAGTCCTTGGGAAAAGAGCAACTTAACTTATAGCAAATTGAAATAGGCAAAAAAACAGGAAAAAGAAAAAAGAAAAAGAAAGGCCAAGTAATCGGATGTCGCCCTCTTCTCAAGGCAAAAGACCTTTTCTTTATCAATTTTCAGTCAATGATGGAGTGTTGATGATTATGGCCGATTGGGCCAATCAAGACACGTGCACCTGAAATTTAGCCCCCTCCACGTCCTAGTAATATTGCAAAAACATAAAAAACTTCCTCAGCTTCTTTGACTCCATCTTCATGTCCCACGTGAAATTAAACTGAAAAGGATGCGTGATCCTTGTTGAATAAGTCAAAGATACAATCTGATATTTTCTTGATAAGATATGATCTTAGATTTGTTCCTCATCTTTAGCAGAACATACGATCTTTTCTGATTTTCAGATTTTCAATACAAGATGCTTTATATATATATATATATATGTTAAATATGATCCTCATCTTTTTTTTATCGTCAACACAAGATGAATATTATTTATAGTGTATATATAGAGAAACTCACTTTATAAAATAGTGTAGAGTGAAAACCGATTGATATAGAAAATATTTGTTGACACCTAAATTTTGGCGGCCCATTTAGTCATTAGGGGTTAATTTTAAATATTATAATTCATTTGCATAGCATTAATTTTAGGTGCGTTTATTTTTAATTTACATGTTTTGCATTTTTATTTTTAGGACGGCAGATGGGTCAAATTAATGGTTTTGAGTTTCAAATTAGATGGACTAAGCCCACGAAAAAGCAAGTTGGCCTGGGCCCATTTTTTCTAATGATTAAAAAATTATCTTACGGAAAAATAGAAATCTTGGAATTTTGTTGGGATATGATGGATTTTTTGGATAGGGCATATGGTTTAAAAATTGTTGCAATTGATCTTGGCAAGATTTGGATTTGAAAAAATTCCATCGCGATTTTGGATCATTATCAATATAGGGCAAGTGGAAAACAAATATTGCGTTTAGCAAAACAAATATTGTTTTTTGGAAAAAGAATCTTCATGGATATCGGATTGGAAAAATTGAAAACCTAATCGGTGGCCTATAAATAGGTTTGTTCGCTTAGGGTTTTAGGGGGCCACACATTGAATACGCGCCACATTGAGTCAAAAAAAATCCACCATTCAAAGCACGGATAGAGGAGTTCACAATATGAAAGAGGTACACGTGAGTCCACGATCTTTTTCTTTGCGGTGATCGCTAGTGAAATATGCAAGGCCACACCTTCAAGTTTTGAAGTCTTGTTGCTGGGTTTCCATGATCGACAAGTAGAAAGGTCAAGGAACAAAGAGAAGGGTAGCCAGAAGAAGAAAAGGAGGGAGGTTCGCTTGTTGAAAATCGTGAGCGTGGGTTTCTCTTCTGTCTCTCTCTTGGGGCCACAATTTTAGAGAGATCCGTAGCAAAAAGAAAGGAGGAAAGAAAGCCAAAGTATCACAACGATCTACTTCGTGACGCTTCCTCATCTCGCTTGATCCTCCTGCATGCATGCCGACGTAGAGTCAACCTTGATTGCCCGATGACCCGTTTGCTGCTTTGATCCATGCTGCGCGCGACGAGCTGCTGTCCATCTAGGGCGCGACGCCATCGCCGATCTTGCCGCATCAACATTATTGCTCATTGTTCAGTCCCGAATCGCCACCACGAGCCCCCATCCTTAGCCGTGCTGAGCTTCCATTGCGTGCCGTGCCCATCGTTGGTCCATTCTGCCGATTGGATTTTTGAAAAAAATTCAAATTTAGGTATGGATCTATTTTATTTTATTAGGAAGATTTATTAGATTTAGTTTATTAGGTAGATTTATTAGATTTAATTTATTAGATAGATTTGCTTTATCTTATTTTAGGTTTTGATATTTTATCTCTTTGTTTGAATTTTTTTAGAATTAGTTTTTAAGGTATGATTGAGATTTCAACATAAAAGTGCCCCATCAAATTAGGGATGGACAGTTCGATTTTCGCGCCCGAAATCCGACTCACAATTCCTTGCAAAAATCGACAATCCGATCTCATGCTCGAGATTCGATTCGCGATTTAATTTTAAAATTGGACAACCCGATCTCATGCGCGAGATATGGTTCGCCAATTTTCGAATATCAATTTTATCTTGTTTGATTTGATGTCGTGGTGTTTGAGTCAATTTTATATTTGTAAAAGAAAAATCCAAAAAAGTGAACTCATTTTGAATTAGGATTAGGTTTGTTTTTTTTATCTTGCATGATTAGATAGGAATTTTATTTTGAGTCATGAAAAAGAAAAAGAAAAAGTGCACTCATTTAGGATGTTAGTTTTTTTTTTCTATTATCTGAATTGCATGTTTAATTTTAATTTCGAATTTCATAAAAAATTAGGAATTAAGGCATTATTTGCACGTCATGGCATATTAGAATAAATTGCATGTTTTATTTTAAGTTTAGATTGATTTTTGCATCTTAGGTTAGAGCTTGCTAGGTTAAGATAATATCTTAGTTTAAATTAGGATTTACTCTGACTTGATCCTTAATATAAGCTAGATAGAATCTTAATCTAGATAGTTATGTTTTGCATTTTCCTTAATTTTGAATTTCATAAAAATTTGTCTTAGGATAAATTAGTTTCAATTTCTAGAATATATTGCATTTTTTTTTAAAATAGAAAATTCATGTGCACGTCATATAGAATTAGACTCATGAAATGCATGTCATTTTAGTGATTGTTATTAGGTTCATTTAATTAGAAATTGCACGTCATTAGAATTAGGTCATTTTAGTTAATTTAGATTGCATATTTAATTATTGCATGTTCATAAAAAAATCACAAAAACTTTTACTCATTCATATAGTTTAGGACATTTTGCCATGCCATATTATTTCATTTTATATTAGAAGCATTGCATTGCATATGGACTATATTCTCGTTAAAAAGTGAAAGCAAAAATTGAGTGATTACTTGTTAATTAGAAATCATATCTAGGATTGCTGATGTGAATTCTAATCTAACACTGCAGATGCTTTCGTTGCTATAAGGTAAGTCCTGCATTATTTTATTTGCTTTCTTGAGTGTTAAATTGGTGGTTTGCGCACTCGTATGATCACCTCACATGTTAGGAAAGTAAAATTAATTCAATTTGCTTGCCAAACATTTTTTTTCAAAAGATAAAAGAAAATGTACCGAAAAGGGCGTTAGGAGAAATCTAACGTAATCAAGTCCCCGAACTCACAAATCTCTGGTTCGTAGGAGTAAGATGATTCTCCCATTATTTTACTTAGGTGTCTAATCGACCTACCATAAACCGATTAGTGGCGACTCCCTTTTTGCATGCTAGATATTTGAATTTAAATCGCGAGTTGGTATGGGCTTGGGAGAGCTCGAGCTAAGTCTAGGCTTAGCAATCCATTAGCCTAATTTTAGGTGGATTACCCGAAAATTTGGCCGCGACAGCTTGGCGACTCCGCTGGGGACTTGAGTTGAAACTCTTAGTGGACTTAGGCCAATTTTCTCTTTCTTTTGAAAAATGCTTTTGTTTGGCAGCGATGATTCCAGGTACGTCCCTAACATTTAAGGTGTTAAATGTTTTTGCAGATTGGGAGGTATAAGGGGAAGTGTTTGCTAACCCTTGTTTTGTAGGGAGGTGTAGGAATGAATGGTTTACTTGCACATATGAAGTGTTGCTTGCTATAAACTGTTGTGCATGATTTGCATTTACACTACACTTTTGCACACACAACCTGCCGCCGGACCTGGGCCGCATAGGATCATTTAGGGTGGTGTTGAGATGGATACCACTCCGACCGCATGCTCGTGGTACGAGTCGCCCCTCTCAATCCCGAAGTTTCTTTCATGGTGTCAAGAGTATCCACCTCGGTCCGCATGCCCGCGACTCGGGTCGGCTCTTTGACCAAGCTGGAGTCATGAGGACCCGACATAGTCCACAAGCCCGTGGCTAGTCCGATCATCCTTGTGGCTTCACATTGCTAAGCCTTGTCTAGAGTAGAAATCGAGCCTCACATCTCATGCGCATGTCTATTTGATTGCCATTGATTTTCCTTGGTGAAGTAAGTCTTCTATCCCTATACTATGCAATTTACTTACTTTGTCAGATTTTTGGTCCGTCCATGACAATCTAGGTGAGGCATTGGATCTAATTCTTTTGTCAATTAGAAATGAAATGAGTAAATTGTCATGCAATGAATCATTTGGAAAATAAAAATTGGAAATTCGTTTTCAATTCATGTTAGGAGGTTTCAAATTTTGACTTTTCCTAGTCCATGTTTGGGGAAATTTCGTCTCTCCTAAGGCATCCCATGTCCTTATTTTCCTAGTCCATTTTTAGGGAATCCTCTTCATGAGTGGACTTTTCATGACTAAAAAATAGATTATTGTCATGGAGTGGTTCTCTATTTACACCTCATACTTACATATTTTTATTCATTGGAATTTAGGTGATAACGGATCCCTCACGTTCTCCCATTGTTACACGATTGAGAGCTAGAATGGCCGACCAAACTGAAATGTGTGATCGTATGTCCACTGTGGAGACTCAACTCCAACAAGTGCTTGCTTCTATACAGCTTATGACGGATCAACTCCAATTCCTCCGAGCGAATCCGATTCCTGCACCTGCTCTCCCCGAGATAGTAGTTTCAAAGCCGACAAACAGGGCCCAAATGATTGATGACGACATACCTGAGCTGGAAGATAACCCACCGTTGATCATCGCCGAAAAGGCTAAGCTTGACAACGTCCCTAAAACAGAGCAAGATGAGCGCGTTGTGAAACTCGAGGAGAAAGTGAAGCAATTGCAAGAGTCACAGAGTTCACTCCCATTCGACTTGTCCGTCTATGAAAGGGTCAAGTTGCCAAAGAAGTTCAAAATGCCAAAGTTCGAGAAATACGATGGTACTTCTTGCCCAAAAGCTCATTTGCATATGTACCACGTACGCATGGCCCAATATGTAAAAAATGAGCCCCTCATGATTCAATCATTCCATGCGAGTTTGACTGGGCCCGCTAACAAGGAACTGATGAAGTTGTTCGTCAAGACTCTCCCATTTGAGTTTCGCAACCGGATTGCTAGCGCGTACGTTGAGAACTTCAACCAGCTTATCCTAGTGGGTGAACAAATCGAAGTTGGGCTAAGAGATGGATGGTTCAATGAACCAACCCATCAAGGCAAAAGGTTCACCATGAAGAAAGACAAAAAACCTATGGAAGTCAATGCTGCATATGCACAGTCTGGCAAGCCTCCGATTGTTCATATCCCTGACAATCAACAAGGCGGAGGCCGACCGACAACGCCTCGACAGTTTGTTAAGAGGCACTTCACTCCTCTTCCTAGCCCTCTGTCCCAGGTCTTAAAGGTTCTTCAAAGGAAGGGATTGTTGTCCTATGAGCCAAAGCGACCCAATGCTGAAATTTTTTTAGTTACGACCCCTCAAAGAAATGCGAGTACCATATGAGGGAAGTAGGACATTTGACTAATGAATGCATGACTTTGAAGCATAAGGTCCAAAACTTATTGGACACCAAGGCGTTTGCCTTCGGTACCGCTCAACCGAATGTCAAGAAGAATCCTCTACCTTAGTGTGAGGATAGGGTGTATGCCATTGATGAAGGACCTCTGGAGGAAATGGGTCTTGGCCCGCAAGAGTAACTTCTTACTTTTGCACATTCCCCTACACGGGAATTTTTATTGCTTTCTAGGAATTGTTTTCAATTTCGTCTTTTTCGCTTTCTTCTTAGGGCTTGAATCGCATTTTCCATTCAATAAATTATAATTGATTGATGAATTTCAATAAAATTACAATTTCTATTTTGAGGGCATGATGAGGTACACCAAACTAGCCCGGTGATGATATCCAGCCGATAAACAAAAAGAAAAATCCAAGGAGAATTCTGAGGCTTGGGCTTCATCATGCTTTCTCGTATCAAAATGTTTTTTTTTTTAAAAATGCTTTTCCAATTGCTTTTCAAAAAAAAAATTCAAAAAAATCTTTTAAAAAAAATGATTTACCCCGTTTGCCTTTTTGATCCATCTACATTCTGTTTCAGGGATGATTTTATGGCATGCAAAGGTGTGAAAATGGTCTAATCCAATTCCAGATTTTGGGGGGCAAGTTTGCTCCAAATTACGGTGGTCCATATATAGTGAGGAAGGTGCTTCTTGGAGGTACCTTAATCCTAGCGAGATGGATGGTCGTGAATTCTTCACTCTGTTAGTTCTAATGCTGTCAATAAAAATTACTCATGATTGAATTTGCCATGCTGTGTTTTGAACTACAAGCATTTTTATAATGAATAAATTGCTTTAATGAGTTGCAAGTTCAATTGTTCATATTTGTTGCAAATCTTGTATGTTTTCCTTGATGAATTGCGTAAGATAGATTGAATGTGTCAAATGGGATACTTTGGAATGATGAAAGGCAACCTTACTCCATACACTGTCCCATACACTAATATTCAGTGAGTTGTATGAAAATTTCCATGCCTGCAAGGAAAAAGGTGATCTCGCAAAGGGTACGGTAACCAAAGTGATGAGAGGCAGTTCTTTCCTCTACCCAAAACACTGTGGTACACCAATTGTTTAGCCCTTTGAACCCATACACGTGAGGAGTTTTTAAATCATCATTGTCAAGAATCATCCCACATTGGGACAAAATTTGAGATGAGTGATAGGAATTTTCTTACTCACACTTGCATCAATCTTCGAGTATTGCTTTCGCATCGTAACTCGTATGATAATTCAAAGTGCCCTAAGATGATGAAGAGCAGTCATTTCTCTATCCTATACACTTTTATCCATTGCTTAGCCCATTTGAGCTTATAAATACATTTCATATTAAACCCAGTTGGTGATCATCCCCCATGCTGGGGCAAGACAAAAAACATTCGAGTAGCATGAACTAGAATGCTGACCAAATGGAGCTTCTGTTAAAAGAAAATAAGTGCTAAAAATGGGGCATGAAAAAGCAGTGTGCCTGGTAAAAGCAAGGCCAATGCCCAGAAAAAAAAAAGAAAAATCAAACTCTTGATATAATGAGTCGTATCTCCAAAAGGCGGTACTAAACTCAAACGCTGTTACAATCAATGGAGATTTGATGAAGAAAAATCTTCGACAGTGGAAAGGAAAATGTTGGAAATGTCAAGATGATCACCAACTTTAATCCCTTAAACACTTTTTTGAGCCTAATGATCCATTCGTTTCTCAACCCATGAACCAAGCTTACGTTACGTCCCTTGCAAAGTCTCTTCAGATTAGGGCACTTGAATTAACGTAAGAGTTCGTATGCTCGAAAGCATCGCTTGAAGAAGTACGAGTAAGATAACTTCTGCCTCATTTCGCGTGTTTCTTGACTTGTAAATCCCAAGACAATTGCGAAATATCGTTCTAAATAGCCTCGATTCAAGGAGTTGTCTTTGTTAAGCCATTGACCAAGCCCACATTATGGTCCTTGTTAAAGACCTCTCAGATTGGTAAAGTCGTACCACTTGCGAGATTGCCCAGACTTTTGTTTGGCGTGATGACAGTGAGATAAAGTGATTGTCAAAATCCTGCATCAAAGGTCAGGATAAAACATCCCATTTTAATGAGGATGAGTGGAAAGTCCTTTCAGACTAAATGATCCCTCATTTGACACATCCATGACACTTATGTGTTCAGATTGGAATTTTCTCTTGAAATCCTTTCCATTGGAATAAGGTCATGCATGGTTGATAAAAAATCATTTTGCGTAAACCTTGCTTAAATTAATGCATGTTTATTTGTAATCACAAATACATGTTGCATCTCCTACAATCATGTTTTACAAGAGACATATCCCTAATGAGCAGAGATGTCACCAGGTAAGTATATCTCTATCTATACCTTAAATACTTGTCGTTGTACAGGTATTTTCACTTTTGAGTACTTTGACACTCGATGGAGTTGTCCCTAAAGATTTTCCCCATTGCGCCGGGCGACCGAAGAATGGTTCGGGTCCTAGCCAAGCAAAACCTCCGTTTAGGCGACCGTAGAATGGTACGGGTCCTAGACAAAACTTTATTTCCCTATTCAGGCGACCGTAGAGTAATGGTACAGGTCCTGGAAGGTAACCCCCGTTTAGGCGACCGTAGAATGGTACGGGTCCTAGACAAAACTTTATTTCCCTATTCAGGCGACCGTAGAGTAATGGTACGGGTCCTGGAAGGTAAATCCCCGTTTAGGCGACCGTAGAATGGTACGGGTCCTAGACAAAACTTTATTTCCCTATTCAGGCGACCGTAGAGTAATGGTACGGGTCTTGGAAGGTAAATCCCCGTTTAGGCGACCGTAGAATGGTATGGGTCCTAAACAAAACTTTATTTCCCTATTCAGGCGACCGTAGAGTAATGGTACGGGTCCTGGAAGGTAAATCCCCGTTTAGGAGACCGTAAAATGGTACGGGTCCTAGACAAAACTTTATTTCCCTATTCAGGCGACCGTAGAGTAATGGTACGGGTCCTGGAAGGTAAATCCCCGTTTAGGCGACCGTAGAATGGTACGGGTCCTAGACAAAACTTTATTTCCCTATTCAAGCGACCGTAGAGTAATGGTACGGGTCCCGGGAAGGTAAATCTCCGTTTAGGCGACCGTAGAATGGTACGGGTCCTAGACATAACCAAATTCTGTCATACTAGGCGACCGTAGAATGGTACGGGTCCTAGGAAAGCAGTTTTCTTTATAAAGTCATGTTACTATTCTGGGCGACCGTAGAATGGTACGGGTCCTGGACATGTAACACCAATCTATCTTGAATCATTTTACCCTCCTTGAAGGTAAGATATTTCGGGTAGGTTCCTTTGACATTTCAGTCTGGATCTGGATGTCTTAATTCTTGTCGTCACTTTGGATGTGAATGTTCTTCTCGATCTTAAATGTTTCAATCTATTACATGTTTGACTCTTCAAAGAGCCTGAGTGAGAGTTGGGTACTTGTGGAGTAAATGGGGATTTATCATGTACCTCAAGATGCTTTACCGCACTGACTGGTAAGTAATTGCAGGTATGTTCTTTCCTTTCACATCATGCATTTGCATTAGCATTTCCATGCATCATATAAATTGCATTTTAAAATGGGATTCATTTTCCAACAAAAAAAATCAAAAATCAAAAATCAAATCATTCAATGCATGTGCATGGTCAAAATTTAGGTCTCAATTTATCTTTGAAGGCAACCTCTTCGAGCTCACCTCCAAAGAGGGGCAGCTGTTGACACCTAAATTTTGGCGGCCCATTTAGTCATTAGGGGTTAATTGTAAATATTATAATTCATTTGCATAGCATTAATTTTAGGTGCGTTTATTTTTAATTTACATGTTTTGCATTTTTATTTTTAGGACGGCAGATGGGTCAAATTAATGGTTTTGAGTTTCAAATTAGATGGACTAAGTCCACGAAAAGCAAGTTGGCCTGGGCCCATTTTTTCTAATGATTAAAAAATTATCTTACGGAAAAATAGAAATCTTGGAATTTTGTTGGGATATGATGGATTTTTTGGATAGGGCATATGGTTTAAAAATTGTTGCAATTGATCTTGGCAAGATTTGGATTTGAAAAAATTCCATCGCGATTTTGGATCATTATCAATATAGGGCAAGTGGAAAAACAAATATTGCGTTTAGCAAAACAAATATTGTTTTTTGGAAAAAAAGAATCTTCATGGATATCGGATTGGAAAAATTGAAAACCTAATCGGTGGCCTATAAATAGGTTTGTTCGCTTAGGGTTTTAGGGGGGGCCACACATTGAATACGCGGCCACATTGAGTCAAAAAAAATCCACCATTCAAAGCACGGATAGAGGAGTTCACAATATGAAAGAGGTACACGTGAGTCCACGATCTTTTCTTTGCGGTGATCGCTAGTGAAATATGCAAGGCCACACCTTCAAGTTTTGAAGTCTTGTTGCTGGGTTTCCATGATCGACAAGTAGAAAGGTCAAGGAACAAAGAGAAGGGTAGCCGAAGAAGAAAAGGAGGAGGTTCGCTTGTTGAAAATCGTGAGCGTGGGTTTCTCTTCTGTCTCTCTCTTGGGGCCACAATTTTAGAGAGATCCGTAGCAAAAAGAAAGGAGGAAAGAAAGCCAAAGTATCACAACGATCTACTTCGTGACGCTTCCTCATCTCGCTTGATCCTCCCTGCATGCATGCCGACGTAGAGTCAACCTTGATTGCCCGATGACCCGTTTGCTGCTTTGATCCATGCTGCGCGCGACGAGCTGCTGTCCATCTAGGGCGCGACGCCATCGCCGATCTTGCCGCATCAACATTATTGCTCATTGTTCAGTCCCGAATCGCCACCATGAGCCCCCATCCTTAGCCGTGCTGAGCTTCCATCGCGTGCCGTGCCCATCGTTGGTCCATTCTGCCGATTGGATTTTTGAAAAAATTCAAATTTAGGTATGGATCTATTTTATTTTATTAGGAAGATTTATTAGATTTAGTTTATTAGGTAGATTTATTAGATTTAATTTATTAGATAGATTTGCTTTATCTTATTTTAGGTTTTGATATTTTATCTCTTTGTTTGAATTTTTTTTAGAATTAGTTTTTAAGGTATGATTGAGATTTCAACATAAAAGTGCCCCATCAAATTAGGGATTGACAGTTCGATTTTCACGCTCGAAATCCGACTCGCAATTGCTTGCAAAATCGTCAATCCAATCTCATGCTCGAGATTCGATTCGCGATTTAATTTTAAAATTGGACAACCCGATCTCATGCGAGATATGGTTCGCCAATTTTCGAATATCAATTTTATCTTGTTTGATTTGATGTCGTGGTGTTTGAGTCAATTTTATTTTTGTAAAAGAAAAAATCCAAAAAAGTGCACTCATTTTGAATTAGGATTAGGTTTGTTTTTTTTATCTTGCATGATTAGATAGGAATTTTATTTTGAGTCATGAAAAAGAAAAAGAAAAAGTGCACTCATTTAGGATGTTAGTTTTTTTTTTCTATTATCTGAATTGCATGTTTAATTTTAATTTCGAATTTCATAAAAAATTAGGAATTAAGGCATTATTTGCACGTCATGGCATATTAGAATAAATTGCATGTTTTATTTTAAGTTTAGATTGATTTTTGCATCTTAGGTTAGAGCTTGCTAGGTTAAGATAATATCTTAGTTTAAATTAGGATTTACTCTGACTTGATCCTTAATATAAGCTAGATAGAATCTTAATCTAGATAGTTATGTTTTGCATTTTCCTTAATTTTGAATTTCATAAAAATTTGTCTTAGGATAAATTAGTTTCAATTTCTAGAATATATTGCATTTTTTTTAAAATAGAAAATTCATGTGCACGTCATATAGAATTAGACTCATGAAATGCATGTCATTTTAGTGATTGTTATTAGGTTCATTTAATTAGAAATTGCACGTCATTAGAATTAGGTCATTTTAGTTAATTTAGATTGCATATTTAATTATTGCATGTTCATAAAAAAATCACAAAAACTTTTACTCATTCATATAGTTTAGGACATTTTGCCATGCCATATTATTTCATTTTATATTAGAAGCATTGCATTGCATATGGACTATATTCTCGTTAAAAAGTGAAAGCAAAATTGAGTGATTACTTGTTAATTAGAAATCATATCTAGGATTGCTGATGTGAATTCTAATCTAACACTGCAGATGCTTTCGTTGCTATGAGGTAAGTCCTGCATTATTTTATTTGCTTTCTTGAGTGTTAAATTGGTGGTTTGCGCACTCGTATGATCACCTCACATGTTAGGAAAGTAAAATTAATTCAAGCTGCTTGCCAAACATTTTTTTTCAAAAGATAAAAGAAAAGGTACGAAAGGGCGTTAGAGAAATCTAACGTAATCAAGTCCCCGAACTCACAAATCTCTGGTTCGTAGGAGTAAGATGATTCTCCCATTATTTTACTTAGGTGTCTAATCGACCTACCATAAACTGATTAGTGGCGACTCCCTTTTTGCATGCTAGATATTTGAATTTAAATCGCGAGTTGGTATGGGCTTGGGAGAGCCCGAGCTAAGTCTAGGCTTAGCAATCCATTAGCCTAATTTTAGGTGGATTACCCGAAAATTTGGCCGCGACAATATTCTTTCACTTTTCTCATCCATTTATTTTCCTATTATCCTTTGATCAAATCCTCTGACAAACTTGGTATTAGAGCTTCTTTGGCGAAATCATTTTTTCATAAGGAAAATTAATGGCTTTTGTATCAGCCTCTTTGTTATCTGTTCCCCAAATTTTTTTTTTTGATGACCCAGGAACCCTCGAACAGTCGGCAGCCGGCGGAGTAAACCCGGGGCGAACTAGGCCACCACCACAGACCCAGCCGCAGGTGAGTCGCGCAATGGGGACGTGAGGTTTCGAACTCCTCACCTGTCGTTAGGATCACAGGAGCTCTAGCCAACGTGGCCTTCCGATTAAACTATGGGAAAATGTCACAAATGGTCCCTATACTTTTACTTAATGTGCAATTTCGTCCCTGAACTTTCAATTTGCTCAATTTGGTCCCTGAAGTATTAATAAATGTCCGATCTAGTCCATGAACTTTCAATCGGCTCAATTTGGTTCCTGAACTATTGATAAATGTCCGATCTAGTCCTTCGTTAGTGTTTTTCCTTTTTCTTTTTCTGATATATTGTCGTACAATAAAAAGTGTTACTTGTTTTCTACCAATACGTTATTTCCAACATTGTGTACGTTGGTTTAACATCATTTAACTTGCAATAGAACTCTCTTTATTATAGTTCCTTTCCTGCTATGTTCTAATTTCTTCCTTTCTATTAAAATATAGTCCCTTATATTTTAGTGCGTCATGTACATACACATATATGTCGGCTCTTTCTCCTCTTGTCCTCGCTTTTCGATGTCTGATCATACCAGGAAACAGTAAAGCTCTAAGCTCACTCCTCTTCTTTTTGACCAAACAAAGGAGCCACAAGCTCAAGTGATAGGTTATGAGTTAAATAGTTCTATTTTTTAGTTGTCGATGGAGTGAAGTGATTAAACTCCACTGCCCTCGCGCCCTTTTAAGATTACTTTTGAACTTTCAAAGATATAGGACAGACACCGTCAACAAAGAAAAGGACCTAATTAATTTTAAATCCATTATATTGATACAAATTCAATCTCTTTTTTTTTTTTTTTTAATTTTGCTAATCTAATATAAGTCTTTATGCAAAATTTTAGTATAGTCCTTCTGGCCAATACACTAAAATTTTGCGCTGGAATCTACTGACATGAAGGTTCAGTGAATTGGCAAAATTGAAAACTATATGTTTGAATTGGCATCTAAACAATAAGTTTGGGATCAATTAGACAATTTCCCTATAAGAAGTCTACACAAACATTGACAATGAAGGCAAGGCACGTATGTCTTTAAATCTGATGAGTCGATTAGCACAAATTCCATAGGAAAAACACTCTTCACGTTGCATTTTAGTACAAATTTGCGTGAGCAAAAAGAACAAATCTTCCACCATTCATCCATAAAGAAGCACCGAGAACTTGTTACTCCGAATATCACCTAAAAATGTCGCTCTCGAAGCCAAACTTTATTCAGGAAGAAGAAGAAGTCAAACTTGTCTCTCCGAACCAAAAAAAAAAAAAGGTCTAACTTGTCTATTTGATCCCCCAAAAAAAACACAAATCTAACTTGTCTCCTCCATTTACCACCAACCATCGCCTTTACCGCCACTGGTCCTACCACCAGGCCATGCTTCTCTCCCCTCCCTCCTCACCCCCCTTAGCAAGTCAACAAGCTCTGTCATGGAAGCGACCGTGCATGCAGGAGAGCGAGAGAGCGAGAGAAAGAGAATGGTGGTGATGACAGTGCGAGCAATGGTGGCGGCAGCGGCAACTCGATGGTGGAAGCAGCCACACGATGCCTCAGATTCGAGGATTGCAGCGCCCCGGATCATAGGCTCGCGCCACCGCCTCCGTTCGACGCTGCAGGTTCTGATCCGCGGCTAGTGGGATGGCTAGAAAGAGAGGCGAGATGGACTGCGCAAGGTGGGGCTGGGGGTGCTGGTGGATGGCGAGTTAACAACAACCGCGAAGGTAGCAGTGTAGGATGTGGTCCAAAGCCAAAAAGAATAAGGAACAAATGGAGAATAGGAAAAGATGGGAAATAAGAAAGGAGCTACACCTATCAAATCCCAACGATGCTGATTGCATGTTTTTTTACCTCTTTAATACTAATCTAGATTATCGCGTAGTGAAAATACGATTCGAAATTGAATTCAACGGGAGGATGATACAGAATCTTATTTAAAAAGTTTGGGCATCATATTGAATAAATAAAATGAAAAAAAATTCAGGGATCTAAAGTGAACCTAGACATAAATTTTTTATTCACTTTTATTTTAATTACACATCGCAGGCATGCACACACGCTTTATATTATTTTTGGACAAACTGTATACTAAATGAACATCTTCCTTCCGGTGTAACTCATGCATTGTAGTTGGTATGTGCTGTCCATCATAAAATTAGTGTAGACATTGCTAAGACGTGTCCGATTGTCATACAAAATGAGAACACGACACTCGTTCGTTCTTCCAGCAATTTCTCGTGTATGTACTTGGGATTATATAATATTGGATGAGCCCCGACGAGCCCCACGAATAACAAGTTTAGGTCAACTAAGAAGTTGTAAATCTACATGATGGGTAAAGTAAAAAGGGTGCTCGTTAATCACCAGCTGATAGGACGTTGATTGACGTTGATTTGTCATCTCGAGATTTAGTTACCAACTCATCTACATTCGCATCAACAATATCCAAACAAATCAATTGAAATGATTGAATCGACATTAAATTAAAATGTTTAAAATCAAATGAATATAATTAAAAAATTTATGATTAAGTTGGCACTAATGTAATAGGTTTAGGAATTTTCTGACACTTTTCCCTAAAATTGATGATGCGGCTCTTCTATTGTGAATTGAGAGGTTGAAGGATGAGTTAAGAAACACTAGTTGACGATATCCCGTGTAAACAAGAGGAGTTTGAATTTTTATATTTCGAAAATTAATTTACATTTTTAGTAATTGATTGATTAGATTTGAAACATGAATGAAAACCATTAAAAAAATCCCGGGGTGGTGGGGTGGGAGCACCTAGTTGGGGCACACAAAAGGACTTCTCATTTAGGAATTTGAAGATCACTCGTTGAAATCTTATCAATTGAGTATAGACTGCTCTGAGAAAAATCCATAAAGACAGAAGAGTTAGACTTGATTTATGAAACTTGCAGAGTTTATCATAAATCTCTAGAATGATAAATGTATGGATACCTAATTAATTCCGTACTTATCGAGAAGCTTCCTTCATGACTTGAAGTACGATCATCTTGTGCATAATAGCACGGTATTATTGCCTATGAACTCTGAGTTAATTGTTTTTCCTTCTATCAAAAGTCATGCACCATAAATATTTCAATTCCCTAACATCTCCTTATTGAATTTTACATATACCGCCAATCACAGCTCATCTCAATGTGCGCTATTGAGTTGATAGATAAGTCTCATGCATGAAGCCATAAGGGCATGCGTGAACCGTAACTAGAGCAAACAATATAGTATAAGGAGTAAACGACGTTCAGGTGAGATTGCCAACTTTAGGCAGTATGAGAGATAGGGTAAGAATGTCAGATTTCAAATATCTCCACACCACCTAATTATGGGCAATGCTTGCGATAGAAAATAAGTCTTACGCAATATTGAACTAACGCAACGCATTTTAAAGCTTTGCGGACGTGGATGGAACCACTCCCAAAGCGAACGATAGCATGCTCGCAAAGTCTCGATTGAGACCGCCTACCTTAAGCTTCTCAATTGTTTTAATTCTATGCTAATTAATGAGGTAATGTTCAGTGGAAGAATATAATACTGAGGTAACATACCATATGGGGATTATGTTTTCGCAGCATATAACTTAGTCAATCCCATGTGGTATGGACCTGGGCTATATAATGAAGGTTTTAGTAATCTCCTATGGCAAAGCAATTTCTTCCTTTTGATATTTTATTATTAGAAAGTAAACATTGAATTGACGTGTGATCTTCTACTTGGTAAACATTGAACTGACGTGTGATCTTTTACTTGGTCCGTGTCCCCATCATAGTCAGAGGAAATAGCTCAATCCGTCGATTGAACTTTTCTTTTGGTTCTTAATAAAATTCAAAAAATAATTAATCATTGCTAAAAAAAGGTTTAAACGAGGCAAGATACGACGTTAGTCGTCACTAAAGCGTAATAACGAAATGGCATCTTTCTTTATTATTATTATTATTGCTAGCATACAAATTGAAAAATAATTGCATTATGCTCTTAGGACATGATGATTAGGAAATTGTTTCTTTTATTTCTTAAAGGAGTTTTTTCGTAGACTATTATTGTTCACTGTGAATGTAAAATAAGAAAAAAAATCTGCGACTGAAATTTAGAAAATGACGTATTCACGATTTTTTTGTTTTAGCAAAATAGATTTGTTCCATCATTAAATTGATGTTTTTATTCTAAGATTGCTCGTATAGAAAATTTTTGAGAAAATTACAAGAACGGTCATAAATCTATTATAATTTTTTCAATTCAGTTCAAATTTTTTTTTTTGTCAATTCAAATCTAAACATTTTGCAATTATGTCAATTCAGTCAATCCAATCAAATTTGGTCTGCTGTCCAATTAATGTTGACGTGACAATTTTTTAATAATAGGTTTTTTTTTTTTTTTTTATTAATTTTTAATCGTTCTTTTATATTTTCTTTCTTCTTCTTCTGGCCGGTTGCCGAGCAAGCCAGAGGCTATGGCCAATGAGGCCTTGCTGTCGCCAGCGAGCTCGTTCTTGCCGTAGTGACACTGGGCAACCTCATTCGCGAAGGTGAGGTCTCGCCCAACCATGGTTAGACTTGCCCTTGCTCAGTGTCGTCATGACGAGGGCAAGCTCACCTAGCGCCATGATGACTAGGGCGAGCTCACCCAACATCGCGATGGCGAGGCTCACCCTTGCCAGATTTAAGGGAGGGGGAGCTCGCCCATGACAACGAGGCCTTCCCGACTGTAACCTCTAGTTGGTTCGGTGATTGACCTGAAGAAGAAGAAGACAAAAATAAAATAATTGAAAAAATATTATTAAAAAATGTCACATTAGCGTCGGCAAATGCCGGCCGGTATTCACGTCAGTGCCACAAATTTAGCCGAAAGGACTAAATTGGTATAATTTTAAAATGTTTATGACTGAATTAGCCAAAAAAAGTTTAAGACTAAATTGGAAAAATTGTAATAGGTTTAGGAATGTTTTGATCATTTTCCCGAAATTTTTTATATAACCATCAATATAGTCATTTTTAATTAGGCATGCGCCCCTCCACTAATGAGAATAACTTGGAGTGTTTTGAACCACAAAGTAAATGGCACTAGAACGATCATGCTGTCCGTAAATCGATTCTCCACGATGACTTATCAGTCTTGATTTGAGAAATCTTTCTAAACATATATTTGAGAAAAGGACTCCTGCACTTTTGACTTTTATTACAAATGGACAAGTTAACCTTTGAGTTTTGACTTCGAGCAATGTTTGGCTAATAAGAATCCCATTAAAAAAAAAAAAAACCTTGTTCTACACCTTTGCAAGTCACAAAATAATCTTTTCATAATCTTTTCGCAATATAGAAGTGATTTTACTTCTATCAGAGGCCGTGTAATGTTAAGCTCGGTGAAACAGATAGAAACTTTATCGAAGCGAGTTCTTCGATTCAATTCTTTATTTATAGATGAAAGGGTAACAAAAGATTATTAGCATGACAAGTGAATCGGGCTATCATCCCCCTCTTTACTAGCAATTGAAGGGCGATTCTTTGGTTCGATCGAAGAAACGGCACAAATGAATGAACGAGATTTGTGCGAAGAGAAGAAGAAACAAAAGGAAAAACAAGAACAACATCTAGGTTTTTAGGGAGTACAAAACCGCCAGGTGATGAAAAAAGAAGTCCATGTTGCTAACGTGAGGAGAAGTAGGCGATCCTAAAGGTGCAAAGTACACCCTCCGATGACATCATAGTCATGATATGAAAGAGTCACTATACAAGACAAACACAATTATATCTGCGGCCTAATTCTCTAAAAATGTTTAACTTTCATTTCAATCCTAAATATACCTAAAGTTTTTCTTTCACTATAACCCAAAATCTACACTCAAGTCCAAAAATTGCCATCGGTTTCTTCAAAATTGTCAAAATCATGGCCCCTTAAAGGTTTTATTGTCGAAACCTACGTCTTCATTAATATTCTCACATTTGAATGGAACAACAACAGACACCCAATGTTAATCATTTTGAAGAAACTAGGACAATTTTTGGACGTAGAAAGAAAGGAGGGATTTGAGATTATGGTGACAGTTTGTAGTTTTTTGTTGAGGATTTATTGGCAATTTATTGGAAATTAAGCCATTATTCACCTTGATTGTAACTAGTAATGTTCTCCTCCTCATTCTCCTTCTTTTGTTTTTGTTGGCAATGCAATTTTAGTTATTATTTTGAAATTTTTTGTAAAATTACTATCAAGTGTTCTAAAAACTTAAATTGTTAAACGAAAGAATGATTGAATTTCTTAATTTTCTAACGCTCCTCCTCACTCGTAGGCTCGACTTTATAGGAAAGATTTTGAACTCACGTAAAAATTTTGTGAGACCATCATCAATATTCTAAAAGTTTAAAATGTTAAATAAATACATGGTTTAATAATTAAATTATCTTACCACTATTCTCATATAGATCTCATATAATGTTTGGATGCAATTTAATTAATCATAAGACTAGGTCTTTATGGGATGAATTGGCCACTTCAACTTTGTCACGCTCTTGGCCAAAAAAAAAAAGTAAAAAAACTCCGTCACGTGGAGATGAATAATTTATATTTTTTTTAAACGATCCCTTGTATCGATTGAAATAATTAGTCAATAGAAACATTTTTCATTATAAAAAAATAATTTATGTCTAAATATTTCAGTGAATGATAAAAATATTTATTGTTCATTCATTTTTGTAAGCATTACAAGCAATTGCTTTTAGGAAATATATTTTAAATCATTCATTTTTTGCAAAATAAACGGAGTCTTCAAGCACATTAATCATTCACTTTCAAGAAATTATTGTATGTATATATTTACCATCTCACAATTAGGTGTATCTAAAACCTTCTTTTTTGCCACTTGGTAATATTGATGAGATCATATGCGAAAACCGATAACCCTCATGCGTTTAAATAAATGGATAAGGGGAGGATAGCCACGGTGAAAATTGCCGACAATATTAAACTATTATCCTTCACATGACGAATTCAACACCACCGGTGGGTATCAACTTGCAAAAAGAATAAAAAAGACAAAACAAAAGAAAGGCATGAACGGTTTCAACGTTTGATCCAAAAACTTGATCTGATAAATTGAAAGAGCTAAAAAAAAAAAAATTGAAAGAGGCCGAAATATATATGCTAAAGACAAGCGATATGGGATACTTTGATACTCTCTCAAGTGCAAGTCAAATTATGAATGACACATGAAATTTGACACATAAGAGGCCACACACACATAGTACACCAAGACAAAGCATGGCTTAATCTCATCAGTGGAAGAAGACTACGTGTATTTGAAGAGTATTTAGACCATGTAGAAAAGCGGTGTTAGATACTTTAACATACTTCATTGACTCCAAAATTGCTTCTTAGGGTGTGTTTGTTTGAGTGAAAGATTTTTTTTGCAAATTAATTAGTTGGACTTTCTAGTATTTGGTCTACTGAAAACAATTAAACAACGGAAAACCATTTTCGATGAAAGAAAATATGCATGCTTAAAGTTAGGAAAATAAATTCTCTAACCTGAAGAGAAAAATATTTTCCTAAAAATGATTTCTCAAAAAACATTTTTCTTTATCAAGAAATTTTTTCCCATAACAAATACAACATAAATTGTTCTCTTTTTTCACCTTTCCTTTCCAACTTCCTCGTGAAACTTTGGGACATCACGCCCAAATAGCATATGGATGTGTGTTTTATCATAGCTGTTGCGGCTTTTATAGCCTTGTTGTGGATGAATATGTTGCACCGAGGCTATTTTCACATTTGGAATCCAAAGCTAAGGGGCCGATGGTATTCAATACTTTAAATGAATAACTCTTAAACCGATGATATTCATACAAACCTTGAATTAAGATACAGAAATATGCAATTTCTTGTTAAATGGGATTAACTCAATTTATTTAAGAAGAATATGATGGCGGTTGTGTAAAAGACATTTCGTGATCTCGAAACTCTAGATTATATAGAGGAAGTGGACTCTACTATATGATATCACATGGGATTCGCGTGACTAGAGGTTCGAATCATTCTGGTCCATGAGATTTACCAAGCACGCCGATGACTCTGAAGTAGGTAGATGCAATGTTGAGACGTGACATGTGGTGTACCTATTATTAATTACTACCCTAGTCCCATGGAGCAAATAAACAAACCCCAGATCGTCAAGCGTTCCCGAAAGTCAGAAGTCCCCTTCCGTTTGCTTCACGTTAACCGCCCTGAAATCAACGCTGAGCGATTCAAACTCGCGCCGGCGGATCATTGGCCGACAACATTAGAGTGTCGTCTCGTGTTTGTCGGTTACATCAGTTTTCAACGGGGAAAGATTGATACTACATACGGGCCATGTAGTAGACAGAGATCGGGACATAAGATATGGAGACTGGCGAGGTTCGCTCGCGACCGAGTCAATTTTAATAGCTAGATTTTATATAAGTTTGCAATCGAATCGCCAAGCTTTGATTTCAATCACCCAATGAACTTAATTTGCGTTTCTTTTTCGGTCGAGTGCACTCTAAACCGAATCCCGATTGATAGTTGGACGAAATGCCGACAAGGGGACCATAGGGAAACGGCGTGGTGTGCGAAAAATTGGCCATGTATTTGTCACATCAGCAATTTATCCGAGAATTGTTGAATTCTAACAAATGTACGTCAATTAAGGCTTCGTTTGTTTCATAGACAACGTAATGTTTTTAAAAAATATTTTCCAAAAAATTATTTTTCAGGAAAATGTAATCCGATATTTGGGTGAAAATTGAAAATGAAGTGAAAAATATTTTCTGCTATATGGTAAGGAAAATATTTTCCTTTGTACACTCTTTTTCATTTATTTTATTTTTTAAAATCGATTTTTCATTACTTTTTATTTTTTAAAAAAATTGATTATTAAATTATTTTTCTTTTATTTTTCTTTTCTTTGTTTTCCTCTTCTCATTGACAAGCATGAGACTGGCCCACTAGTGAGCTCAAGCTCACCGGTGCAAGCGGCGAGATTGGTGAGCATGAGGCTTGCACATTGGTGAGCTCAAGCTTGCCAATTTGGAGAGGCCTGAGGCCGGCAAGCTCGAGGCTCCTGTGGCCAGTTGTGGCCATCACCATGGCCATCAACCGGCCAATAAAAAGAAGAGGGAAAACAAAGAAAATAAAAATAAAAATAAAAAAATAATTCGAATTTAATTTTTTTTTTTAAAAAGGAGGAGGAGGAGGAAGTGAGGGCATCGAGAGTTGAGGCAAGAGAGATCAAGTGAGGAAAATGTTTTTCAATTTTCAAAAATGGAAAACATTTTCTCCATATTTAGAAGACTTTTTTCCCTTTATGGAAAGTATTTTCCTCAAGCAATTCATTTTCCGTGAAACGAATATCGAAAAATCTAGAATTTTTTTTCCTAAAAGTTATTTTCCATGAGACAAACATATATATATGGGAAAATTCCAAATAAGGACCCGAAGTGAATCTATTTTCTCAAATAAAGACCTAAAGTGAATTTTGTGTTATATAAGGACCCGAAGTGGACCCATTGTTTCAAATAAGAATCCGAAGTGAATTTTGTGTTAAATAAGAACCTGAAGTGATCAAGTTAATCTCTATTGAGGACCTTAGCTTCCTGGTAAACATTTTCTGACAATTAAAATAGGGGCAATTTTGTTAGAAATTTGTGATTGGAAAAAAAATGGAAAATTCTATATTAATTAAGTTTAGGTTATCTATTTAGATGTTTACGTTTTCTTCTTTCTTCTCCCTCGCTGCTCCTCACCTTGCTCGACCAACAGAGATGGGTCTTCGCAAAAAAAAAAAAAAAAAAAAAAAAGAAGCGTTTGGTTTTCTTCTTGTTTTTGAATTCGTGCCTCAACCGGCGGAGAATTTGAGTCTTCGACTTTGCGGAGGATGGGTACAAGGAACGGGAAGACCGTAGAAAAACTATGGTTTTTTTTTTTTTTTTTTTTTTTTTTTGTTTTATGATTTGTTAATTTTCTCTATATTTTTTTTTTGGACAAAATTGCCCAAACTTTGGTCGTCGGAAATGTCACGTGCTTGATAGCCGGCGAATATTTGGTTGACCAGTAAGCTCAAGTTCTTATTTGGAATTGAGGTCTTTATTTGAGACAATGGGTCCACTTTAAGTCTTTATCTGACACAAAGTTTATTTCGGGTCCTTATTTGAGAAAATTGAGTCCTTATTTGAGACGATGGGTCCACTTTAGGTCTTTATTTGACACTAAGTTCATTTCGGGTCCTTATTTGAGAAAATTGGTCAACTTCGGGTCCTTATTTGGAATTTTCCCTATATATATTGAAACTACATTGCATGGTGTGATTTTGTAAGTTTAGGGACATGATCGCAAGTTCTGTACTTTCATTACCTTGAGTGGAGTTCTAAAGGGTAGGTCATAGCCACGAGGGATTTGATTTTTTGGACCTTATATCTAATAGTTATTCATGAAGAATGGGTCCCCAGGTGGGGACGTACTGCCAAATTGCTTGCTTGGGTGTGCACGAATGAAGTTGCATATTAGACAATTGATCCACGCATCAGAGAATTTTTCTTGCTTAGGAATTTTGATGGAAATGGCAATTTGGTACTTTCCAAACTAGTCAAAAGTTAGAGAAACTACTAATGGAATTGGCACCTTACATCAACAACAACAATAACGACCCGATAATCTGATGTGATTATGTCTGCATCTGTTTTGTGTAATGACTGGCATACGCACCGATCGGGATTGTTCCCACTTTAATGCCATTGCTACTTGTATCTATTAGGTTTCTTGAATTTTCAAGCGCCCACAGTATTCAGATACATTGTTTGCAAACTCAGTATTTCTTGCGCATCGAGTTACGATTGCTAATTTCTTTGTTAAGTTAGATTACTGGCTTTCCTGTATACATTATTTCTCTCTGTGTGTATATATATATTGCAACACATTATGGAGCCAAGTTATTAGAATAATCCATTTCTTATTTTTGGTTCTGACTGCGTCCCTTGCCCTCGAGATTCATTTCACCAGCCATCCATTGGTCCTCCGTGATGTCTTTAGTATTACACGGCCTGCTCGAACTCACGCTCGATTTCTTCCCCCCAATGAACTTATTCTTTCTGTTTTTTGAGTGATTTTATAAACTCGTTTCCCCTAAAAAATCGTGTCATCATTTGTGAAGTGCTTTGCCCGATCATTTACTTAGTAAATAGGCTGCTACTGCTTAGGTCATTTTGTTTTGTTTTTATGTCCTCTGTAGCTGAACACGACGTGTGTCATGTCGAAGCACGTTTTAGGATAAGCTTTTGACGGAGGAGCTTAGGTGATAACATATTTTTAAGCAGGGAAAGTGACACAAATGATATTTAAATTTTAGCTCAATGTATAATGTGATCCATGAATTTTAGTTCAATGTATAATATCATTCATAAACTTTCAATTTGTTCAAAATGATTCATAAAATTTTAATTCATGTTCATTCTAGTCTCATGACTATATGAAGATGTTCATTATTTTCTCTAAACTATAATTAATAGAAGGATAATAGTGAACATTTTCATGTAATTTAGGAACTAACTTGAACATATATTAAAAGTATAGGGAGCACATTGAATAAATTATGAGTTCAGGAATGTCATTGTGCATTGAAATTTATGGATCGCATTAAACAAATTGAAATTTATGGATCGCATTTAACAAACTCAAAAGTTAATGGACCACATACATATTGAGGTAAAGTTCATAAATCATATTGAACAAATTTATGAACCACAGAGTTAAAGTTTAGAAGTTATTTGTGTTGTTATATCTTTTTAAACTATCTTATTCATCACCAATAGGAGCCGTTCCTCTTTTTTATGGGCCTCAAGAGATGTACATGTTTAGGATGAGGATGTTATTAACATGTGCCCCTTTACACTTGTTATAAACCCTAAAAAGACAATTTTTTTAATTTTCAAAACAGTCATTTTCATATTATATATAGAAATTACAAGGAAATGGTCACTATCAGCTGGGTTAAATTTCCAATTCTAAAATACACTTCAAGTTTTAATAAGCGATGCGTAACAGCAAGTTAAATAAAAAAAAAGAAAAAAGAAGAAGTCAAAGGAGATGGGGCCCTAAACAGGCTCGTTGTTATAAGTTCAAATAATTCTCCTTATAAGGAAAGAGATTAACTATAGTAATTCACGACGTGGGCTGCTGCCTAAGAGAAGTTTTCCATCAAATATTTTCTACCGAAGAAGAATCAATTATGTAACTCTTACTATCTCTTCATTATTTCTCTCCGTAACGAGTTATAATATTAATGGAATTTCTAGATGTCGTTGAGGGGAAAATTGTCCAAAAAATCCTAAACTTATTGCACTTTTGTCAATTCAGCCCTAAACTTTTTAATTTTGCCAATTCAATTCTTCTAAACATTTTCACTTCTTACCAATTGAGTCTATTTGGCTGGAAAATGCCAATGTGGATGCCGGGCGGTGCCACGGAGGATCGCGCCGGTGCGACGTAGACAATTTTTAATAGTATTTTTTGAATTATTATTATTTTTCCTGTCCCCCCTCTTTTTTTTTTTTTTTTTTTTTCCATTTGACTTTCTTCTTTACCTTTTCCGGTGGCCGGCCACAGGCGAGGCCTGGCCAAGTGAGGGCGAGCCCTGGTGAGGCCCGGCAAGGGTCACCTGGGCGAGGCCAACCCTTGCCCAGTCCAGGTGAGGTCAACCTGTGCCCAGGCTAAGGCGGCCTCGTTGGGCAAGGGGAGCCCTCGCCAAGGCTCGCCCTCACCCAGACTAGATTTGGTGAGGCCAGCCCTCACCTAGGCAAAGGCGGCCTCGCCTGGTGTCACTGTCGCCCAGCCGATGTTTGGCAAGGCCGCCTTGGCCAGGGCGTAGGTTGGCCTCACCCAGGCAACCCTTCTCGGGCTGCCCTTGGGCGAGGGCTCCCCTTGTTAGGGCTTGCCCAGGCGAGGCTAGCTAGCCGGCTATGGCCAGTCGTCACCCGTGGCTAGTGGCTAGCCACCAAAAAAGGCAAAGAAGAAAGCCAAAAAAAAAAAAATAATAAAAAAGGGAAAAAAACAAAAAAATAAAAATTTTTAAATTTTTAAAAATTGTTCATGTCGGCGTCGGCAATCCTACGTGGCACTGCTGGCATCCACGTCAGCATCTTCCAGCCAAAATTGATCGGATAGACTCAATTAACAAAAAGTGAAAATATTTAGGACTAAACTGGCAAAATTATAAAGTTTAGGATCAATTGGTAAAAGTGCAATAAATTTATGACTTTTTGGACAATTTTCCCTATCGTTGAGGGTGTGATTTGTGAGATGAGTATGGTTAATATAATATGCTATTAATTGTGATTTTATTTTTCACCTTTGTTTTGAGTTTTTCATGTTCGTCCTAAAATCTCAACTCATTTTCTACATTTTTTATTGGTTCAACGTGGCAATATGCGTTAACAAAATTTACACAAACTTTGTTTTAAGTACTCCTTACATAATTATATTCGATAAGTATGTTTAAAACACCTAGCTTCGGTTGATAATTTGTCATATAATATTGAAATATAATATTCTCAAATATTATTAAAATTGTCTTATTTTTATGGCTGTCCCGCATCACGCGGTTTGCC
The DNA here is from genome assembly GCA_014182565.1 of Eucalyptus marginata. Taxonomy (NCBI): domain Eukaryota; kingdom Viridiplantae; phylum Streptophyta; class Magnoliopsida; order Myrtales; family Myrtaceae; genus Eucalyptus; species Eucalyptus marginata. The sequence continues at coordinate 33,763,047 of CM024593.1, forward strand.
GTCTAGCAAAATAGAGATGCCAACTACCGAATTTGGATTTGTGCTCTTGTATGAACTTTTCACCATTGGCGGATCAAAGTAAACTCAAACATGCATCACGCTTGCTAAGTTTACAAGATTCTTTTGAAGAAAATAAACATAACCTTTCAATATTTCCGACCATCGCCGGTGATGATTATTTTCCAAGTTGTCCCATTTTAATCTAAGCAAATTGGGAAAAAGTGAAAGCAATGTGGTTAACACTTTCTCCAAGTAGATTTGGTGAACCGTCCATCTCAAAAAAATCTTATTAATGCCTCAAGGATCACTTTGTTTTGATAGGGCGACCTCCAATAGCTGACATTATCCTCATCTCGTTGAAAAGGACAGGGTCCAATGGGATCATCCTTCAATTGGTAATGTTTAATGATTCACGACGAAAACCCCTCCCTTAGGAAACCCAAAAGAATGGCCTCATCAATTCGTACTTTTGAATTGGTAATCTCGATCATATCACAATCATGACCACACAAGCTGTTAACCAGACGTCTCGCACGTATACCAAGCACAAACCACCAATGTTCATCGATCTCCCGATATTATCCGCCCCGATTGCAGCTTATTTGTAGCTGTGCGATTTTAACAAGCCTCGTGCTGGTTTGAAGTCACGCGATTGAAATCCGAGTAGTCTAAATCCCCAATCGACTTTGACATCACCCCAGGCAACCCCACCTGAACCCTCCTTTAGCACAATATTATCCATTCAGATTGTAGCTCACCTGCACCAGTGCGACCTTCAAAACTAAAGGTTTTTTTTTTCTTTTTAATCGGGCGTGAGACTAATGTAATTGTACAACCACCTGATAGATATGGACACATATTTCCTAAGTCCATGTACCTGAATAACAACATGAGTAAGGTCACCGTGACCGCACATCCATTGTTAATTCCATTTGCTTTGTGTTGGTACCACAAGTAGGTGCAATTTGAGTTGATCTGCATATCCTTTGCACTCATGTGTTGAGATTGGATAGGCAATAGGCCTAAGAAAAACTCATCCTAGTGGGAGAAGACGCACGCATTTTCAGACCGTCCAACTTGCACTAAGGCCAAAAAAGAATTTCTCTTACATGTACAGAAAGATTTTATTCTGGCAAATTATGTCGCTGATATGGTAGACCTTTTCTTTTTCTTTTCTTCCTTTCCCAATCTCTCTCTCTCTTTCTCAAAACAAGATGAATTGTTTTTATTTATAAAAGAATGAAAGCATGGAAGCTATCAATCTTTCAAACCAAGTTATCATTTGGAGATCTATAACTTTAGACCCTTTTAATTTGATGTTACTACTGACTTATTTTGACGTGTACATATCATTGAAGGTTGTTTAAAAGATGTTTTGACGTGATCGTTTGCATCTTAGAGCTGAATCATTACAATTAATATTTTCGTGGGACAATGTTATATTTTTTAGTAGCCAACTCAACTTTTTTCGTTCTTCTCCAAAGTTTCCCTTTCACGTATGACTTTATAAAAATTAATTTATAAGCTCGATTAAGATCTCTTAACAAAAATCGTCCTCATCTTCATAATTTTATATGAGCTTTTTGTAATTTAAAATACTCCTCGTGTTCTTCTCCGTTCAGGGAAATAAATAAATAAAAAGAAATTCTCTTGCCGACTTGGGTTGAAGCACGCAATCTCTAGATAAAAAGGCCAAATTTAAGACTTCATGTAGGGCAAAGCATAAGAAAGATGATTGGGGTATTAACGGACTGATCGTTGTTCATGAAGTCTGAATCCTTTTATCATCATTATTATTTTTTTCAAAAGAGCGCAACAAAACTGTAGAAAATCCTTTACCACGGCAAAGCCCTATTCTTTTTTTACGAGAATATCGATCTTTGATAGGTTATTTCCACACTAATGCAATTTTTCGATGTGTGATACTTCATTAACCTCATTAACCAGGCGATATGCAAGTTATAGATTCAATGAGCAGAGCACACAACATATTATTAGAGCTTAATACTATACAAATCAAACGTGCTTTGTGCAACTAATCCATACTTATAAGTTCGTTCCTTGATTGGATTCCACGAGATTAACCAAAGCATATTCTAAACTTACATCAACCATTATTCATTTAGTAGATTACAAACATGGGCATCAACTATATATTTAGTTAAATTTGTATAGATGTGATGTTCATGACTTACAATCCACCAATTAGTAAGGGTGAACCAGCTTTTGACCTATCTACAATCTTATTTGAAAAATGGATAAGTACATTTAAAGTCCTAAAACTTGTTATGAAAGTGCGATTGGGTCCTTAAACTCTCAAAAAGTGCAATTAAGTCATAAAACTCGTTACAAAAGTGCAATCGAGTCTTAAAATATTCAAATTGCACAATGAGTCCTAAAACTTATCACGAAATTGCAATTGAGTTCTAAAAATTTCAAAAAGTGTAACCAATCTAAGGACTTGATCGAACTATTTTGACAAATTTTAGGACTTAATTGCACTTTTTGAAAGTTTTATGATTCAATTGCATGTGACAATTTTTAGGACTTAATTGCATTTTTTGAAAGTTTTAGTACTAAATTACACTTTTGCGATAAGTTTTAGGATTTGATTGTACTTTTTGAATGTTTTAGGACTCTATTGCACTTTCGTGATAACTTTTAGGACATAATTACATTTTTTGAAAGTTTTAAGACTAAATTATACTTTTGCGACAAGTTTTAAAACTTGATTATACTTTTTGAATGTTTTATAACTCAATTGCACTTTTGTGATAAGTTTTAGGACATACTTGTATTTTTTGAATGTTTTAAGACACAATTACACTTTCATGACAAATTTTAGAACTTTCAATACACTTATCCCTTTGAAAAATAACATATAGAAGTCGTAGTAAAGGAGCTTCAATCCTCTGTGATGTTGAAGGTCTTGAAGTGCTTCAACCATTTTGCCAATTGGAAGCTAATGTAACAACTATTTTAAAAATAAGTTAAAATATCTTTAAATTGAAAAAAAAAAAAAAAGGGGAAAGAAACTTGCAACTTGGATTTTGGGACTATAGTGGAACCAGTCAATTCAGTTCCAAGTCAATCCAAACGGTTCCCTATTCGATTCCTAATTCCAAAAACCTAAAATAGGTCCCAACCAGGTAGATTTCAGATTTTTTGTTCGAAACTAACCTACCTTGAAATTGAAACCATCCATACAAACTTGAGGCATAGACATGGTTGGAACAAATTTCCTCCACTCAAGAATGGAGCAATATATATGGCTGTATCATTTTGGAAGAGAGCCTTTCATCGTTTCAATAATAACTTCCTTATCGATATGATTTTATGTGCCTGAAACATATAATAACTTGAAAAACTCTTATCAACTGATTAGTCCATTGATAAGATTTAAGACTCAGAAGAACTTTACCCATTTTTGGTGTACTCTTCACTCAAACTCATGAGTCTTCATAATAATATTGGAAAATCCTTATAATGATAGAAATATAGTGTGATCTGATGTCTCTTCCTAGAACCGAATCGACCAATTACCACATCAATGCGAGTCCCCTTCTCCACCTACCAAGGAAAGCACGGCAAGCAAGACCAACGCAAACTTCATCCTTCACGAGCACATGAATCACAATTTGCATTTAAAATTCAATGATACCCCCTGTCGAACTCAAAGCCGCAAAAAAGATCAAGCCGACGATGCGACGGCATTGTATATTTTTTCCTTTCCCCTGAAGAATATGTCATTTGATCAAAGAATCAGCAACCAGTATCGAACGTTATCTTGTCATCTTGATCGGGTCAAACCGGAGATCCCCAGGTTTAAACTACAGTTGCGGCAAGCAATCGGAGTTTGGTGAAGATAATGACCCGATGCACCAATCGAATTCTCTCCATTTGGGTTTTTTCGGTGCGTTGACCTCGAGAGGATTCATTGGCTAATGGATAAGCTCCAGCTTGTTGATAAATTCTGGAAAAAAGAGTTAATACCCTTACGTTCGAGTTCCGACTTGGAAACTGCCAGATGCAAGCATCCGGAAACCACCTGTAAGAGGATGAGGTCGGTGTTGACTTTGAAGATTTTCTTTTGTTTTTTTTTTTTTTTTTTTGGTCGAAGACTTTGAAGATTGAAAAGCTGGCAGGAGTACGCATGCCATTATTGCGAATGCGAGAAACTATTACTATAAGGGTTAGAATAGGATATGTTATGCATTACTATGATACCGAGACATGTAGCAGGCCATTTACTGGTGGAGTTCGCTGGTGTTGTAACGACAGGCTGTCGGGAGGTTTGAGCACCTAATCGATTAACTTTCATCGGCTATTACAGTCCTCCCGCCTCAAATACAAAGGATAATTAATGAACAAAAGAATGTCCTTGCTTCTAGGGTGACTCCAAAAGATGCGCAAGTGCCGTAAGTCAAACAAGAACACTGAGCAAGCAAGCAAGTTTTTAGGGTTAATAACTATAAAACTTCATTGGATCACCGCCAAATGCTGAATAAAAGCTTAAACAATTAGAGTTAAGGTGGCTTTTGACCTTGCCCTTAGATTAAAGCCGTAGAAGTATATTAATGGGGGAGGTAAAGAGTGGCAAGGGAAGACTTAAACCCAAGATCTTCTACTTTGATACCAAGAAAATTTTATGGGACCCAAGCAACTACTTTTAAAGTTAAGCTATTAAATGAATGATTTAATATTTAAGTAGTGTGATGATAACATGTCTTCATTGGGATAAGTACCAAAAAAGTCCTAAACCTATTGTATTGGTACCAATTCAGTCCTAAACCTTTTAATATTGGTACCAATTCAGTCCATCTGGCCAATTTTGGCCGGCCGACACTGACGTGGACGTTGGCTGGTGACCGGACGCTGACGTGGCAATTTTTATGATTTTTTTGAATTTTTTATTAATTTTTATTAATTTTTAATTAATTTTTTTTTTTCTTTTTCCTTTTTTTTTTTTTTTTTCATCCTGGTGGTGGCCGGCGAAGCCCTCGCTTGCCGTCGGCGAGGGTCGTGGCCCTTGCCCGGCCTCTCCCAGGGCCGCCGGCGAGGCGGTGGTCGCCCGAATCCGGGCGAGGCCGCCTTGCTCGCGGCCTTGGGTGAGGACAAGCGGCCCTCGCTCGGCCTCACCTGGGCCGCAGCGAGGCAGCTTAGCCCGGATCTAGGCGAGGTCGCCTTGCCCGCGGCCCGGGCGAGGCCAAGCGAGGGCCGCGACCCTCGCCGGCGACTAGCGAGGGCCGCTCGGCCTCGCCCAAGGCCGCGGGCGAGGCTGGCCTCGCCCAGATTCGGGCGAAGCCGCCTCGCCGGTAGCCTTGGGAGAGGCTGGGCGAGGGTCACGACCCTCGCCGACGGCAGGCGAGGGCTTCGCGGCCACTGCCAGGAAGAAGGTAGAAAAAAAAAAGGAAAAGAAAAAAAAAAAATTTAATAAAACATTCGAAAAAACTATAAAAATTGCCACGTTAGCATCCGGCCACCGGCCGGCGTCCACGTCAGCGTCGGCCGACCAAAATTGGCTGGATGGACTGAATTGGTACCAATATTAAAAGGTTTATGACTGAATTGGTCCAATTAAAAAGTTTAGGACTAAATTGGTACAAATGCAATAGGTTTAGGACTTTTTTGGTACTTTTCCCTGTCTTCATTATATTGGGTTTACTGATGGTTTCAAGTTAGTCAGACATTAATTCAATCCATCAAATTTGAAGAGTTTTATACTTGTTGGAGCAAGTTATGTGCTCGTACGAATTCGGTTCCTATTTTCACTCGTTTGCAATGCATTACGAAATTTGGAAGAAAACAAGGCCGAGAGAAGTTGACAAGACAATCCTAATTAGCGGCATTGAAGAATCTGTCTTGTCTATGTGCACAAAAAAGAGATTTGGTTGAGAGAGCTCTTGGGCGCTTTGGAGCTCCGAAACCAAACAAGTTCGAAGCCCGAATCCGAAACGATGGATGGAAGTAATAGTGGTGGGTTGGAAGCAAAGCTTTTGGGTCCAAGAAAACCAAAAGGTCCAAAGGAAGCCAGAGAAATCAGCGGTTGGTATTTGTAATTGGTTTCGTAAACAATTAATGTTGTTTTTGGCCCAAAAAATAGAAAGCACTTTATGGAGTTACAAAGCTACATCGTTTGAGGTCCGACGTCATAACCGCACGATATATATATATATATATTTTTTTTCTCTTAAGAAAACAAGACACCATTACCATTAGAACTAGTTTCTTATCAACTCATCAATGAATAATCTTTTCGTAGCGTTCATATAGGTTGCATTTCATGTTTCCCACACAAACGTGAATTATAAGTTTATCTTATGTGTATAAATGGGTTGAAGATATAAACATGGTTCATATTTACTCAATATGTTTAATTATGTATCGTGTAAATAGATCGTGTGAAAGATTGCCGACCTAGGTTCATTAGTTTCCAATCAAATGACATAGGCCAATAGTCCGCATGTCCCCAAGTATATTGGTTAATCAATTCATAGGCGATGTGGCTTTTGTTGGATATATTGTTAATATAATCAAAAATAATATGTTCACATACAAGCCCAATAGGTAAAAGATCGGTTATTTGGGTCCATATGGGCCGGAGCCCAATAACTTATATATATAAACTCTAGGGTTTCCCTACGCCTGGAGGTAACACTGTTAAGCGTTCCAAACTTGACGTCTCTTGGTGTAATACTTCAAGCAACCGTTTCTTCTTTCTCAAACCTATAACCTTCAACAATCTTGAAGTATTATTATCGTGTGTTGGATTTGAGCGAGAAAGGTGTCTTCTTGAAGATTTCGTCAAGACGAACTCACGGGTGTATTTTACTTTCGATTTCGACGGTGGTATTGGCCGAGATTTGAGTTTGAAGATTCGGGTGACCGAAATATTTGATTCAAAAACCCAAAAATTATAGGCAATTTTAGAGGGTGAAACCACTTGGGCTTTGTTCTACTCGTCGATACGAACGTTTTGAGTGGTCACTCGCGTCGATCGGAGGTCGGACGGAGAAGTTACGGCACCCTGAAGTTTCCATCTGAATTTCTAGCGAATTTCGGGATTTCTAGCGAATTTCGGGGGTGGAAATTTCCAGCGAGTTTCAGCGACAAGGGCAGTCCATCTTAAGGTTTTTGGGTGCTCCAGATCTGTTTTTAGGGTTTGTTTTGGCAAATTCCATCTTTACAGAGTAGTTTGATCAAGGTTAGGGGAGTTATTCGACTTTGTGGCTCCGAGGACTCCAAGGTGCACTCTTTCTAACACTTTGCTCTGATTAAAATGGCAAAGCGTAGTTCCTATGATATTATGAAGCTTCAATCGTTTGATGTTACTGAATTTCATGGCTGGAAATTACATGTTCAATTTGGCATGAAAGAACGTGACATATTCTATACCGTATTGAGCGATTTTGCATCTACCATTGAAGATGTTGATGAATATCAATGGAACAAAGATGAGGATTTTTGTAGAGATTATTTGTTGAACTCTCTAAATCCTAATCTGTCTATGACTTATAGTGAGTATAAGACGGCTAAAGAGATATGGGATCACTTGAACGCTCAGTTCCAAAAACAAGAGGGGCTATCTAAAACTCTCTTAGCGGAGAAATTCTTTGATTTTAAATTCACTATGAATTCAAGCATCACCTCTCAGTTAGTTGAATTTGAGAACATGAGGAACAAGTTGAAAGATGATAACTCTGATATGTCCGATAATCTCTTTGTCGGTCTTGTGTTAAGCAAACCGCCAACCTGAATGGAGTTCTTTCAAGACCGAAATGCACAGACGAAGGTACAGATGGGACTTGATGAATTAAAGAGGTATATTCACATTGAGGATCAAAATATTACTAGGAAGAGTTTGGAACAAGTAGGACAACAAAAGTCAGTTGCCAACTTTGTTTCACACTCCAATAAACCTCAAAAAAAAGTTCAAGTCACCAAAAGGTGAATTCTCTTTACAGTTAGAGGCCAAAAAGACTATCTTCCAAAAGAAGAAGAAGGGCAAGTGCCATAACTGTGGAAAGTGGGGTCATTGGGCAACATAGTGTAAGTTACCAAAGAAGCCAAAGAATGACACACCACAGAATGAGGCCAATATGCTTATTAGAGGATATGAGCCTCAAGCCTTCATTGGAATGATGAATAATGGAAAGGCTAGCGTCTCTTCTGAGTGGTGGTTGGACAAGTGGCGCTACTTGTCATGCTACAAATGACAAGAACTTACTCACCGAGGTCACGTAAGTGAAAGACACCTGTGGAAAATTGCAATGGTGGTGAGGCAAAGGTGACTCATGCTGGAACTGCAAATTTGGTGCTTTCTTCAGGTAAATTACTAACTCTGAAACATGTTAGAGTAGTACCTTTACTTAAAAAGAATTTGATATCTATGAGTTTACTTGATAAAGCTGGTATGTCTTTTTCAACTATGAATGGTAGAGTAACTTTATCTCGTTAACTCATATTATTTGGTTGTGCATTCATGGTTAATGGTATGTATAGGTTGAGTTTAGATACCGATAGCATAAACCATGTGAATTCTACTTTGATTGATCCAAAGTTGTTACACAATAGACTTGGACATGTGAATTACAGAAAATGCAACATCTAGCTAAAACTCACAACATTCCATTAGATACTTCTATTCGATTTGACAAGTGTGAAGTGTGTGCACAGGCTAAAATCACTAGAAAACCCTTTAAGTTGGTTTCTAAAAGTACACAACTTCTTGAGTTAATACATTCTCGATATTTGTGACTTTAGAAATTACATTACTAAAGGTGGTCGGAAGTATCTAATAACATTCATAGACGATTTTTCTAGATATTGTCATGTCTATTTGTTGAAATCGAAAGATGAGGCGTTTGAAAAGTTTAAGATTTTCAAGTCTAGAGTAGAAAATCAACTCAACTTGAAAATTAAGAGATTTAGGAGTGATAGAGGAGGAGAATATACTATGTCAAGGTTCAAGGAATTTTGTGCTTCAGAAGGTATAATACTTGAAACCACTGCTCCTTATTCACCACAATCAAATGGTGTTGCCGAGCGTAAGAATAGAACATTAACTGAAATGTTAAACTCTATGTTACTTATAGCTGGCATGCCTTCCTCCTACTGGGGAGAAGCAGTTCTAACTGCTAATCACATCTTGAACATGTTGCCGCACTCTAAGTTGTCTATGACACCTTATGAGATATGGCATAAGCACCCTTGTAGATATGATACTCTTAAGACTTGGGGCTGTATGGCTTATGTAAGTATACCAGATCCTAAGAAACCTAAGGTGGGATCTAGAACCATTACTTGTGTATATCTAGGTAGTGCAGAAGACAGTGCTGCAAATAGGTTTTTAGATCTATCTACTAACACAGTGATAGAATCTAGAGATGCGGTGTTCTTCGAAAACAAGTTTCTAGAGATCAAGGCTTGAATGTTTTTGGATCTACGATATGATTTCAGAATCTCCCGTAGAATGTGAAGCAAGCCCTTCTAACTCTAATTCCACACAGTTGACTATTGAACCAATTCCAGTAAGAGTATCTACAAGAGAGAGAATTCCCAAAAGTTTTGGCGAGGATTTTGTTGCTTACCATCTTGAGGATGATCCATTCTCCTATCATGAAGCAATGAGATCTAGGGAATCTCTACTGTGGGTAGAAGTCATAGATGATGAAATGAGCTCTTTGCTGCAGAACCACACTTGGCAGCTAGTAAATTTGCCAAAAGGGGCTAAAGTTATAGGTGTAAATGGGTGTTGAAGAAGAAACTAAATAGTGATGGATCAATAGCCGATACAAAGCACGTTTAGTAGCTAAAGGCTATAAACAACAGAGTGGAGTAGACTATTTTGATGTTTATTCACCCGTGTGTCATCTATCAACTATAAGAATTCTTCTTGCCTTAGCATCTATTGAACACTTTGTAGTGCATCAAATGGATGTAAAAACAGCTTTCTTAAATGGGGAGTTAAATGAGGAAATTTACATGGAACAACCGGAAGGATATGTTATGAAAGGTCTTGAGGACAAAGTTTGTAAATTGAATAAATCATTGTATGGTCTTAAACAAGCACCTAAGATGTGGCATCTTAAATTTGACAAAGTGGTAAAGAGTTATGGCTTTCAGTCTAGTTATTCGATAAATGCCTTTACCATCGTTCTATGTCAAATAAGATAGTCATCATTTGCTTGTATGTTGATGACATGTTAATTCTTGGTTCCGATCATTCTCGTAGTGAGTGACGTGAAAGCTACTTTAGCTAAAGAATTTGACATGAAAGATCTTGGTATTGCTAATACCATTCTTGGTATGAAAGTAAACTTTAAACGGCAAGTTATCTCCCTTAGCCAGACTCATTATATTGAGCAGCTACTTTCTACTTGGGGATACGATAAGTGTAAACCGAGTGAGACACCATGTGATTATAATAATAGACTGAGTCCTAATGAAGGGACCAGCGTTGATCAGTTAAAATACTCGAAACTGCTTGGTAGTCTCATGTATGCTATGAGTTGCACTAGACCTGACATAGCCTTTACAGTTGGTATGCTGAGTCGTTTTACTAGTAATCCTAGTAAAGAGCATTGGGATGCCCTTGATAGGCTGATGAGATACCTTAAACGTACTAAAGATTATGCTCTCTATTATTCTGGTTATCCTCCAACCGTGGATGGATATTCCGATGCCTCATGGTGTTCGAGATATTGGAAGTAGTAAGTCCACTAGTGGATATGTATTCACTTTGGGTGGAGCTGCTATTACATGGAAATCCAAACGACAGACTTGTATTGCATTGTCGTCTATGGAATCAGAACTTTTTGCTTTAGCCTCAGCCGGCGAAGAGGCAGAGTGGATAAAGAATCTGATTATGGATATTCCTTTGACTCGACTAAAGATTAATTCTTTGAGCCTATTTCGTGATAATCAAGCAGCTGTCCAAGTCGTCAATAATACTCTCTTTAATTCAAAGAGAAGACATGTGAGACTGAGACATGCGTTGTTGAATTATCTGAGAGAACAAGGGGTTATCACCTTGATCGATGTGAGATCGAAGGATAACATAGCCGATACTCTCACCAAAGGTATGCCTAAAGATCGATTATTCAAAACAAGTGGGGGAATTGGGGTTAAAGACTATATAGGCAAGTCTTAACTACCATTTACTTACCTTCTAAGTGTGTGTTTTGAATTATCGAATCTTCCTTTATTGGCTACAATGATAAGCACAGTATATATGTTTCATCGATGTTCACAATTGCGACTAATTTGAAAAGGGTGAGTTGTCTCATTCCAAACTTGATGAAGATGACTTTAACCTAATTCAAATGTTCTATCGGGGAAACTTGTGTCATTCCAAACTTGATGATACAATTCAACTAAGTTGGACTATCCTTTTTGGTTAAATGATCTCATTCCAAACTTGATGCTAGATTATTTGACTTTAAGGAATAGTAATCGTGACATTCCAAATTGAAACATAGAAACAATTGTTTACTTAAGAAGCCCGCTGGTCTTGTTCTTAATTGAAACTTGATATTACATGACTAGGTTATTGTAGGTGACTTGACTATTGGTCTTGTTCTTTGAAACTAGACAATAGTTATTCTCCTACAAATAAACTTAAGTTGATGGCTCTTTGTAAATCACATTGTTTAAGTCTTGTTCATAATATATGAAACTGGATTGATGCTTATGACATGATATTATGATGCTTTATGACATCAATATATGTTCTTCTCTGCCTGATGGAATGTTGCTAAGTTTTATTCAAATGATTGAATTCATGATAATATGAAATTCATATTTGACATTCTACAGGGGATGGTAGAGATGGAGGAGAGCTTAATGAGTGGGATCCCGACCAAGATGACCTACTTGATGAATGAATATATATCATTTTGAGCATGTGGGGACTTGCTATTGACTATTTTGATGAAGTCCATTTACTTGAGACTTGCATTTTGCTATTTCTATTTTGTGAACATTATTATGCATATATTGGTTGTGAACCGAGTCTAAGATTTATTTTGGGATTTGAATGAGTTTAGATTGAATCTAAAACTCCTAGTACTTGTTTTTGATTTGTTGCTCTCATAACAGATTCATGCTAAGAATGATTCATTTATTTAGATTGCAAATGATGATTGAGTTTAATACTTTACTGCTGAAAACTCTTTGATAGATCCGAGTTAATTGTCTTGGACTGAATGTGGATGATTCATGTTTGTTTGAACATTACACTGACTACCTTATTGGATTGTGCTGTATGGTGAACATAGGAGGAGATTGTTGGATATATTGTTAATATAATCTAAAAATAATATGTTCACATACAAGCCCAATAGGTAAAAGCACTGTTATTTGGGTCCATATGGGCCGGAGCCCAATAGCTTTTATATATATAAACTCTAGGGTTTCCTACGCTGGAGGTAACACCGTTGAGCGTTCCAAACTGACGTCTCTTGGTGTAATACTTCAAGCAACCGCTTCTTCTCTCTCAAACCCATAACCTCCAACATTCTGAGGCAACAGACTATACCCTTTGAGCTAACACGATGGAGGAAAAGGAACTATTACGGGTGTGCAAGAGAACTTGCAAAATTTGTAGCACCAGTATGGCTAGTTAGATTTGAGAGTGGATATTAGAAATCGCTAGGTAGGTTCCAAGATTTGGGATTACACACACTTATATTCCTAGACCATAGACTTGATACATGAATTACTGTAGAAAGATTTATGACATTGACACCCCACATGATATTCAAATAAATACATATATAATGAACTCTTTGTTATTTTTCGATTGCCTGTACAATTTTTTTCGTTTTAAAATGTGTGATCCGAAGGGAGGAGGTGTGTCTATCTTTTTGTATTTTACTTTTGGTATTATTATGTCTTGAGATTATTTTACTATCACATAAACACGTACATTACAGGTGTTTAGATTGAACGTCAAAGGGGTATTAGAATTATAAATAAAATTTTCTGAAAAGGTATGAGATAGTTTACGGTACCTTGAAACTTGTGAGACCCACGAGTTCCAAATTTCAGGATGGTTCCACGACCCTATAAGACGGATTCTAGATTTCAAAATCACGGAACCGGTACTAATAGAGCAGATTCCAAAGTCGGGAACTTGGAGCTATACGAAGGTCATCTCCATCTGTGTCCTTGCCAAAAAGGATTAGTCCCGATAATGTGAAATATAATTTAGGATACCGCAGTTTAAATAAAGAAAAGAAGAGTTCTCAGCCCAAAGTTAGCGACCAGCTTATTTATGCGTGCCTTGGTGCTAGTTACTTAAGTTTAATTATGTTTTTGGCATATACCGACGATAGGAAATATCAAATTACATCTGAAGTTACGTGTCGAGTGAAAAATAGCGGTTAGCATGTAATTTGTCCAGAACTAAAAACTTATCAACATAATTTGAGAGGAACATGCAGTTGAGCAATTGCCTTGGGTCTATTTTCTTCTGCCCAATGGAGATATTGACCAGAGAAAAAGAAAGAGATCAGCATTTCGCAAGGAATGATTTTTGCGAACGTGACAAGCCGTTGAATCACATGGAGAAATAATGATGTAAACTCAACGCACACATGCCCTCCATAATGTCTTTTATCTATACGGACCGGGTCACATATGGATCTCTCCTCTGGGAGCTGTTTCATCCTTCAAGTAAAAGGCACGCCACCACAGAGAGCAATTAGAATACTTCCCAGGCTTTCTTTTAAGACTGTATCTAGCTCTAATGTCGTAAATCTTCTGTTGCGTATAAAATAGAAAATAGACTAGATAGATCATAGAATGTGAAGTGGCTCCCAACATGCGTGTTAACCGGATGATAATGAGGCTAAGTTCAGAGAATGGATCCGAAACGTTTTGAATTCTAAATTTGATCTTCCTCTCCATTCCGTTCAAGAGAAAAGTAACGGAAAAGAAGCTCCAATCGAATGACTTGGGAGTTGTCTATGAACGTAGCTGGGAGTAGAAGGGATTATTTAGTGTGGTAATGGCTTGGTGCTCGTTCCTTCCTTCGCACTATTCACTTTTTCTTGAGTGGGAAGAGATCTATACATGGGTGGGGACAGAGTCTATGACTTGCGACCATAGGCATATCAATACAAGAAACTTGTGCGCCGTTGGATGAGATAAGCTTCACGTCTGATCCACCTAATCTAACCCTAGATGCAAGTTGGGTTCACGTGGTCCGGGGCTACAACAAGCCACAAGCCAAACTCTCCGTCATCATCGCTCGCTCTGCTTGCTATTTTGGCAGCTTTTTTGTGAGGGAAGAAATCTTTAGGGTTCGGTGGTACTGTTCTCTGCGAAATAGCTGTCAGTGTCAGTGTCCATTATGGGGGGTTGGCTCGGCCCATGCAGAAGTGTATAAAAGAGGGAGGCGCGGATTGATTTTTGGCAGTGACAAGTTCGACCGGTGCGTTTTGACATGGAGATCTCGAGCTTCGTCGGAGCGCTGTTTACGTTTACGTTGTTAGTAGCTGCATGGTCGCTGAGTTTCCCAAGCGTGACCGCGGGGCTCCATGTCGCCGCGGTGAGAGAGGGTGAGACAGAAGTCAACACAACTTCCATTCACGAGGCTTCACGTGGACGTCGTGTTGCTTTCGTGGACAACGTGGAGGCAAAGGACAGGAGTCCCGCTTGGCAGGATGCAGTGGAAACCATGACTAATGGTGGCGGCGGTGGTGGCGGAGGAGGAGGAAAAGGTGGCGGTGGCGGCGGTAGCGGAGGGGATGGTCCTGGAGGTGCCAAGAAACAAAGTAAGATGCACAAAAGGAAAAAGAGAAGAGACAGTAGCGGTGGAACCGGAGGTGGTTCGGGCGGGGGTGGTGGTGGAGGTGGTGGTGGCGGTGGAGGAGGAGGAGGAGGAGGAAGTGGCAAGGGCTCCGGATGGGGCAAAGGCAGTGGTGGGGGAGGAGGAGGAGGTGGTGGCGGTGGTGGTGGTAGTGGAGGAGGGGGAGGTGGTGGTGGCGGCGGTAGTGGTGGAGGCGGTGGAGGAGGCGGACAGGGAGGAGGATGGGGTTGGGGTGGAGGAGGAGGCAGTGGAAAGGGCGGCGGCTGCTGGTGGCCGGGCTGTGGAGGGCATGGATAACCTTGGTGAAGGAAGAGCAAGGACGACAACTCGAGCGACCATGGCCACTAAGAGAAGGCAAAATGGATACAAACTTTGAGATTGATTTGATCTCGTTTAGCTTCATACGCCTAATAATACACAAATAAACTTGCATTTTAAAGCTTTCTTATTATAACGAATTTTGGGTTTTCCTTCTTGTTGAGTGTTAAGTCATTTCGTTTTTGGGTATCTAGTGAAATCAATCGATTATGGTGGATTTTTTTTTTTTTTTTGAATTGCTTGTGTATGTTACGCAACTATCAATAAAAGTCACGGTTTTGATAATTAAGTGTTACATCTCATTGTTTAAAAGACAAACGAAGAAATTGCGGTCGGTCGAAATAGCTATAGCTAAGTTGAATTCTAATAATATCACATCTTATAAGATGGCTCTCATGGGTGATCACACTTGGGCCACATCAATTTCGACTTACAGCTTGTGTTGATACTAGATCCTAAAAAGGCCTAATCGACCCAATAACTTGGCGGGTCCAAGTTGTCTTTCGTGAATCATGTCGTGATTTCTAATTACGTTGAGATAATCCCTATGACATTATATCACTCCAAAATGATGTGTTTTTTCATTAAGGATATTTATCCAAAAAATCTTAAAGCTATCATCTAATGGTCAATGCAATCCTAAACATTTTGATCCTGCAAATTTAATCTTTAAGCCTTTTGACAATTGACCATTTTAGTCTCGGTCGCCCTTGCAGGCCAGCCCTTGCCCAAATCTCGCGAGGCCGAGGCTAGTGAGAGTCAAGGCAAGTCGCCCTTGCTTGGGCAACCCACTTCTTTGCCAAGTCAACGAGGGCTGCCCTTGCCAAGGCTGACTGTTGCCCACTCTTGCGGTTGGTGAGCAAGGCCCTTACCTATGGCCGCCTACCACTTGTCATAAGGAAAAAAAAAAAAAAAAGAAAGAAAGAAAGAAAGAAAATGACAAGGAAAAATAAATAAAAAATATGCAAATTATAAAAATTGTCTATGTCGACGTCAGCCTTGCCACTTAAAATGGTCAATATCAACATTAGCAATTCCCGATCAAAATTGGCTGGAATGACTAAATTAATAAACTATTAAAAATTTTGGTACGAAATTGACATAAATGAAATTTTTAATACTGAATTAGCAACTATATAATATGTTGAGGAGTTTTTGGACAATTTTCTCATTTCCATTAGTAAGTTGTATTCTTTCCCTACGTGGTCATAAACTATGAGAAAAAAAAATGTTGTGACAAATAAACATTAAGCTAAATTTGGGCTTTGGCCATGTGTTAGGAGAAATTGAACCGGCCAAACCAAGAACAAATCAGATCAACTCTATATACTTTTTAAATTATTTTTATTCTTCAAAAAAATTAGTAAGTTTAGTTTATTGTTTTCGAGGAAATAGAATGCTATAATTGGACAATAAGATATCCGAGTAGAAGCATATGAGTTGTCTTGAGTTCTGAATTTGTTCCTTGTCATACTTTGGATAATAAGATTTCCGAATTGAAACATGAAAAAAATAGTGACTGTTCTATTAGACCGGATCGGATCGAGAATCGATTATCCCAACCGAGCGTGCAATCACAAGCAGATTAGAATAGCTGAGAAACTAAATAGGCAATAAAAGCGAAAAATAGATCATGTAATAGCACAACATGATTTGCGCAATAACTACTAGATCTTTTTGAAAATACACATGATAATCCCAGTGATAATTCATCAAAAGGGACCTAATTAGAGGCAGTGTTCCATAAAAAGCAAAAAATCAAGCCCAAAAGGCAAATTCCCTTATCTTATCCTAACATCAGTGTTCGAGCCCCGAACCAAAACAGAAAGGTGGGCCCACAAAATCGGTGGCATGCCGAAAAAGAAGAGAAAATAATGAAAAACGTAAAGGCAAAGACACATTATGAGCCTGCATCCCGAGTCAAAAGAAGGTTGTTTTCATGATTGGCCCCAAAAATTTTAAAAATTAATGTAGGTAGTCACCAATTAAAAAAAAAAGTTAATTTAGGTGGAGTTTGGTACAATCACCACTCACTACTGCTCAATCATGAGAAAATTGTCCAAAACAAAATTAAATTTATGACATGACAATCAATTCAATTCTAAACTTTTCAATTTTATCAATTTAGTCATAAATCTTTTAATGATTTACCAATGTAATTATTCAATCCAATTTTGACAGGAAATCGCTGACGTCGGTAAGTTTCACAATTTTTCAAAAAAAATTGCTTTTTGTTTATCGTTATTCTGTTGTCCTTTTTTTTTTTTTTTTTTTTTTTTTTCTATTTCTATCCGTCTGTCTTTGAGACTCAAAAGGTGTCCCGAAAGCTCACTTAAAAGGCAAACCGAAAAGAAATAAAAAAAGAAAATTAGAAGGGATAAGAGAGAGAGAGAACTTGGAGGAAACAAGATGTGTAAACGTCACTTGGGCAAAGTGAAGCCGGCCCATGCGCTGCATTGCACGTTGACCTTCGTTGTAGAATTATTGTGCTTTTCCTTCTTTGGGCCACTTAAGTTTGGTATGAACATCTATTGATTTAAAAATATATATTTTTTGAATGATCGTTTTAACCGCTTACAAAGATAAAATAAAATTTTATTTCAAACGAAAATGTTTAAACATAAAATGTTATTAATAACGATAATTTTCCATTTTTATAAAAAAAAATTGAAATTACTTATTTTTCGCTCGACAAATGAAGTTTTAGTGGAAGTATTAACGCTGCTTTCACTCTAGAGATGAGATAGCATTGCATCATCCTTTTGGGGAGGTTTTAGCAATTCAAGGGAATTCCGGGGGTCAAAACACTAAAATAAGATAAAAAGGAGTCTCCTTTTGTGAGGGTCAAAAAGGAAGGGCGGATCCATTCACCCCGTCTTAAAAGTAGAACTTCTCTGTCTGTTGTCTTTTCGACGTTTTGAAACAAAAGAAACAGCATCTTGAGTCCTCCAGAATTATGGAAAATTGATTTTTGGATATTGCATTATTAATACATGCTTCGAAAGATTTTTAGATATTTGGCATTTGCGTAAAGTTAAATTTCAAAAGCTACAAGAAGAGAAAAGAAAGTAATAAACAGAGGGTAAAAGTCACTTCAAACTCACATATTTAAGACCTAAAATACTTCCCTAAGTGAAATCCTTGAACAAGCTTGCAAGAGTGGCATGGCGAATCAGATGATCATGACCTTACTTATATCAAATCTCCTTTTGCTAAATTAAAATTTAGTACTAATATAAAGTTAGAGCCGAGTTAGATTCTTAATCGCCTCTTTCACAAACTTGTTGTGCATATTCTTATTTATCCTTTTTATTTGTTCTTATATCTAAAGTTTTGGATGTAAATTAGTCTATCTAAGTTTTTCACCATTGATTTACCTATGTTTATCTCTCCCATTTGTTGTTTAATTTCTAGCAATGCCGTATCAATATGTCCTTCGGCGCTTGCTTTATGTACCAAACACTTCCCCCTGGTAAGGAGCCTAAGGATACAGCATCGCAAGTCTCAATCCTACGTTGCATCGTCTCTTTTTATCCCTCTCTTTTGAGTTAGATTTGAGCTTTTTTCTCTCATGACGAAGCACTTGATACATTTTACTCGAGAGAATATATTGCACTAAGATCCATCTAATTTATCAAATTACTATGCTATGTGTTATTTATTAATCAAGCATCTACAACATGATATATACATATAAATATAAATATAAATACTAGTGAATTTAGCTAAATGACAAGTTAAGCTTCGGACCAAATCAGTTCGACGACATGCAATCTTTCTCGAAGAATTGCCACAAAAGGATCGAGAGTGGTTGGGACGGGTGAGGAACAGCCGTCACGTGATTGCCACGAAACGAGCTTCTTCTTTTTTGCTTTCTTCTCTCTCTTTTTTCTTTTTACTGAGGGAATTTCGTATTGGAATTTTTTACGTGCCAAGGTGAATTTCTTATGTGTGTTTTCCCTACTTTTTTTATTTATATTTTTTGGGTAGCTCGAAGTTGGTTGAGACCTGATGTATCCAATGAAGCCATGCGAAAGCATATCTTGTGAACAACCGCCCAGCCATTTTCCCACGTCATCCCTCGATTTCGACGATAAACGTTGATGCCGTAATTTGGACAGATGGATGTGGGGGAGATCACGTATAAAATACTATTATCAAACCATGTGCGATATATCAACATCCCATCTCCCGTGCAAGTCTAATCACGAGTAGAGCTAGACCCATCAGACGAGTGAGTCGGGTTGAATCGAAAATGGTCCGATCCAAATTGACCAATTTAATCTATTTCCAAGAATGCAAAGTTAGTGATTCATATCCGACCCGATTTATATTCCTAAAACACTTTATATATTTAACTCAATCTAAAGAAACTCATACCAAAACTGAGGCAAGAGTGTAGAGTAAATGAACATGAGATCGAATAAGGGCAAGAATGAAGAAAAAATCATAGAGAGGAATTTCGTTTAAATAAGTTGTAATTTCATTTATGACTCATTTAACATTCATATTATATTGGGTTTTAATATTCTAAACTTATATATGACCCATTTATTAAATATAATTAATTAATATAATAATTCAACTCATCATATATGGGTTAAGAAATAAGTTTATGATCCATTTTAACAAATCTAAGTGACATGTGGAAATTTGACTAACAAGGGTCGACGTTAAGAGTGAGTGGTTTCAGGTTCTACTTAGAATTTGAAACATATCCGCTAAAATAGGCTCATTATATTTTGGAATGTTGAACATACCCTATATATTTTAGAACTTGAAAGTTGAAACTTACCATATCACATGTTCTAGAGTCGATTCCATGCTCTACTCAAGTTCCACATGTATTATTAATTGAACGATTGCAATGAATTATTATTTTTAATGATCACCACTTACTATTACAATCTGCTGAGCACAACTTATATTTAGACACATGAAAAAAGTGAAAGCCTCAGTCATAAAATAAAAGTTTGAACTAGTAGTTCCAAATGTCATGGAGCACAAAGACATAAATCAAGAAAAACACAAAATCTTTTTCAGGTTCTAGATTCTAATTTATCAGTCAAAATAGGTTCTCTAATTTTTTGAATTTGAAACCTATTATACATATATTGGAACTTGGAAACAAACGGGTTTTTACTGGTCCAGTTCTTTGATTCCAAGTTCTACCCTAGAATCATGCTTACCTAGGAACCTACTCTAGTAACGTACTAGATAATCCAATCCAAAACCTTAAACCGATACGTAAAGAGAGATTACATAAGATATCCCGTTGTCAAGCGATGTGAAATATTTCAACAATACGAAACAAACAATTGTAGTTGATTAAAATCTTTCTAGGTTACTGAAATCGAAGCCTGAATTTGCCCGATGTGTGTACGAAAAACCAACTCTATAAACCTAATTTCTATTTCCATTGTCGGGCCTCCATGTAATTTAAGTCAAATAAGATTTTATTCAACGGATTCAAACTCGAGACATAATCACAACGCGCCATTAGCATTGAGGCTTAAAAGACGGTTCGAATCTCTTTTCGTCCTATAATTCAGGACAGACAACCATTTAAATGTGGAGGATTGAACAACGCATGAGGCCGACATAAGGTAATGCCCCAAACTCGTGTGGCTCAGGCAAATTGATTGTGGCATAGTGACCAGTGATTTAATGTACAAGTTGTCCCGATACAGGGGAATGTACAGTGAACTGATAGGTGACATTAGTGGCGGCCTTTGCTACACATGAAGTGAGCGAGGAAATTCATCGCCATGTCCTCTTAGATTTCATTGAAGAGACCGCCATTCCACAATCTTTATATTTCGCTTTCAAAAATTAAAATAATAATTAAATAATATAAATAAATTAAATACAAATAATATTTAAATATAAATAATATTGAAATTCTAATAAAAAAAGAAAATTTAAAATAACAACAAATTTCCTATTTTTTATTTCTATATTTTCATTTCTTTCTATTCTAAAATATATATATATTCTTTATATATATATTTTAGTATTTCTATTTATTCCATATTTTAGGTATATTAGTATAGTTTATACTATAGTTTATTATTTCATATTTAATAAAATTTTGATTAGTTAATATTTTGATTACTTAATATAAATACAATTAATCAATAGAATTTCTATGATTTTTGATAGAATTTTAGAATGGAATAGAATTCCAAATTCGAATTCTTTTGAAATTGAAAATATAATAAAATATAATATGAATAAAAAAATTCAAGCGATTGCTAGTCTCGTCTCATGATCGATATTTCTTGTGATTCCCATCTGTTTATATCAATCGTTGATTTTTGATCATGTTATCCGGGATTTCGGGGTGTCTCGTCATTCTATAATAAAAGTTAATCGTATTGGTTCTCTGTGCAAAATGGACTACAAATGACAAGTGAAATTTAATTAATGAGAGGATGTACATTGTTGAAAAGAATAATATCAACTGTCCAAAGGAAACCACATGAATATATAAATCGTTTGGGATCCGTTGTCAAGCAATGTGAGATACTTCAATATAGATGATAATTAGGATGTGTTAATATGGTTTCAAGTGTAAATTGCGTGATTCAATTTATGTAAAAAGTCTTCAAACTTTTATTTACATAATCGATATTTTATTTTTTCTTTTGAGTTCTGAAAAGCATCCTATATGGAGAATGCGTGTATTATACATATTGTAAACATCCTAAAGGAGTCTTTTTGTTTTTAAAATTATGGACAGCCCACCAATTTTTCATGAAGAAAATTTGATCCACCCATCTCGAGATGCGATGTTCGAACCTCCCATTAAACTTAAAAAGGCTTTAAGCAACGTTTCTAATAAAAGTTGTTAACTGTTAAAAAGGGAAAATTGGATCAACAGTCCTAAACGTTTAGCTCAACATGTAATTAAAATTTATGATTTGAAATTTGTATGATCGAGTCCTTTTTTATTGGGTGCAATTTGGTCCTCTCGGTGAGCTCATAGACAAATTTGTTAACCTGACACCCGAAATGTGAAATGGCTCTTTTTCAACTCTTACAACATATTTTGATATTAGAAGCCTTGAACTTATTACATTTATACCAATTTAATTGTAATCTTTTCAAGTTGTCAATCTAGTTCTAAATTTTTTTATTCTTTGCCAATTTAGTTCTTCTAGACAATTTTGATCGGAAATCACTAATATGGCGGTCTAGTAAGCATTGGCTGCCCTACGTTGACATTGGCCGACACAGCTACGTTTGGTTGTCGGGATAATAATCAGGATAGGATAGGATAAAGTAGAATATTAAATCCTTTGGATAATAAAAGCGGACATATCTAATCCTATCAATTGTTTGGTGCACTTCAAGATAAGATTAAAAAATAAATATGATATTCATTTAAATTATAGAATTAAAAAATAGAAAATTCAATTAATTAAAGGCCATGGAAAAACCCTAGATCTAGGAATTGTGGCCACCTCCGCAGTGGCCACCATTGAAAACGGCAAGTGATATTTTCTCTTTTTGTTAAGTTCTTTCTTTCTTTAAAAAAAAAATCTTATCCAATCCGGGCTTATCCCACCCCCTCCTCCGGATTTTTTATCCGGCGTTTTATCCGGATATATCCAAGTTTGTCCGATCCGTGGACATTCCCAAACATCGGATAGGATAACAAATTATCCTATCCGGACTCAAATCCGGACTACCAAATGCAGCCTATTGGGCAATTTTTTTATTTTTATTTTATTTTGTGAATGTACTTTTTCCTTTTTTTCTTTATTCTTTCTTTTTTGTTCCAACCCTACCTAAACAACCCTCGCTTGATCTTGGGATGGCATTGCAGTCCTCGTCGGCCACTAGCGAGGGTCGGAGCCCTTGCCCAAGCCAAGTCGACCAAGGGCAAGGTAGCCCTTGCCCATCGACCCAAGGTTGGAAATAAAAAAAGTAAGGAAAAAGATAAGAAGAAAAAGATAAGGAAAAAGGAAAGAGAAAAATTAATAAATTGCAAAAATTGTCCTTATAAGTGTTGACCATGTTATGTAGGATGGTCTAGGTTAAACTAAATCACAACATCAGTGATTTTTTGCTCAAATTAGTTAGAATGACTAAATTGGTAAATCGACAAAAGGTATTGGACTAAATTTGCAAATGTTCCAAAATTTTAGGACTAAATTAATACAACGAAAGGCTTATGATTTAATTAGCAAATCCTCAATAAATTTAGGACTAAATTAACTAAATTGAAATGTTTATGATTGAATTGACGCAAGTGCAATAGATAAAAATTTTTGATAATTTTCTATAAAAAGAATAATTAAAGTTTGAGAGAGAGCATTAACAGATCAAGTTGTGCTTGAGAATTTGGGGCTGGCACTGCCCTTGCGCCACCCACAAGGGTTGGCGATCATACAAATCAATGTCGAATTCCGACTTGCCACTTCAGTAATATGAGCCTTGAGTTTATCCGAAGAATTAAAATGCACCCAATAAAACCTACTTAGGACCTAGTTACACAAATTCAAAAGTTTAGGAATTAATTACTCATTAGGTCAAACATTTAAAATCGTCGATACAACTTTTCTGCCATCATCCTTACTGTGAAAGCACATCTTTTTATTTTCTCAAAGCAAGACATATCATTTACGGATTTATGAAGGATACGAATTTTCATAGTTACTTTCAAGGATATTTCACAATGTTCAAACCTTGGTGATTTTATTTGAATGAGGAGTAATGCATCCAAAAATGCATAAATGCATGCATCTTGATTATCGAATATTTGCTCATGAATTTCGAATCACGGTGAATCCAAACACAATGTCAACTTTTATGAACTCATCTATTCATGCCAACATCAATAAAAAAAAAAACTGCCGCATCTTAGTGCACGACACATATTTCATTGAATACAAATGTAAGTAATGATCTCTCTCTATACTCAATCGAAAACTTACTAATTTCCCGGGGTAAGTACACTAGTAGTGCCAAAAGTTGTGTACGGCACTCACTTTAGTGCCAAAAATTTATTTTGGATTACTTAAGTGCTAACAAATTTGAAAAATGATCATTTTAGTGCCAACGCCAATTAATTTGGTCGTGACACTTTTTTATTAATTTTTTAAGCTGATGTGGCTTGTCGGAGAGTTGGGTCAGCATCTAAACAATAAAACGATGCCGTTTGGCGTCTTTCCCCCAACTTAGAACCCTAAATCCCCAAATTGAGAGAAAGAGAGAGAGAGAGAGAGGGAGAGAGAGAAGGCATGTTATCTTCTTTCCCGAAGAATAACACCAGCAGCGAACGACACCAACAGCAGTAGCAGCAATGGCACCTTCAACCCCTCTTCTTCCTTCTCCTCCTCCGCCCTCGCCTCCTATTCTTCCCACCACTTCTTGCTTGAGCAACAATATCAGTCTCTCCTCACTCACCTGGTCGAGCAACTACAATGGTGGCCGAGCAACGGTGGTCGAACGATGGTGGGTGAGCGACGGTGGCCGAGTGGCGAAGATAAAGCAACCCTAATTTCAATCCACATGAGTTATACGGCATCGTTTTTGCGAGGATGTCCACATATGACGGCAAAATGACGTCGTTTCTTGAGGATGATGGAAAACGACGTCGTTTAAAAGCCACCGCAATATTTTTTTTTTTTTTTTTAAATATAAAAGTCACGTAATTAATCTAGCCGGAATCGCTCGCTGGTGGCACCAAAGTGATCGTTTTTTCTCCAATTTAGCATTTAAGTGTGATCCAACGGAAACTTTTGGCACCAAAGTGAGTGTTGTACACAACTTTTGGCACTAATAGTGTACTTACCCCCTAATTTCCCACTATCTTCATCGACAAGTACCATGATTCCTCACCATATTAGCATTACCCAATAAGGGCAAGTTGATTCGAAAATTTGACAACACAATGCCCGAATTTGGCATTTAAGTGTGATAAAATGGAAACTTTTGGCACTAAAGTGAGCGCCGTACACAACTTTTGACACTAATAGTTACTTACCCCATAATTTCCCACTATCTTCATCGACAAGTACCATGATTCCTCACCATATTAGCATTACCCAATAAGGGCAAGTTGATTCGAAAATTTGACAACCCAACGACCGAATTAGGACAAAGAGAGATGAGGAGGGTGGTCCACCGTCTCTTCTTCACCCAAGCAACCGAAGATCAATTCCATTGTCCACATCGAGATATTTCGCAAACCACCAAAGATATCATCTTGCCTCCATCACCGTTCCTTTCCCTCGACGCATTCCACCTGCGACACTCAACCCCCCTCCTCATTTCCATGCCGATCACCAATCGATTCATCTCCACGCATAGTAAACATCACTTCCCACTCCCCAATTTTGCAAATTTTGCAATATGGGTGCTCCTCCATAAGCTCTCCAATGTAAGTGAAGAGACATACTTGGCGTAACGCATCCCGTCGATTCCCAAGTCGTAAGCACTTCCGAGTCATAAGCACAATGAACCCGTCGATTCCCGAGTCGTTAGCACAATGAACCGGGCGTGTTGTTTACTCATCTTGAGTTAGTGTTCAATGCTATTGTTGTTACCAAGAAGTCAAATAATGTCACCTATGGTTATAGATAGATATGCAAGCTTACTAATTAGTTTTTGAGGACTTGAGGGCAATAAAGGACAAAATTCAAATTGATGGGCGGAAAAAAGGGACAAATCGAACTAAAACTTGTTAATCTGAAAATCTGTGAAAGAAGAAAAAGGTACACTAATGAGTCGCCCTCCCTTCATTGCCTAGACCTAATCTAACGCATTCGTCCACTGAAATTAATGTTTTTCTAAGTAAATGCTAAGGGACCTAACTCTCTCCGGCGGGGACCTAGCGGACCGAACCGGTCCGGTTCTTCTCAACTATTGACTCGCGCCGCGTCAAGTGGGGAATTCTCAAAAGCTGGGGACGGCCTGGGCGGACCCGGATTGACCCGGCACCTCCTTCTTCCGCCGCATCTCCAGCACTTTCCGGTGGTGGTTCGAGTGCACCTCGCTCGAGAAGGTCGGGCTGCAGGCCGGCCGGTACTCGGGGAACAGCCGGCCCGACTTGAACCGGACCCCGCAGGCGTTGCAGAGCGTCTTCGCGCCGAACGGGCCGGCCCTCCACTGCGGGGTCTTCTGCACGCCGCAGTGGCTGCACCGCCGCGCCGGCGGCTGGGCGGGGCCCGGCGCCGGCTGGTCCGGCCTCTTCTGCTTCCTCACCGGCGGCTTCCGGTCCGAGTAGACTACGTTCTCGGGCGGCTCCGAGCTCTTCCGGGCCGGGGGGGTCGTGCCGGCGAGCCAGTTACTCGCCGGCGAATTGGAGCTCGACGAGGACGAGCAGCTGCTCGAGGAGGCGTCGGTCAGGGACGGCGACCCGAGGGACCAGACCCGGCCGCCGGTCCTCGCGCGCTTGCTCCTCCGGGATTTGGCCTGAGCAGGAGTCGCGAAATGAGGCTTGCCCACGCCCGGAGCCTCCGGTCCGGACCGGTTCTGGTGACTTTGCGGATTCCGAGGCTTCTCCGCCGGCAAGACGGCGGGAAAAGGGGAGGAGAATTCGGAGAAGGAATCGTCTACGAAATGGGACAGCCATTCAAGGTCCGCCAAATCATCGTCCTGCGAGAAAAAAAAAAAAAGAATTGCGACTTTGGCTCATTCACCATGCATCACTTCAGAGGAAAACAAAGAAAAATCCAAGCAAAAGAAACGGAAAAAATGAGGGAAAAAAAAAAACAACTTTGGACAATGACAGAGAATTGCGATTGTTACCGGAACGCTGAGTTCACTGGCGGGCAAAGGCCCAAAATCTTCTGTTTTGGCTGAAAATCTCTCTTCAGCTGAGCAGGAAGCAGAGGAAATTAATTTCGCCGCTGCTCCTTCTCCTTCTCCTTCTCCTTCTTCTTCTTTTGGGTTTCGCTCTTCGCCTTCTTCTTTTTCATGCGCTTGGACTAAGCCTTCGTCGTTGGAGAAGTCGAGGAGTTCGTCCACGACAAAGTCGTCGGAAGACGAGGCGTTCAGAGAATTACTGGCCGCAGGCCAGACCATCTCGTCCCCAACGGACGGCCTCGCGTCCATTTCCCTCCTGAAACTCATCTTCAGAGCGGCCTCGACGCACCCCATTCCCGTTTCAACGCGGATTACACGCAATACCCACAATTCAGAACCGGCCAAAAACCCAAACTTTCCCTCGGCTTCCGCACGCGCGCATGCAAATCGAGAGACCCGGGAGAACAGGGGAGGAGCCGTCAAAATCGATTCTTTCTCTTCTGGGTTACCTCGAGCGGGGAAGAAGAAGGAGGAGAAAAAGACGAAGATAAGGGAAGGGAGGAGGAGAGAGAGGGGAGGTAGGTTGGGTGGAGCATTGATTGGAAGGAGGGGATGAATAAAAGGGAGGTCCGTGCAGGCTCAAATAATTTCCTCTCGATTCTTTTACTTTTTCAACCCTCTCTCTCTCTCTCTCTCTACTGGTCGCACTTCGTATCTTGGATGTATTCGTACGTTCATACGTTGGATCGTGCGATAACGGGCCTCCTCCTCGAGTACTTGCTGAGGATCTTCCTTCCCCTCGGAAATTACGAGGTTTGCCCCCCTCGCCTCTTTTCCTTTTTTTTTTTTTTCCTTTTTCCTGTCCTTTTTCTTTTCTTTTCTGTTCTCTTTTGAATTTGAAAGTATTTGAATATTTGAAATAAGAGGGGTCGGGTTGGGTGGCTTTCAAATCGGAAAATTCGTTGTGGGAAGATTCATAGAAATGACTCTGCCCTGGTGGAAAGAAAGATAAATTTGGCTCGTTTTCCATAGGGGCGGACCCTGATTTATGTAATTTATCGAGCCAAAAAAAAGGAAGAAGATTTTGATGTTTATTTTCACGTGTCTTTACATTTTATATTAATGAGTTCAATATGATTCGCCCTTTATTACACGATGGATTGTTGGATTTATACATTTGGGTAAATTGTGGACTTCAGTGAATAAATACTTGTTTGGGCATATTTTTATTTTACTTGCATTTGCCTATTCGTAAAATTTGAAAATTCAACAGAAATACTTTTTGAGTCTTAAAATATTTTACGCGGTTTTATTTGAAAGGTTCTCGACTGATCCATATTAAATAAAAATAAAATGAAAAGTCGACGAAAGCACACCTCGTGAAAAAATTAAAACATATGTTGCCTTCTTATGTCATCTATTGATTTTTCCATATATTTAAATTCAACCCTTTGCATGCATGACATATAAATAATAATAAAAAGCCACGTCTTTATAAAACATCTAGTCCTTGTTGACCTTGTCTATATAATTAATGGATTTTCTCATTCCGTTGTACTCCACCAAGAATGAGTAATTTGAATCAATTTTCCTAAAAATAATTAATTATATGCTTATAAAAACAAATGGATGAAAATTATTTTCACTATTATCAATAATGAAAATAATTTTCATTTATTAGTTATTTTTAATAATATAAATAATCATTTTTAAAAATTTATATTTTAATACATTCAATTTATTTGAAAAATAAACGGAGCTCGTCTTCGTCAAAGTTTTTTGATTTTGAAAGTTTGGACAAGGAATCACATCACAACAAAATCAGGTTGAATATCCCAAGGGACTCAGCCACCCTTTATCGGTTTTTTCCTCTACAGCTCCTTTTACTTTTCTTCTTTCGGAAAATTTTTGGGGCCATCGCTTTTGACTCCTTTTAAGTAATTTTCCCCACTTAAATACCGCATTCTTCGCCGCAGATTTGCTCAGTTTAGTGCATATCTTTCCCGCTGAATCTGTTCAGTTTTTGAAAGTCCCTGCATAAATTTTATTGATTCACAACATTTAAGCCATCTTTCGTGATGAAACCTTTTGTCAATCGCTTCTTTCTTTTCTTTGTTTCGAAGTTATCCTCGAACGGTTATGATGAGAGCTTAAAAAATGTTTGGTATCTCCCAAATAAATGAATCCTAAACGCTATCTCTTATTGTCCGTTACTCTTGTTATCCTGCCTATAATTATCGAATCTGCCATCGATTGTTCGGTATATAGCCACGTTCGGATCTTATATTTTCACTTGTAAGGCTTGGCTTTTCATGTAAAAGGTGATACCAACTTTTGTTGTATTTATCGTTAGCCCGTTTACTAAAGATATAAGTTTTGAATATAAAAGCATTGTTTCGGCTATTATAATTATGATCTGACCGAAGAGACTCGCCCCATGAACATTATCATTTTTCACAGAAAAATATCAAGTGAGTTATTTCCAATCTTTAAAACTAACAATTGATTTTGCATGAGGTCCAAATAGCCTATAACTTGTGAGAATGTAGATGAGTACTCATTCATTAAGGTTATGTTTGTTTCGTGAAAAAATTGGTATTTTTAGAAAATGTCTTCCAATAAGTAATTTTCAAGAAAAAAAATTATTTTTTCGGTATTTGATTGAAATCTACAAATAAATTGGAAATTATTTTTATATCAACTAAAAAGAAAAACCTATTTCTTAATTTTTCTAAATAGACGGGCATTATTCGAATGTTAGTGGCTTGGACATGAGCATTTAGAAATGGACAAGAGCACTAGGATCCTAGGTGAGCCTTCGTGGACTCGAACCCATGCCTAAGTCCCCAATGCTTGGGCCTACATCCATCTAGGCAAGGCCATCCATAAAAGCCGAGCCAGGTCTATCAAGGATGGGCTCAAACCCTAATGCTCATGCCTAGATTATCGATGCTCGGGTCCGAATCCATGGAGGCCTAGCTTGAATCCACAAAAGTCGGCCTTAGGTCTATAGAGGTTAGGCTCGAGACCTTGGTGCTTGTGCTTGGATCCTTGACACTTGGGCCCAAGTCTCAGGCTTTCCATCGAAGCTAGGCTTGGAACCCCGAGAGTATTTCATGCTTGGGTTCATGCCCGAGGACTCAAGCATAGGTATTAGGGTCCCGAGCTTGCTACCAAGGACTTGGGAATGGGCATTAGGGTTTCCATGCTCAAGCACGGAGTCTCTTATTTAACTATTGATATGTAGTCATGTTTTAGAAAGTAATTTATGATTTTGAAATATGTATCATTTCCTAAATTTAAATATAGGTTTACCCTCATTTTTCTAAGCGATTCAAACATCGAAAAATAATAAAAATGTTTTCTAAAAATAATTTTTAATGAAACAAATGGAGTCTAAATTTATAATAAATGGAGTGCCAATTCAAGGCTCGTGCTATTTCCACCCCTTATTAGCTATTGACACCTCCTATCATATTAAATTGACTACATTATCTTTTAATGGTTCCACTCTTCATTTAAGATTATTTTTTACCTTTTTCTTTCTTTTCTTTGTTTCAATTTTATTAAAAGACAAACTACCCACATTCCTTTCGAATCACCTTTTTTCACCCTTGCCGCTTCTTCCACATTCATTGCATCACAATATTCCCTTCATGTATGTCTTCTTATGAAGTTATCTCCATTGTTGTAAACTGAGAAATGAGTAATTATATATTGGAGTAACAAAATGTTAATTTTCTCCACAAATTGTTAGTTTATTTCCCAAATTATCCTCATGATTGTAAATTTCAACTTCAATATTGTGGTTACTCATCTTTCAATGCATTGTTTTTTGCAGTGCATGTGGAAGACAATATTATTTTTTGCTCAAATGTTTCTATTGATGACGAAACTGCACAAGGAGAATAACTATCAATTGTGTCTACAAATTCATTTGAAACTTTACCAAGTAATTTTTTAAGGACCGGAGGATCTTTTGAGTAGTGTATGGATGCATCTTCTTGTCAAGGTTATGTTGTCTTTATGAAATGGTGAAATAGAGATAAATATGTTATTTTTGTTGCAATAGGGGAGGTAGTTATCGTGATTGACATAATTTTTCTATTGCAAGTTAGAGAACAAAGACTGGATCTCATTTGATTGATTATCCTCTTAAAGTTTGTTGCTATAATAGTAAAACGTATTAGGGTCATTCCAAATATCTAATGCATCACACAATAAATAATTAAAAGTTTGACAATTGGATTAATGAAAGTTGAGCAATTAAATATACACTGTCTATGACATAATGATGCATACAAAAGTTATAATTAGAAAAAGAGTGCATACTAAAATTTGTTGATGGTTCTTTTTACACTAAACTGTGCTTAGGCTATTTTTAAATAATAGTTTCCTTGTAAAAAAGAAAAGAAATATACAACTTGTTAACAAAATAATTAACTTTTTTGTCAAATAATTAGTAGCTATATACCAAATGATTTTTTTGGAAAAAATTAAAAAGAAGAACAGAAGACAAGAAATAATTTTAAATCAATAATAGGTCCCCACATTTTTAAAAATTGTTGTTGGAGAGAAGTATGGGTAATTTCTCTCTAGAAAAATTGAAACAAAAGAAAAAGAAGAAAAAAAGGTAAGGAATAATCTTAAATTAGGAGTGAGATTCACAAAGAATAATATAGTCAATTCAACGTGAAAAGAAGTGTTATAAGCTAATAAGAAGATGGAAATAGTCTTTTGGATGGTAATAGTTGGTCATAATATACTATTTTACTTTTCTTTTCCTTCTTAATTTAATTACTACCATTAAAAATCGGCTCAGATTAATTTCGTTTGGGACCCCACCAAGTGGGAAGACAGCCGTTGTTCAGGCTTTTAATATATCGCACCTATTCTCTCATCTTTGAAAGCTCTTACGTTAGTTCCATTTGTAAACTTTTAATTCCGACCTCGTGCTAGCCTGCTGGCAAAATAAATGTCTACAGTATAAATGCCCTTTACTGAATTATTTGACTTTATCATAGCGAGAAAAGACAGAAATAAAAAATCTAACTACGGTCGACATGGTCGGCTTGGTAAATTTCGACATCAAAAGCCGCCCATGCAAAGGAATATAGAAAACCTCCAAAGGGTTTTTTTTTCTTGGTAACTGAGGACTCCACCATGGGCCCTTCGTGCCTAGACAGCACCGAAGGGCCGGGCCCCTATATCTCGGGGGAGACTAGCACAAGACCCCAACCTCCAAAGGGTTTTTATTTCTTTCTTTTTTTAACAAGTGTCTAAGCACCTCTTTTTTTGGGTCAGAAGCCTACGCACCTTAGAAAAACATTTTGAATGCACTTTTTTCTAGTGTTAGGCGCAACCCGTGTGCATTTGAGAACGAAAATATTTCCTCATTAAGTGTAATTAACGAGAGCTCAAAAACATTCATCAACGCACTTTTTTTTTTTTTTTTTAACTTTCGCAAAAGTCCAAAAAGAACATGAGCATTTTCTCCTAAATGCATCACTAATAAGATCCCATTCACAAGTGCTCTCAAAACACTAGTCAAAGTTATCTACAAGTGAAGATACAATGTTTCGAGACACATTCAAATTGGAAGAATTATGCACCATAACAACGTCATTTACTTAAGGGTTGATACCATAAAAAATCTCAAATTGGTATATCCGTGACAAATTTAGTCTTCATTAGTTTCTATTAAATTTTACGAGTATACTAGTTTGATGTTTTACCCTTTGTTCGTCATAGGTTTGCTAGTTTGTGATTTTTCGTGATATTAATCTAGTTTTATGGAAACTACTGAACGGCAAATTTGTCACAAATATAAATGCACCAGTTTGGATTTTTTTCGTGATAATCCTTTACTAAAAAATCAGTAAATTAAATTTCCAAACACACGTTTAATAAGATTCAAGAATTGCCCAATCTAACACTCTCTCCTCCTTCAACATCCTCCTTGCTTCGAACTTTGCAGGCGCTTATCAAAAGTTAGGTACATATGGTAAAACAATAAGGGCATGGCACAGACGCACTCCCATTTGAAAGCAAAGGCATTGAAAAGAGAAGAAGCAATGCAGGCCGAGGTTAAAGGCAGCTTTTCTGTCGCCAAATGTTCCGACTCCAATGATTCGCTCGTCCCTCTCTCTTTCTCCCTCCAACAAGAAGAGACATCATTCGACTTAGCGATTACTCGAACTTATTCTAAGATTTTACTCGCACGTTTCGTGCGTTATCGCTTACGCATGCGCGACAAAAAGAGAATAGGTCCTCCTGCCATGTTCCGTCGCTAATGAAAGATGCTTAGGGGAGTTCTTATTACCTAATTTAACTTAGGTTATAGAGAGTTCCCACACGTAATTTTAAACTATTTTATGGAGCTAATTGTTTGATTGCGCAATCTTGTATTGTATGCTCCCATTGTTACATTTACATGAATGGAAATATGATGTTTGATGGTGGGAATACTACGAGTAGTGGTCCTGTACCTAAGCCTGGGTTAGCATGCCCTATCTATTTTATTTTTATTTTTTTAATCCAGTGTTGCAATCTGGTGATACTCCAAACGGGTTTTGTGCATCATGTCTGCCCAATTTGGTCCAAGATAAACCGCTCATGCCCTCAATCAAGAAAAAGAAGCCTTATACTTTTGAGGTGTGACATAAAAAAAAAAAAAAAAAAAAAAAGGTTGTCAAAAAAAAAACTCAAATGAAGGATAGTAGGTTTACCTATTAAAAACTATACTATTTTCTCATCTTGTGTATCATCATGATGTAGTAAACTGAAATTACTGATGCATTTTGAGCAAATATGTAATTATGATATGCAACCCTTTAATACTTTTTTTATATGGAGACATTGCTTTTTTTTTTCTTGGGAAAATTTCAATTAAGGGCCTGAAGTGGAACCGCTTTCTCAAAAAATGACCTAAAGTGGACATTGTCTCAAAGAAGAACCTGAAGTGACCAATTTAGTCTCAAATAGGGGTCTCAACTTGAAAGCCAGTCAAATCTTATTTGCAACTAAGGGTATTTTCGTCTAAAGACTTTTTTTTTTTCTTTTTTCCTTTTTGTTTTTCTTTTCTTTCTTTTTTCATCTAGCTCACCTCCTTCTTGACAAATGCATCAGACTCCTCACGCACAAGCTTGCATAGGTGCAAAACAATTTGAACAATTTAGGAAAAGAAGAAAACGAAAAGATATTCGAGAAGTTATGCAGTTTTGTAAAACTGCAAATTGTGTGCTTTAGTTCTGCAGCCTCCCCATTAGCAAACTTCAAAGCGCATGCTCTATATTAGCAATTTTGCATCCTCACCCAAGAACTCATTGATTTCGGCATAAGTTGGTTTTTAAGTTATTCGCCACCACTCACCTTCTCCGATGACGATAATGAACTTGAGAATCGAGAAATATCCAGGAGTGGGTTTTGTATTTATTCAATTTGCCTGTAAGAACTTATTATGGCAATTAACCACCGCCCATAGCGGCTGCATTGGCTTCGGCCTCTCTCCCCCTCACGAAGGGGAAGAGTTCGAAACCTAGCGCTAACGTTAGGGATTCTTACTTGTGGCGTCAGGGTGGTGGGTCCTTTGACGTCACTCCAGGGTTTGTCCGCCGGCTATCGGCTTACGGGGTTCCCTGGGTCATAAAAAAAAAAAAAAACTTATTATGGCAATTAAAGTAACAATTTCATGCTCTCCCCGCTAATGAAAATGGCTATGCCATGATAACTTTCACTCGTAGCTTCTTGGGAATGTTTTATTGGGTCTGGGTTGGATTGTTCATAACTTTCATAGACGCAACTTGCATTGAGGTGGAATATGTGGTTTCTTGAGAGGGTCCATTGTGTCATGCATGCTAGTTATCTACAAAGGCTGCTGAATCATTTTGACTCGTGATTGAAGATATTCGCCTCCGATGGGAATTCGAATAAGATAGCACTCAATCTAAAAAACGAATGACTTTGGTTTACACATGTACATAAAAATTTGCCTCTCTAATTCTAAAATATTATTTGTGCATATTTGAGAGAGAATTACAAGACGAAAAAAGTGCAAAATGCACATATTTCACTGAACGAATCTATGCACGAGTATCATAGAGATTCTTAAAAAACCTCTAATAAATTTGGCTTAGGCACTTCAATTCGGCTTCTCCTTGCTAAGATCGATCATAGCTTGCGTGAGGACCAATTGGAATTCAAGCATTGATGATAACGAGGTCGGCAAGCTAATGGCTTACACCTTGTCGTGCTTCATGCTTGACCACGACCACAAGATGTGGGGATCGAGTTGAACTAAGCGTCACATCTTGGTCCACTCGTGCTCGATCAAGGGCTTGGATTGATCTCCATCTTTTGACAAAGGTACTAGAATTGCTGTTGAGGGCAACAACGGATGGGGTTGAGGGTGTTGATGGCTATTTTGGCAAGGAAGATAGAGATGGACTTTGGAGAACGCGATCTGAAGACCAAAAAAGTTGGAGGCACAAGGATGATGAAGAAAAGAAAGAGAAGGAGAAAATAAATAAAAAAAGAAGGAAAAAAAAGTTTTTAGATGAAAATATCCCTAGCTACAAATAAGATTTGGCTGGCTTTTGAGTTAAGGCTTATTTCAAACTAAATTGGTCAACTTCGCGGTCATTGTTTAAGGCAATGTTCACTTTGGTCTTTTTGATAAAACGGTTCCACTTTAGGTCTTTAATTGAAATTTTCCCTTTTTTTTTTATTTGAGTAAAAATGATTTTATAGGTTCGTCCATATATTTCGAATTTATTAGGAATTTTAGAAGAGAATAGAAGACTACAAAATCTGAGAGGAGGCGACTAGGCTTCTCATATTCTAATAGTTGACGGCTTTTGAAACGGACGAACCCAAGTCTCGTCTTCGGAAGAGCCGGCTCCGAAAAAGTCAACATAGCCGCCACGAGCTGTCTATTCACGTGTTGTGTCGTGATTGGATGCTGCTCTCCACGTGTGGCGTCTGTCTTTTTGGAACCTTTTATTTTTCTCGAGGAATACTCTGTTATTGTCTTGTTTTTTCGATTTTTAACTGAGGAATTTTTAAATGTTGAAAAATGGGTTGGTAAGAGTCAACGAGCCATTTTGAATGCTGAGGTTTTTTATTGAGAAAATAAACACAATTAACGATCTTTGTACTCTCTCTCTCTCTCGAACATGAAATTGTAATCTTGTTTTATTCAAACTTTTAATTAGTATAAGGGATATGTTTACAAAAATCTTAAAACTTGTAATGAAAATACAATTATATCTTAAAAATTGTAAAAAATGTAATCAAGTCCTTCTACCCTGAGTGAAACCTCATTGGCCCTCGCTTGGGGTCGGCGAGGTTAGTTGCAAGGCCTCGCCTTGGCTAGGCAAGGGCCGGCCACCTTCACCTAGGATCAGCGAAGGCTATTGTCCCTTTTGGAGCTCCACTGGTGAGCCCTCCATTCCCTCCCTTTTTTTCCTTTAATTTTGTTTTTCTAATAATATTTTAATTTTTAATCTAATTTAAATAAGAATTGAATAAAAATATATGCCACCTAGAAAATAATAATTAATTTAAAGTTTCACGTCAATATTTTTTGTTAGTGAAATTGATGGTGTTAATGAAAAGATTTGATTGCACCAATTGGATAAATTTTTGGACTTTATTGTACTCTTTACAAGTTTTAAGATTCGATTACACTTTTGTGACAAGTTTTAGGACTTCTAGTGAACATATCTCTTGGTATAATTAAATTAATGAGCATTTATCCGACCCTTCATGTCTTCTTGGAATTTTTTTATTGGTTCAATTAGGTTCATGAATTATTTTTTAATGTTCAAGTGCCATTCTCTTATTAATTAGTAATACTAGAATTTTTTGAAATGCACATTGATATTATAAGACACATATTGAGCGGGGAATACTTTATGCGCAAAATATTCATCGTAACATTCATTTGAAAATGCAAAAATTAATACATGTTCACATTTACTTTGAGAAAAGAAGAAAAATCACTGGGGAACAAGCATGTAAAGCAAGCAAGCCGTGATAGACTTCAAGAAAATATTATATTTTGGTTTTTTTTAATAGTTTAGGCAAAACACAAAAATGTATAATATGTTGGAAAAAGGGAGGGAAGAAAATGCAAAAAGTAATGCATGTTCACATTTACTTTGAGAAAAGAAGAAAAATCGTTGGGGAACAAGCATGTAAAGCAAGCAAGCCAAAATAGACTTCAAGAAAATATTATATTTTGATTTTTCTTGATAGTTTAGGCAAAACACAAAAATGTATAATATGTTGGAAAAAGGGAGGGAAAAAAAATTAGGATGCACCAGCCGGGAATCGAACCCGGGTCTGTACCGTGGCAGGGTACTATTCTACCACTAGACCACTGGTGCTGGTTGGGTAATGTGGGGATTTAAAATTAATTTGTTATAACAAGATCTCATGAAGAGACAGTTAAAACAAGAGTGAAGCGAAGCACGCTTTGACTTTTGACCTCTTTTGCAATACAGATGTCATTTGCACAACCCGTGATCACGTTTTCGCTCCATCGCGAAGCGATGATCATCGTTCGCCATGTCGAATCAGCCTTTCTTTCAATTCTTTTTCTTCTTCTTCTTTTTTAAATTAAGACTCCTCAGAGGAATAATGTATGGGGTGCTGGTAAGAGCTTCTGGTGTATGTTTTGCTCTTGTGGAAGGAAGTGCTTTGGATTCAATCTCCAGAAGCATCCTGAGAAATATTAAAAAAAAAAAAAAAAAAACCAAAAGATCTCTGTTACCGCTTTTCATTCTGTTTAAGATCTACTACAAGTGGATTGTGGAGTGACTAAACTGGCAATTTGGAGATTCAAGGGCTTTTTATTGTATTCTATTCTCTTGTGTTCTGCCTCAGCAGGAAGACAACCAGCTAAATGACAAGCTTCGCTTGAAGAACAATGCAGAAAGGTACAAGCATTTTCGGAGTGGTAACATGTGATGTAACTCTGACATGAGCTGCGCATGCGGGCGCGTTTCCTGAGCCATTGACATTAGAACGCGAATGAAATCAAGAGAAAAACGGGTCGGCCATAACCCCTCAAACTACTACGGTCATCTTTCGGTACAATGTAGAGGCCACTGAACTCAGTTTGTTGAAATGTGAAAAATGTCGACGCTTTGCCTGTATTGGCATCATCAGTACGAATTACTCGTGTCGAAAGCATTATCTGCGAGCTCTGGTATTATTATGCAAAAGAATGAACTGATACAATCTTGGGATACCAAAGGAAAAAGGAAAAACTACAGCTTTTTCCATCGATTAATACATACTCGGGTATTTCACTAAAGCTCTTCTAATGCAGTTGGTGTGGAACCTTTTCCTATGAGCTTCCCTTGGACTGTCGTTATTGAAAGAGCAAGAAAAAGAGCCGCTGCTATAGATGAACTATCGATGCTTACAAGGAGGAAGAGGGGCACCGCAGAGTCCTGGATTTCCTGAAAAAGCGGATGCGGGAATGTTGGCCGTATGAGGAGGAATGCTCCCACTTAACAAATTGTGCGAAACGTCGAACTCCTGAAGTCCCTTCAAGTTCAGCAACTCTTTCGGGATCCCACCCCTCAACTTATTCCGCGAAAGCCGAACCGTCCCCAGTGCGGTGGCATTGCCAAGTTCCTCTGGTATTTTGCCCGATATCCCGTCATTCACAAGCTCCAGTGTCTGTATCTGGCTCAATGTCCCCATTGACTTCGGTATAGATCCTCCGAGTACGTTGTTGGACAAAATCAACGATGTGATGGAGGTCATCGCCGCCATCTCTCCGACATTCTCATCGATCGGGCCTCGGAACATGTTGTTTGAGAGATTGATGGAGTTGAAGCGCCCAAGAGGGTCCTGGATGCGTTTCAGGAACACGGAGTTAAGGCGGCCGGTGAACCTGTTTGAATGGAGATCGAGGTCCATTAGGAGGGAGAGATTCTTGAACTCGCTTGGAATCGGTGACTGGAAGCCATTGTTTGATAAGTTGAGAAAAGAAAGGTTGCTCATGTTTCCGACCCATTGTGGCAGCTTCCCGGTCAATGCGTTGCTTGATAAATCCAGCGTGGACAGAGACGAGGATGATAACCACCTCGGAAGCGGCCCCTCGATCCCAGTCTTTGCCAGACGCAGAATGAAGAGCTTCATTTCTTGAAGCCATCTCGGTAAGGTCACTAATCTTAGTGGATTGTAAGAAAGGTCTAAGGTCTGCAGGTTCTTCAATTTCGATAGCTCAGTTGGGATCGGACCAGAGATTTGATTTCTTGATAGATCAAGGATCTGGAGGCTCTGCAGGTTCCCGAAGCTCGATGGTATTCGTCCCACAAAACGGTTGTTTGAGAAAAGAATGTCGGTGAGGGTTGTGAGGTAGCCGATCGTGTGAGGCAAGTTGCCACCGAGCATGTTGTTCTCTAGGATCAGCCGTTGAATCTTGGTAAGGTTGCCAATGGAAGCCGGTAATCTTCCTGTCAACTTGTTTTCTGATAACTGGCAGAACACTAAAGACCCGAGTCCAGAAATGGAAGACGGGATGCTTCCGCGAATCTTGTTTTGGTTAAGGTAAAACAATACCAGCGATGAAAGCTTGCCGATAGAATAAGGAATACGCCCGGTTAATCGGTTTTCAGACAAGTCCATGTACGTAAGATTCTTGAGGTTGCCAATCTCAGAAGGGATACCACCAGTGAATCTGTTCTCATGAAGATCTAGCTTGATCAGCATTCCCATTTTCCCGATGGAAGACGGGATTTTCCCAGACAATCTGTTTCCCGATAGGCCTAATTCGACGAGTGACCTCAATGATCCGAAAACAGATGGGGAACGGATCCTGAAATATGGTTATCGCTCAAATACAGCTTGTTCAGCCTGTAAAGGTGCTGGAAAGTCCCTGGGATCGGCCCCGTGAGCTTGTTCGAGTCGAGGAACAGATTGGTGAGGCGCGACAGCCTCCCGAGCTCGGGCGGGATCGGACCTCGCACGTCCTTGAGATTGCTGAGGTCGAGAAGCTGGAGGGAGGTCAAGTTCCCCAGGTACGGGGACAGCGAGCCGGACATGTACGTGTCCACCGGGAAGTCATCGCCCGAGGACAGGCCCGGGCGCGAGACATTCACGACCCGGCCGGTGGAAGGGTCGCACGCGACGCCGGCCCAGGAGGCGCAGCAGTCGGACGACGGGGCCCACGACTGGAGGAGGTTGGAAGGGTCCGCCGTGATCCGGGACTTGAAGCGAAGCAGCGCTTCTCGGTCCACAGGGTGATATGATTCGACAATGATCAGTGCTGAGAAAAGGAGCGAAACCGACAATAGTTTCGAGTGATTGGTTGAAGAATCCATCTTTGAGGGAGATCGGAAAGTGCTTGGAAGAGGGAAGTGTCCTTGAAAGTGGAAAAGGGTGTGAAGAGACAGTGCATTTGTATGTGTGTGACATGTGAGATTGGTTAGTGCGTCAAGCAAGTTGTGCCATTTTCTCTGATCTGGCCAAGAATCACGAGGCCACTCCTGTGGCCCTACTAAAATAACATATCTTCCGTCTAAAGCATGAGTATTAGGTATGGCTCGGAAGAAGCAGTAGAAGAAGAATAAATTCGCTCGCTGAGGACGAAGAATGGAGGAAAAGACCAAAGCCTTTTTGATAGCAGATGGGTGTTTTACTCAGATTTCGAGAAACTGGGCTTGACTTCGCTGAATAAACTATTACTATTAGGTGGGCGACATTAATATCTCCCCAAGCATTCTCACGAGACTCCGAGTTCCATGACAAGGACTTCTCCGGGAGGAGTGGACCTGGAATGCTGTATTTGCTGGTGCAAGAAGTCGCAGAACTAAGCCTGCATTACCGAGTACATTGTCCTTACTGTTCAAAAGGGAAGTCGGTTTCCTTGTCCTTGGTTCGGGTCCTCGTCGCGACGAGAGCGTGTGGAGAGATGAAAGATGATCATTGCTACTGCATGATCAATGTACCATCATGCACTTCTTTTTCCTGCTTAGAGAGATAAGGCTTTGGGTTTTTTTTTTTTTCCTTTTTTTTTTGGTTGCTTGCTGGTCGATGCCCTGGTACGAGAAGTCGTCACGGGCGAGGTCGCTTGATCCGTACTACAGGGTGGGGGTTCGCCATTATTGACGAAACAGAGCGTCATGAATTTGGGGAATGAATCTCGGCGGTACGTACTCCCATGTTCAATTGTCAACACAGGCTACTGGTCTTCTAAGGTTTCGGTCTCGTGGGATTTGATTTGCATAATCTGTTCACTTGACCAATGATAAAGAAAGTCCAAGATAATTGCATCCTTTAGAGTCAGTCGAGTAAACTAAAGATGTAAGTGGGGCATTTAATGAGCTCGGAGTTTATGGCAAGTCAAAACAACGGGGTACAGAGTCTGTCGGTTGTTTTGACTTGCCGCTAGGCAGCCAGACCTATAGCATGATTTCCATCTGCCCTCACTCAGGCAAGTGCCTGTCATATCAGCCTATCTGAAGGTAGCTAGAACTTATGTTCTGACGTGGTATTTTCCTTCACTACCGTTAGGCTTCTTAATTCATTCTCTATCTTTATCTTCTCGAGGATGAGCGAATAGGGGGTGACATTGT
The DNA here is from genome assembly GCA_014182565.1 of Eucalyptus marginata. Lineage (NCBI taxonomy): Eukaryota > Viridiplantae > Streptophyta > Magnoliopsida > Myrtales > Myrtaceae > Eucalyptus > Eucalyptus marginata. The sequence goes on from CM024593.1 coordinate 33,804,531, forward strand.
GGGGTCTCCCACCCCAGGCGGATCTCCGGCCTATTTCTACCCCATGAGCCTTTTAAGAACTTGCTCAGGTTCAACTTACTTAACATGATTAGCTTTTTCATTATCCAATGATAAAGAAAGTCCAAGATAATGCCACTCTTGGACATGCGGACTTCTGGAGTGTCATAACTTGGCATAATGGGACACTTGAGTACCATAATTTACGAAAGGTACACTTAAATTCCAAAATTGAAACAAAATGGATTACTTGAGTGCTAATTTGGTCAAAACGCCGACGTATCAATTTTCCGACGAAGCGAGTGCAAAATGGCATTATTTTGATGCTGACATGGTAAAAAATTTAATATAAAAATTAATTAAATTTAATTTAAAACTAAATTTATTTTAAAAATTTTAAAAATAAAATAAAATAATTAAAAAATTTAAAATTTTAAAAAAATTTAAAAGAAAAATTTTACAACAAGGGAGGTCGCTCTCAGCCGCCTCCCCACTGTCGCTGGGAAGGGCTGGCGACGGAGGGGGGAGGGTCAACAAGGAGGGCCACGAGCCCTCATCGATTTGGGCGAGGGTCGTGACCCTCACCCAAATCTGGCGAGGGGGGAAGGAGGAGGAGAGGAGGGGCGGTGGGCGAGGAGGAGGAAGGAGGAGGAGGGAGGCGGCCTGGCGGTGAGGGTTGGGGCCGTTGACCGGTCGGCCAAGGCTCGGTGGCCCCGGCCGACCCTCCCCACCTTCCGGCGATGGCGGGGAGGTGGCGGCGGTGAGGGCTTAGCCTTTAGCCGCCGGCTACCTTCCTCCTCCTCTTTTTTTTTTTTTTTTTTTTTTTTTTTTTTAATATAAATTATATTATTATTTTGTTTTAAATTTAATTTAATTAACTTTTATATTCTATTAAAATTCAAATTATGCCAAAACAAAGTCATTTTGGCCGATTTAAAAGCTCTATTTTGGCCAACACTCGAAACGACATCGTTTGGGGTGAATTAAAGCTGAGTCAGCTCTCCGGCGAGCCACCTTGGCGAGAAATATTAATATTTAATTGCCATGTATGATTTCCGGCCGGCTTTGCCGGAGGTGGCACTCATGTGTCCCATTTTTCTTAAAATATGACACTTAAGTGTACCTTTCATAAGTTATGACACTTAAGTGTCCCTTTGTGCCAAGTTATGGCACTTGAAGATATCTTTTACCCCACTCTTGTTTCAAATACCATGGCGTGAATTCCGACAAAATTGCATTTCTGATTTCCTCATGTTAGAGATATACATATATTTAAGAAATTTATCTTAATTCATTCTAATTTGATGTAATTGATATTTTGTTACTTTACATAATTAAGCTTTAAAACTTATGTACAGTCACATGTATTTTCATAGATATGTACAAAATATTACATTTTTCAATCAATACAATTCTCAAATTGGTATTGGAATCATTGTTTTCTGAGGAAGACTTGTTGAGTCTATTTAGTAATGCCGGCCGCATTGGCTACGGCATTTCATGGTGGTGGCCATGACGCCAGGCCCATTAGTCGCGTCCCTATTGCCTTTTTACAACAAGGCTGAACCCTTTAGTTGCTGTTCAGTGTCCTTTGGATGCTTATTTCAAAACACCCACATTGCCATCATACTCACTGCCTTTAGATGATATATACCCTAAAATTTCATCTCCAATGGACGTCGAAATCCACCACACACGTTGCCATGCGTCGTCGCATCTTGAACCCAGGCCGCCCGTCACTATTTATAGGTGATTTGGATATCCTCCACTATTTATTTACAAAAATAAACATCAACCTAGCTCTAACCGCCCTTTGCCGAGCCATCTAGCGAAGTTTCGCCACCAATGGCCTTGCCACACACCCTCACTCATCACTAGGAGCTTCTGTGCATGAGATTCAGGCGCCTGCATGCGCCGACGACTCTCCACCTGTGTTGACATCATCTGACACATAGTGCCACATCATCGCCATGTCATTTATGATTGCTGTCATTGACTCGCCATTGACTTTCATTGACTTGATGTTGACTGTTGTTGACTGGTTCATCTCACACCAGCCAAATAGATTCCTTCGCATTTATGACTAGTTTTTGGTGATTTTTAATCAGATCCTAAGGTATTTTGATGTTATAAGTTCATTTTTGGCCTTATTTACTCAAGATAAGCTCTCCAGGTACTAGTTTCTTCACATTTTTTTTGCCCAATCTACTGTGTTGAAACTGGTACAGAGCTTAGATCCGAGTTAGGTTGATCCCGTGGGCCTCACCATCGCTGGATCCACTTGATCCTGTTTGAGATCGCTGTAGAATCTGCAACCTCGACTACACCATTCTGATCAAATTTGGCGCCCCCCGGATCCGGGCGTGCTGAAGATAAACATTGACGGCTCCTACCCTACGGCATCAAATGAAGGAACTGTAGCTTGTGTGTGCCGCGATTCCTCAGGCCGGTTGATCGATAGCTTCACCCGACGAATCAACTCAACGTCGGCCCTACAAACAGAAGTGCAAGCTCTTAACTTTTTCTCTCCTTTATTTACTACAGAAAGGACAGACTCAGGAATGCATCCTATTGGAGTCAGACTGTCTGCAAGTGGTTGAAACGCTGCAAAACCCTAGCCGCATGCCATGGGAGAGCAAAGCTCTTTTCGCTGAGTCTGTGGTGTTGCTGCAACTTTTCCCTAACCTACAGCTGCGTCACTGTCGAAGGGAGGCCAATTTTGTGGCAGACTAGGCCGTAAAGGCCCACGAGCAGAACTTCCTTCCTTCAAACTGGGCTGTATCCCCCCCTCCTTTTCTTTTCGACCTCATTAGTTCAGAGGCGTTAAACTTTTGTAGCTCTGTTCCAAGTTAATGCAGCTTTTACCTCTTTCGACCAAAAATAAAATAAAATTACCATCTAGTATGACTTAAACGACTTATAGGGATGGCTAATTGAGCTCAAATTTGAGGTCCATATGCAAATTCATCTACTTGCTGCTAATGGATTATCTGTTACTCTTAGATTAGAGGATATTTATTCCATTCTTCGAGAGTTTGGTACTTCTAGTTTATTTGTTCCTTCTGTTATGTCTGTCACTTCAGGGACTTCTAATTCATGGTATTTTGACTCTGCTTGCTGTTATCATATGACTTCAAATTTCTATTTGTTTGAATCAAAATCATTCAATTCACATCTCCCATGTTGATAATTCTCAAATGAGAGTTAGCCACATAGGAAACATCTCAACATCCACATTATCCTTACCTAATACATTCATGGTTCCCAAATTGTCCTAAATTTGATTTCAGTAGGACGGTTGTGTGAATTTGGTTTTGATGTCCACTTCTCTTCTCATGATTGTCATATGCAAGATCTACAGATGGACAGACAATTGGGACAAGCTATAGAGTGGGATATTTGTTTGAGATTGTTTCCTTGAATATTCCTAACTCTTTTGCTGGTTGTGCAGCCACAGTGTCATCTAAAACTTGGCATTCTTAGTTAGGTCATGCTTCATCCTCTAGATTAAAATCCTTATTTTCAAATTGTCATTTAGGTTCTGTTGATAAAAAACATTTTGATCGTTTGCCTTGCCAATTAGGAAAACATCATGCCTTGCCTTTCGATTTTAGTGAATTTGTCTCTCATGCTCCTTTTGATTTTATTCACTTTGATATTTGGGGACCATCTCCAACTCCATAATGGGAGGCCCTTGCTATTTTTTAATCTTTGTGGATGATCATACTTGTTATAAATGACTTTATATTATGAAAAAATTGATATGAATTTAGTTGTATCTACCGTGATTTTGCCGCGATGACAAAAACACAATTTTCTCAAGATATTGGGTTTTCGTATTGATAATGCCATGGAATTTAAAGACACCGAGTTTCTTAGAATTCTCTCCCAAAATGGTACTATTGTTCATCGTTTTTGTCCAAGGACTTCCCAGCAACATGGTCGAGCGGAATGTAAACATAGGCATGTTTTAGATATTAGACGTACTCTTCTAGTCTCCTTCTCGTTTGAAATTGTTTTGGGAGAGGCTTGTACACCATCAGTTGTACTCCATCACTTGTAATAGGCAACATTTCTCCTTATGAGTGTTTGTATGGTAGTATCCCTAATTAAAGTCTTCTTCGAGTCTTTGGTAGTGCTTGTTTTGTACATCTTCTCCCACATGAACGCACAATATTAGAGCATCGTGCCTGTTTATGTTGCTTCCTTGGATATGGCATTGAGCGCAAAGCTTATAGATGTTGGGTTCCTATGTCTAATCATCTTCATGTGTCTCGTCATATTACTTTTTGGGAACACAGGATGTTTTGCTCTCTTCATCCCTTCAAGTCATCGCCTCATGTTCTCTTCATCCCTTCAAGTCATATTACTTCTCGTTTGAAATTGTTTTGGGAGAGGCTTGTACACCATCAGTTGTACTCCATCACTTGTAATAGGCAACATTTCTCCTTATGAGTGTTTGTATGGTAGTATCCCTAATTAAAGTCTTCTTCGAGTCTTTGGTAGTGCTTGTTTTGTACATCTTCTCCCACATGAACGCACAATATTAGAGTATCGTGCCTGTTTATGTTGCTTCCTTGGATATGGCATTGAGCGCAAAGCTTATAGATGTTGGGATCCTATGTCTAATCATCTTCATGTGTCTCGTCATATTACTTTTTGGAACACAGGATGTTTTGCTCTCTTCATCCCTTCAAGTCATCGCCTCATGTTCCTTCACTAATGCTTTAGTGTATTTATTTCCGGAAGGTCCCACACCTCCTTCTATTTGTGAGTCCTCCTCTCCAGAATTCCCTTCTCCTCTTCCTTCTAATCTTGATGCAGGTTCTACTGGTGATACCACTTTGGTAGCTTCTGACATGTCTGCTCCATTCGCGGATTCTCCACCAGTTGACATTCTATCATCCTCTATCCATCGCTCCACCAGAGTAAGTCAACATTATGTTCAACTTTGTAATTACCATTGTTACTCTACAATTGCTTCTCTTTTTGAACCTTGCACATATAGAGAAGCCATCACTAATCCTCTCTAGCATCAAGCAATGGCAGATGAGTTATAGGCCTTTGATAAATCTCATATATGGGATTTGATTGGTTTGTTGCCCGATAAGTCCATTGTAGGTTGTAAATAAGTATAGAAAATTAAAACAAATGCAGATGGTAATGTGGATCGTTATAAAGCTCGGCTAGTGGCAAAAGGCTTTACTTAGGAATACCGAGTTGACTATGAAGAGACTTTTGCTACCGTTGCATGTCTCACTTCTATCTATAGTCTTCTCTGTTGCTACAGTTAAGCGCTTGTCTCTATTCCTGTTGACACCTAAATTTTGGCAACCCTTTTAGTCATTTACCGCATTAAAAATTAGGGATTAATTTTTAACCCCTAAAAAAAATATTAGAATTAAATTGCGTAACATATAGTTTTAGGAGCACTTTTTTTTATTTTTTTTATTTGCATCGAACTGGTGACAGATGTGTTTGAATTGGTAGTTCTGAGTTCTAATTTGACGAGTTGGACTAAGCCCACAAAGAGAGCAAATTAGCCCTAGCTTGTTAGTGTTTTTGATGACTGAAGATTATCTTGTGAGAAATGGAGATTTGATATTTTCGATGATATGATGGTGGATTTTTCAATATCTTCGAGGAGATATTGCAAGCTCATCTTTGCAAGATTTGAAATTTTAGAAAAATCCTATTACAGTCTTGAATCTTTGGCAATATGTGAGAAAATTGGTGGAGAATATTCGGGAGGAGATTTTCGTGTATGTTGATAAAAGCTTCAGTCTCTCTCCTATAAATTGGCTCACGTAGGGACGTGAAGGGGGCCTTCTCTTTTATCACTTCATAGGGGGGTTTTTTCTATTTTCTTTTGTTTAGGGTCAAGGTCAACAGGAAAAATGGGGGTTTTTTCTCGGTTTCTAGGTAAAAAATTCAACAAAAAAGAAAAGATTTTTCATTCTTTGGGGAGGGGTCAAAATCAGCAGAAGCTTTGTTCTGCTGAGAAAGTATAGCAACAACAAAGTGAGACAGCAGAGAGAAAAAAAAGAAAAAAAAAAGAAAACCAAAAAATACTGTTTTTCTTCCTCGCGAGTTCCTCCACCGTCGTGACTGATCCCCTGTGCTGTCGGTCTCCTCACGTCACTGCCGTTCCACCTGAGTCGGCCATCGTCTCGCCGCTATCGCTTTGCCAAGACGCCTCCACTGCGCCGGCCGCCACGCGACACCGCCGCTCGTCGCTCCGCCAACCATCGTACCACCCTACCTCACACAGCCGAGCCGCCGGCCTCTGCTGCTCTTTCCCCTGTGATGCCAGTAGCCACCAGCCCCGTCGCTGGTGCTTGCAGCGCCCCCAGCTGGGCTCCACTTGTTGAGCCCTCCTTGCCCGCTTGTCCCCCGCGTCCACCGTCGCCTTTGCTGCCTCCGTCACTGACGCCAGCAGCCATGACCCAGCGCCAACGCCCGCTGTTGTTGCCTCGTCGCTTCGCCACTGCGCCTCTACCTGCACCTCCGCATGAGCACCAACACCCGGTTTACCCCTCGCCGCACCACTGCAGCCTTGCAGCAGCTTGAGCCCCCTCCGCCGCACCTCTGCTTGCGGTCTCCCGTGTCGACCGATGCTACTCCCGCTCCGCTCGCAACACGATGCCACTGCAGCACCTGCAGTCACGACAATCGCGGCGCCAGCAACCCGATCTTCCTCGCCGTGCGCCTGCTGCTCCTTCGCTGGAGTTCCGGACACCGGCATCCCCCCCTTAAGCCTGCGAACCAGCTGCAACTAGCCCCCGAACACCGCATAGCAGCCCCTTCATCGAACCACGCCGAGCCTCCATTGTGGGTCACAAGTCGCTATTTGCTAAGCCTCATTTGGAAGCCAAAATTCAAATTAGGTAGATTTTTTTTTCAAACATTTTGTTTCTTTATTTTAAATATTTCTTGATGCATGATTGAAATCCCCGATGTACCGCCTAATTCGCAACCGCACATGGATTTTTTTACCTCCATCTATAAGGCTTTAGATGGAATAATTAATCATGCGAGAATAAAATTGATATTTTGATCTTTAAGGCTTAAGATCAATTTATCGATTTTATTAGTGAAATAATCAAGTTTGGTTAGATATAATTTCCAAATTTGAACGATGGATAATATTTTTGATGGTCATAAATGATTTGGTGCTTATCTTTTAATTGCTTTATTTATCCCAAAAATACAAAAAAAAATAAAATGCATTTACATATCATGTAGATTATAATTAATTTCCTAGATAGAATTGCCTGATAGAATAGTCAGGCACATTCTGATTATATTTGAATGCACGTTTAGATGGTATTTAGGTTAGATGGTATCTTAGAATTAAATTGCACGTTGAGATAAATTTCTAAGTTAAGATAGGATTCAGATTAGTTTATTTTCTAACTTAAAATAGATAATATCTCACTTTAATTAGATGTTTATTTTTAGCAACTTTTAATTATGAATTTTTATAAAAAAAAATACATGAAAAATATCATGCACATGTCATATAGAATTAGGTTCATGAAATGCATGTCATTTAGTGATTGTTGCTAGGTCTATTTAATTAGAAATTGCCCATCATTAGAATTAGGTCATTTGGTTAAATTGCATTGTATATAGATTAAATTTCATTAAACAAGAGAAAATCCTAAAAAAGATTGAGTGATTGTGAATCATATATAGGGCTTTTGATGTGAATTTTGAGCTAACATTACAGATGCTTTCGATGCTATGAGGTAAGTCTCGTAATTTATTCATTGCTTTTTTAGGTGTTAAATTGGTGGTTTGCGTACCCGCATGGTCACCTTATATGTTAGGGAAGTAAATTAAAATCAATTCAAGCTGCCTGCAAAACATTTTTTTTCAAAATAAAATAGAAATGTACCAAAAGGGCGTTAGAGAAATTTAGCGTAGCCAAGTCCCCGAACTCACAATCTCTGGTTCGTAGGAGTAAAGTAAATCTCCCGTTACTTTATTTGGGTTTCTAATCGACCTACCAAAAATAGATTAGTGGCGACTTATAATTAAAAATCAATTGCATGTTAAGGACATGAACCTAAGTTGCGAATTGGTATGGGCTTGGGAGAGCCCGAGCTAAGTTTAGGCGTAATAATCCATTAGCCAAACCTTAGGTGGTTCACCTGAGATTAGGTCGCGACAATTCCAGATGGATGTTAAAAATGCATTCTTGAATGGTGATCTTATTGAAGAAGTCTATATGGTGCCTCCTCCTGTATATAATTATTCCTCTAAGAAAGTGTGTCCATTACTAGAGCATTATATGGTTTGAAACAAGCTCCTCGTGCATGGTATTCTAAATTTATCTCTACCATGGAATCTCTCAGCTTCAAATCCATTTCCTATGATCATGCTCTTTTTGTTTGATGGACATTTCTTGGGTATGTTATGCTACTCTTGTATGTGGATGACATGGTTATTATTGGCAATGATCATATTGGCATTTCAAAGTTCAAGCAATATCTTAGTCAATAGTTTGAAATGAAAGATCTTAGGTGACATAGCTACTTTTTTGGCTTGGAGGTTCATTCAGATTCCTCTAGTTATTATCTTTCACAAGCCAAATATGCCGCTAATCTTATCTCTCAAGTCAGACTCACCAACAACAAGATCGTTACAACTCCCACCGAGACATATGCCAATTTTGATGTCAAAGATGGGGCTCCTCTTTCGAATCCTACATTTTATTGATAGCTTGTCGGGCAATCTTATATATCTCACTTTCACTTAACTTGACATTGCCTATGCTATTCATATTGTTAGTTAGTACATGATCGTGCCTTGCACAACGCATTTTGCTATAGTATTTTGAATTCTTTGTTACATCAAGGGTACATTATTCATGGTCTTCACTATTCTTTTCAATCTACCTTGGAATTGACGACTTATTCTAATGCTAACAAGGTTGGTGACCCTCAAGATAGTAGCCCCACTACAAGAAATTGTTTCTTTTTAGCAAGAAACAACATTTAACAAGAAATAGACTATCGTTGCTCAACCTAGTATGGAAGCAGAATATTAAGCTCTCGCTGATTCGATGTTAGAGTTACTATGGTTGTGATGACTACTAAAAGACATGGGAGCGCGTCAACATAGTGGAATTGTTTTTTTTATTACGACAACCGAAGTGTATCCAAATAGCACATAATGATATTTTTAATCTACGAAACAAACATATCGAAATAGACTATCATTTTATTCAATCTCATGTTCTTCGTGGCGTTGTTCAACTTGTCTCTACTTTATATGCTAAACACACTATTAATGTCTCCACCAAGACATATCCACCTAAGCGTTTTCTAGATCTTTTCTCTAAACTCAAGTTAATTTTTTTCAAATCATCTGAGTTTGAGGGGGATGTTAGAGATATACATATATTTAGGAAATCTATCTTAATTGTTTCTAATTTGATGTAATTGATATTTTGTTACTTTAGATAGTTAAGCTCTAAAGCCTATATATAGGCTCATGTATCCTTCAAAGATATGTCTAAAATATTACATTTTAAAGTCAAAACAATTCTCAACTCTCCAAATAAGTTCCTGATTCTGGGGAGGGGGTAAAATACAATTCTAATGTGGATTTTTATTAGAGGTGAGCAAGGGTTGGTTTAAAGGGGGAACTAGACTTTGCCCGACTTGTTCTAGGAAGAAACGGTCCAGTTCTAGGTTTCAAACCCTAGAACTAGCCTTTAAATGGATTGGTTTTGATTCTTATGTCATAGCTGTCGATTCACTTGAGAACCAACAAGTAGGCTAGCTCTATGGTCAAATCGGTTTAGAAACCAATCTTGTAGGGGTGAGCGGTTCCCGGTTTTGGTTCGGTTCCGTCTAGAACCTAGAACCTACCATTGGGTATAGGTTCCTCATTTTTTGGAACCTGGAACCTACCCGTCAGAACCAAGAACCTGTAACCTACCCTATCATAGGTTCCAGGGTTGGTTCTAGGTTCCAATAGTTTTTTTTTTTTTTCATTTTCAGATTTGAACTATAACGAAGAAGGAAAGAGACAAACCAAAACTTCTATGTCCATAAATTGCCAAAAATAGTTCCTTAGGAGCAGAAGCATAAAAAAAAAAAAAAAAAAAAAAAAGAAACACATTTCTGTCCTTTGACTAATGCCGCTCCATCAGCAAACCGAATTTTCATAAATATAGCTTTATTCTTCACAGACTGTAAGGAGAAGATCTATCTCTTAGATGAAACAACAGTTATAGGAAGAAAAAACAAGGGCAGAAAAAGGCAGCAGCACAGTCAAAGTTCATATTAGCATGTCCATTTGCTATTGACCTGATGCAAATCTCAACTAAACTAGACAATCTTACCCTTCCTGTCCAATATAATGAAGAGCTTGGCTCCCTGCACTCAACCACAAGGTACTTAAACTCATGTAAAGATGCAACTGCTTGAGAAAACCTAGAACCCTATAAAAAGGCATGTAATAGAAATAAGACAAAGAATTGCAATGACTTACCAAGTGAAACTAGTCAATTTAAATTATACCTTTCGAAGGGTGGAGGTAGACCGCAAAATATGTTGCACCATGGAGTCCTTGCAACTCAAAATATTGAGCAAAACCCCCTTAAAGGCAATGAAAGGCTCTAAAAGATTCATGTGCAACTCTGTTCGTTTCACAATCCATTCCCAATCAGAATTCAGCCAGACCATCTAATTTGAAGTCAAATGGAATAGATCAGTTGGTGTGATAGAAACTAGAGAACCATATACAAGTTAACATATAATAGTAGTAAATGTTGAGATAGTGGTCTGGTTTCAAAAGCATTAGACACATAGAATAACTATAAGCATCCACTTAGGAAAGACTTAAATTATCAAGTAAAGAGCTTGAGATATTACTCTAATATCGGTTGCTTCCTGAGTAATATTGACACTTTTGCCTCTGAGTTTCTGTAACGTGACTTCAAACTCCTTCTCTCGGTGGACTTTTACCTGCGAATGACTTTCTACTATTCTTACAATGAAAAGTTCATAATCTTGGCTTTGTCATCAAGTTCTATGATTCTACACAACTAGCATATACTTAGAATGGCAATTTGCACCAATTCGATTGTGTGTCAAAGTGGATTGCCACTGAAATGTTAATGCCTATGCCTCTACTCCACTAACAACTTACCAGCCATCTAGGAGACTCTGGAACAAAGAACAAACCCAAAATTTGTATGACACAAGGAATGCAACCTGAAGATGAAATCACCAAGAATGACTTTTTGATATTTTCCAACTCATTCACCACATAACATAAAAAAAAGGGAACTAAGACACTACCGATCAGAGCCAACATGCGCGAGGAGACAATGGTTCCAAGAAAGTAAATCAATGAAAAGCCACAGCATATCATGAACTGCAATAGAAGCCAACTTTGTGTTAATAAGCAAATGAATTGTCTCAACTCACTTTCAATTTCTACGTTGTCCAAACTTTTTGACCTGATTGAATGTCGTAAATGCTCCCCTGAACATACCCACCTCCACACTCCTATCTTCTGAACGAAATGCACAGGCCACATAAAAAAATGACACTAAAGGAGAATTGAAATCTGTAAGATAGCAAAGGGCTTTGCTCAGTTTTGTGACACTTCACAAAACAACGGAGAGAGGGGGTGGCAGAGATTAATGAAAGGCGAGTGGAGAGGCGTCGGGGGTGGCTGGGCGAGCGGCAAGCGGCGTTGGGGGCAATTGGGCGACTGGCGACCAACGTCCATCGGGGGGACGAGTGGCGTCCAATAGCGGCGTTGAGGGTGAGCAGTGTCCAGCGGTTGAGCTATGGGGCGAGCGAGGGTGACGGCGTTGAGGGAGGCAAGGGCGGGGCAAGCGGCGGGCGACTGGCATCCAACAACGGGACGAGCGGCGTCCGACGGCGACGTTGAGGGTGAGCGGCGTCGGGGACGAGGCAGAGGCAGAGAACGGGAGAGGAGAACTGAACTGACTATTGAGGGTAAAAATTGATTTGGGAATTTTTAGGAACCTTAATCGGTTCTAAAGGGGCAGGTTCCGGTTCCCATAAGAATCGGAATAGGAACCGAGAATTGCCGATTCCCAGAAAAAGGGAACCGGGAATCGGAACCAGCCCCTTTAGAACCGAAAACCGAACTGGACCCTTCGGTACGGTTCTCCGATTCTCGATTTTACCTGGGAATTGCGCTCACCCCTACAATCTTGTACAACTTATTTGAACAAAAAAAGAAAAATAGTGAGATGTAACTAGGGAGAATAAAACATACGATGTCTAACTAGATATAGGCACATGGGACCACTCTACTTATAAAATCTTACAAATCATATATAAATATATATATAAATATATATATATATATATATGTTATATTAGAAGTCCTAAAACTTGTTACGAAAGTTGAAATCATAAAAATTTTAAAAAATATAATCAAGTCTTTAAATTTGTCAAATTGGTGAAATTGAATCCTTTTATTAACTCCGTCCAATTTGATTAACAAAAAATACTAACATGGCTTTTTTTGTTACTTTCTCTCTCCTATGCGGTGCTAATGTAGCTAAAATAAGAAAGATAACCCAAAACTATGTTGTTTTAGTCCAAATTTAATTTTTAATATAAATATTAATTAAATTAAATTAAAAATTAACTAGATTACATCTTGAGTGTTTAAAGCCAAGAAAATCTTGTGTTAAGATTTTGTAGATTTCTTCGTGAGATTGAGAAATTATATTGGTGAGGATGAGTTATTAGATGTAATTAAGGATTGGGAAACACTGCGATTGCTTGAATGACTCGAATGTAATTGTAATCTTCATTATATCTTTTAACTAATATTAAAATTTGTTGTTGCTTTTCCCATAAATATTGGTCATCTTGGCCAAACCACATAAATTTGGTATCTAATTTATTTTCTTGTTCCATTTTATTTATTGTTTGACCAATTGCTTTTGCAACAAAGATCAACGCAAATTCACTTCGCATCAATGGGCAAAAATCCTAGTTTCCCAAATCCGGCCAAGCATCAGGATCCGCTCAACGACCACGGGCCACGAGCATGGCCGATCTCGTCTCAAAGCAACCATACTAAAGAGAAGTTGCTATCTCAAGCGCCTTATTTGCACGACGGACAAGTGCTTTCCGGCGATCGCTAAAGAACGGTTCCTCAGGAGATCACATGAAAATCTTACTCAGCGTGATGGATCCAAAACCCTAGCTAACGTCCACGTTCATGGAACGAATTGCCCTCTCGGGAGCACGTGAGCTCGGATCGTTCCTCCGTTCAACTTTCAGGATGACGATTAGGCCCACGCGTGACGGGGGCCTTCTTACTATCGTGGTCCGCGGTGGATCGATCCCGAGGCCCGAGGGCGGTCCGGAACCTGAACGGGACAGACAGTCCGTACCGCGCGCGGCTCCCACGCCCCTCGAAGCGTGCAAAAAGTACTGCTCCCCCGTCCCATCCTCAGTGTCAGAAAATGGCGAAAGCGACAAAGAGAAGGCGTCTCTCCCTTTCATGATTACACCTGCATTACCGCACCCCACAATCTTCGCAAAAAACCATTTAATAATTTTCACCGTAATTTAGTCTAAATTCTTGCTCGATTTGCCTCTCACCATTTCCAACTCGGCCCCGTAATTTTTGCTTATTCTTCACCTTCGCCCACCAAGACGGTCCATCAAAATGAATCCAATTTTTCATACTCGCCTACGCCAAAAGAAAGATGAAAACCCAAACATAAAAAAAAAAAAAAGACCCAAAAGATCAAAGAAAAGATTATTATACAGTATCGCCGCCACCACCACGACGTAGTCACGTACACGTAGACACAGCGGGTTCAAGGAATTACAGGGCCGAAGAAGCTCTTGCACTCGGCCGCCGACCTCTGATCGCCACCTTGACAGAAGAAGAACCGGGCGGGGCATCTGTACAGGCAGTTCCCCGCCAGGCTCACCCTCACCTCCTCCTCCGCCCCCCCGCCGCCGCCCTGGCCCAGCCCCAGCAGCGGCCCCGGGATCGGCCCCACCAGGTAGTTCCCGCCCAGCATCAGCCTCTCCAGCCGCGCCGCCCCCTGCGCCGGCGGAGCCGCCGCCCTCAGCGCGTACTCCGTCGGGATCATCCCCGAGAACTCGTTGTTCTCCAGCGCCAGCGCCGACAGCCTCGGCATGTCCGCCAGGAACGCGGGGAGGAGCCCCCTGATCCGGTTGTCGCTCAGGTCGACCGCTATGAGCTCGCTCTCGGGGAACAGGGACGCCGGGGACTGTATGGAGTCGAAGCCGTTGGAGGAGAGCGTGAGCTGCTGGAGCGACGGGTGGGTGAAGAGGGCGGAGGGGACCGGGCCGGCGATCCTGTTGCCGCTCAGGTCGAGGACTTGGAGGGAGCTCGCGAGCTGGAAGGTCTCGGGGGCTAGCTGTCCCTCCAGGGCGTTGTTCCTCATCGTGAGTTGGACGAGGGAAGGCGGGAGCGCACGCGGGAGTTCGCCGGAGATCGCGTTGTCGCTCGCATCCAGGTAGAGCAGGCTGCCGAGCGAGCTCAGCGCCGCCGGCAGCTCGCCGGAGAGCTTGTTGGACTGGACCTCGAGCCGGGTCAGGCTCGAGAGGTTGCCGATGCTAGAGGGGATCGAGCTTTCGAGTGCGTTGCCGTCCAAGTAGAGCTCCCCGAGGCTGGACAGGGAGGAGACCGAGTCGGGGATCGGGCCGGAGAGCGAGTTGCGGGACAGGCCGAGCCGGCTCAGCTGCGTCAGGTTGGAGAGGGAGGCCGGGATGGGCCCGGCGAAGTAGTTGCCGGAGAGGTCGAGGGTCTGGAGGTAAGGGAGGTCCCAGGAGACGGCGGCGAGGGGGCCCGAGTAGCCGGCCTGGTCGAGGGCGAGCTCGGTGAGCCGGCTCGCGCCGGAGCCGTCGGTGGCGTCGCAGCGGAAGCCGCAGGTGAACTTGTCGCTGAAGAGGGCGTCGCAGGGGTCGGCGGCGGCGGCGAAGTCCCAGGAGGCGACGCACGAACCGGGGCTCACCGAGCTGGGGTCCAGCGCGTTCTTGAGCTGCTTCAGGACCTCCACGTCTCCCCAGTAGGTCCCGGCGCTCGCTCCGGGCAAGAGCAGGGACAGCTGGGTCGATAGGAGGAGCAAGATCACGGAAGCTGGAGCCAAATGCGGCGTACCCATTTTCTCTGAACACGAAATTGGCAATTGAAGATGATCTCCCCGAGGGAGAAGATAAGAGAGAAGGCAAATGAGAGTGCTCTGCTTTTGCAGCAGAGAGAGAGAGAGAGAGAGAGGGAGAGGGGGAGGGGACAGGAGAAGGAAGTGATCGGGGCCGTCTGATTGAAGGGGATGGGAGTGGGGGAGGGAGGATTTAATGGGTGGTGAGAGAAAGGGTACAAACTACAAAGTGGGGGAACAGCATTGGCAAATGGCAAAGGCAAAGGCAGAGGTAGAGAGAGATGTCTTGATCTCAGTGATCTTTTTATGTGTGGGAGTGGACTCACGCACGGGAAAGTCTGTCAGAGCCCTCTCTCTCTAGTCCACAAGCACAACGCCATGGAGGATTTGAACTTATATGCACGTCTTGTAGCGAGGGGAGGAGGAGATGGAGAATAATAAGAAAAAGGGGGTGTTGGCCCTGTTGGGTTATGAAGGGGGCTGGACTAATGGTGGTTCGAAGTTCGGACTAGGGGAAAAAAAAAGGATTCTGTTCGAGTTGTCCCCGAGGTTTGGTTAGTAACCACCTTAAATTTCTCATTGAAAACTGTACGAGAATATGCTACACCTACTGGGCCCACGACGGGGTCGCTCATTCATGGCCTGGAACATCATGTGAGAGTACTGACGCCAAGAAACAAAGAGGAAATGCCAAAGAAGATGAGCGAGGAGGAAATTGGGTCATGCTCCCTTTCATTGTCGATAGGGATAGGATGCTTGAGAAATCACATGGTATTTGGGATCTAGCATTCTGAAATTCATGACGGTGGATCTCAATGAAGAGCTATGTTGCTGAGGAATTTGAACACTAGAAATGAGGACTCAGCACTAGTGAAAGTGCAAATTGCAAGTCCCCTTTACCGAACTCAACAGAAATCCTAACGCCTCAAATCGTTCTTTTCTATCTATCCCTTCTCTTTTTGAACTCGCATTGCATTCCGGCATGCGGTGCTACTACAAAACAAGCCAGCGGCAATCATCGATTTGCAACCCTTAATCACCGCTTGACAGATACAGGTAACGCCTTCATCTGCCTACTACTTTCGAGAAATGGCCCGTGTTTGAAGAAAAGGTTGCTTTAGAGGCAGCTTTATCTACAAGCAAATATCCATCACTTTTTCAACCGGAAGGTATGTTCCATTTCATTTTGCCCCTGCTTTTTCTCTTTTCTAGGGGCCGAGACGGTGGAAACGGAGGAGGCCGAATCATTGAGTTGGGGGTTGTCATCATATATAATCGAACCACTTCCCATAGATCCTTCAAACTTATATATGTCCTGATTCCAAATACCTAACCTCCGGAAACTGCATGGACACTTAAAGTAAGCTCATCATTGAGACTTTCAATAATTGGGATTAGAATCAAATAAGACGTGTCTTACTTTGTATTCTAATTACAAAAGGGCTCCGGTGCCAAATACCATTCATCCCCATCCACAGCTATTCTTGGCTGTAGGTATGTTGGATATCACGCGTGGCATTGCTAT
Source organism: Eucalyptus marginata (assembly GCA_014182565.1). Lineage (NCBI taxonomy): Eukaryota > Viridiplantae > Streptophyta > Magnoliopsida > Myrtales > Myrtaceae > Eucalyptus > Eucalyptus marginata. The sequence goes on from CM024593.1 coordinate 33,821,210, forward strand.
CTATAGACAATTTCCATCGGTACAACTACTCCACCCCGAAGTACCGATATCTTGTTCCTATCTATGGCAGTATACCCTGCTTTTCCTTGACTCTGCTCTAACTTTCGATTATGTGTACTGCTGATATCCAGGCATAAATCACGAAGAGCACATCATTTTACTTCTTATATCAAGTACCTATCACTTTTCAAAACTTACAATTTATGTCCCCACTCTTAATAATAGAATAGAATTTAAAATTGCACGCCCCACCCAACTTTTTGCCCAAATTGCCCCCACGCACAAAATATCCTACCCCCAAACAAATTCCCATCACATAAAGATGAGAATACCCATCGAATAAGAAATGTTCTTTCACCATTTCTCTTTGCTTTTGTCTTTTGGCTTTGAAATGACTGCACATTCAAGGCAAGGGATCTAGATACATCTGTTACCTTGGCATCTTGTTTGTGGAAGAATCGAATAAAGAGTAAATGTTCTACTTTCAGCAAAGAAATTTACAGGCAGATGAACTTACCTATCAAACCGCATTGTTGGGGGCCCTCTGGTGACCACTCAAAGTTGCGATTTGCTCCTCGGCTTTCTTTGGCGAGCTTTGCCAAGTGGCGCCTCACAGATCTCTCGTTTATTCCAAATGAAAATTTAATCCCTTTCACCTGTTCATTATTAATGGAAGCACATCTTTCAGTGAAAGTCGCGAAAGCCAGCACGGGCAGAGCGTCCATTAGAAACAGCGGAGCTGCAAAAATGAGGTAACGCAATGCAAAACATATTTCAAAGATGATGGTACCTCAATCAAACAGTTTGCAGTAAGATGTACATGATTTCCACTGGAAACTGCTGTCCCATTCACATATATTGAACTCCTTCCAAGATTCTTTAAAAAGAAAGTACCATCTCTCTCCAGCTTGATAAGAGCCTGAGTAGAATGAAGTTTCAGTCATCCGAATTTCCAGATACGACTTAACAAGTAAAGAGATGTTTAAGAGCTACTTTGGCCCGTAAAACAGAAGAAAATAGGAAATCCAATCTTTTCACTTTGTAAACCATCTTGCAATTGAGCAGCCAAGATTGCACCAGGATGTCAGGTAGTTTCGCAAACTATAAGTGAAGTTGCTGTTTCCCAAAAAAAAAAAGAAAAAAAGAGAAGGATTTGGCATGTCGGCAACTTTTTAAGAGTGACAATCTTATTATGTAACTAGAGTTTCCATTTATGTTCGCAGGCCCTCCCTGTGCGGAAATCGAGCATCTGTTGAAGAGCACAGAGGGCAAACAATTGGAACAACCAGATCGTCATTAAAGAAAGAGTTTGCGAGAAAGATATTCAGAACAGTGAAATGTAAAGACTGAGTAACAGATAAGCCAATAGCAATTGTCACCCCAAGCAACCACATAAAAGTGATCACAAAATAATTTCTATCCCATGCATACAAGTGCCATGAGCATAATAAAGCTAGATTAACAGCGAAAAGGGGTTTGTCAAAAGCATCGGATAGACCAAACATTCAACCTGCCGTCTAGCTATTTTGTTAGTTCCTCCTCTTCCCAAGTCAATATCAACCTGAAAATCCTCTGTTTCCCTGCCAAGTATGACCTGAGAAGCAGAAGCATTTCTCAATTCGAAACAAAGAAAAACAACAACCAATAGGCCATTAAGGAGTTGTATTAAGCATACCAACCAGGGAAACGCAGCATTACAGCAAATAAGAATGTTTCACAAGTAATAAAGTCTAGGACTTTTTCGAACTGGAGAACACAACAGTTAACATCCCCGCATTTATATAGTTTCTAAGCTGATTACTTTCAAAAGGAATAAGTTCCAATAAGTCCATGTGGCATCTAACAAACACTAAATATAAAAAAGGCAATAGTAGAAATTGATCCGTCAATATGCATTAGAAACTTTATCACTAGCAGTGTGTCCTTCAACAAGTTATAATCTGTTAAATCTGGTTTGTTCTGACGCTTACAACTAGGTCTGGTACTATGAGAAGGTCTGTCTTGCAGTACTGCTTTCAACAAATAGCAACTTCATCGAAAAGCTTATGTTTCCAATGACATGCATGGGTACACTATAGAACAGCCACAGATGGGACACGGACACTGCAATAAGCAACAAAATTCATTCTTAGATAAGTTTCCTGAACAATGCGCTAAAGGGGATTGTTTTCTTTGCCTACCCACACTAGACTGCTTCATCTTGCACTATACTTTCCTGGGGTTTTTTCAAATCACAGTGCATATGAATATTAAACAAGATTTCAAATGAAATAGACTCATTCAGCTTGGATTGAAGAAATGTTCCACTTGACATGTTCGCAAGTGCTTTATGCTGCTTGAAGCAATAAATGTAGAGGACATTCCAGGTAGCAAATAGGTAAACTCATGACTCAAATCCAAGGTTATAAGTTTGAATGTGCAAACAATCTTAAGTATTCATAAAAAAAGCATATTATCTGAGTCCCAATAATTTAATGGGCGTGATATAACAGCATAGGTTCCAGTTGGATTTGTAGTTTGCTGTCACAGAACAAAAATTTTTAAGGAAAGGAAGTAGCTCCATATAATGCTTACAAGCCCTTGAGTTAGACTATCTGCAAATAATGATCACCTCATCCTTTCTGATACAATGCTTTGAATTCTGGCCATATAAAATTGCAAGTGGACCTCCGGAAGCAATTGCTTGTTGTATAAAAGATCCAGCACATCGTTCCAATCTAGTGGCAGGCTCCCTTTTATACTCATGTCGATACCTGGAGACTAAAGTTTTAAACAAAAAGAAAGAACTGAGTTTACGCTGTATAGCATGGTTTCCATTTCCTATGATAGGCAAAGAAAGCTATGATAATCAGTCACTTTTATGATAAAATTTGATCATATTCCTTTTAGTAACTTGTACAGCTGCTGAATCTTTGACCAATAAAAGCATTGATGAATACTAATAATGAAATTAGGATGTGTACCGTGTGACAAAAAAAATGAATGTCTACACATGGAAGTCCTGAGGGAAGGCAAAGGAAACAATGGACTTTGTCATACCCAAATCCAGCGGTGTTACCTTCTCCATTGACAAAAGAATCTCGATCACCTGGATAAAAATCCATGCGGTGTATCTGAAATTAAATAGCAAACGTTTAAAAGAGGTGGAACATATACATGCAAGTATGCAGGCATGAGAGAAGGCAATAATGCTCAAGGCGGATTGCAGAACCACAAGTGAGCATGCACTCTGCCTGCACGCTTGCACTATTTTTGGTGTGTGGGTTGGTGGGTGGGTGGGTGGGTCGGGGGTGTGTGTGTGTGTGTGTGTGTGTGTGTGTGTGTTCGAGAGAAGGAGGGGGGGGGGGGATTCAAAAGTACAATCATTGGAAAATACCATTTCCCAAATCTCCATAAGCTTAGAGTCATCGCAATCACTTTCACACTCCTCGTCATTGAGTCTCGACAGACTACTGTCTAATTCATGAAAAACAGATAAACTTGAACATTCATCATCTGATAAATCGTCTGTTGGATTACATTCTTTGAGGGACTCGCCGGTAATTGATTGCTCTGTAAAATTTTGATCTTCAGGTTCTCTATACAAGGGACTTGTCTCTGCAGGAGCATCAATTTCCTTTCTGGTAACCACAATAGCACTCGCAATATTTTGATCTTCAGGTTCTCTATACAAGGGACTTGTCTCTACAGGAGCATCGATTTCCTTTCTGGTAACCACAATAGCACTCGCGATATTGGGAAACACAGCTTTGACTCCACAACTAGCAGAGAGCTTGTTTGAACCTTCATCTGGCAGTTTGTGTTGTTCCACTGACCGATAATTTATGGAAGTATAGGGAGGATTTTCTTCTGTCTTGAGGAGGCTTATTTCTTCCTCACCTTCCTTTTTAGCAGGTGAGGAAGCATCACTCTTGGAGTCTTTGTGGCTTTGGCATATTACAGAATAAAAGGGTACTGTGGGTGAAGCTAAATCATCATGCCATGGAATGTGGGGATCCTCTCTGTTCAATGAGCATACCATCATTTCATCAGAAATTTCTCCAAGAACATGAAGAGATGATTCATCAACTTCTAAAGAATTCAGACTGCACTCTCTGTATTGAGCACGCTCTGACATGTTAGAGACAACAGCAGTTGCTGAAAATATGAAATCCTGACTTCCAAGACACATCTCTCTATTCAATTTTGGATCTTGAGCTAAAAGCAAAACATCTCCTTTGTGTCCAACATCATGCAAGCTCCCAGAATAACCTTCACCTTCATAAAAATCCATTTCACATGCCATATTTAATACACAATTCGATAGATCAATATGGTCATTTGCTGAAGTAGCAACAGACACATGAACTTGACCATGGGTAGGCTTGTCTGGCAATACCTGTCCCGAAATTGCAATCTTCTCATGGTTGGATGAACTTATCTTCAGACCATCCAATTTATCATGAAGTGCATTCCTTTCATCACCTGGACTTGCACTCAACAGCTCTTGAGCTAAAATTTCCTCAGTTTTCGTTGACAAGTTATGGGAGGAGTTAGTCTCTGGGTGTGCAGTCGGTGCGCCTGATGTACCAGGAATAAAGCAATCCCTTAAGTCAGCACAATTTTCACGTATAGTAAAGAGATCATGAGCATTATCCTGCTCAAAAGTGTGATCACTTCTTCCCGATTGCTCGACTGAGATGAGTGGAAACTCTCCACGACGTCTAATATAGTAATCCTGTCTGATAGAATCATTGTGCTCACTTGCTTCAGTTATACCCGGATTCAGACCATTTCTGTGGTGCTGGATGCCCATCTTTGTATCCTGAACTAAATTATGTCTCCTAACAAGGTGTTCATAAACAAAATCTTCACAACACATGTGAGACTTAGCTTTGAGAAAATAAGCAAAATGAGTAGCACTATTTTCACTGCGCATACGCTTACTCCTGACATAATAAAACCTACAGGTATTTTGAGATTTTCTTTTTGCTCGAACGTCCGTGTTTTCTTTGCATCCCATGGACCTCACACCGGAGAGTTCAAAGTCGGTCCCTCTTGGAGAAGCTTCGGCTGAATCAGGATCTGCACGTCCGCCATGCTGGACGTCCGTCTCGATATTCCCGACTACGCGATCACTCCTGATGGGGTGTTGATAAACAGAATCTTCAGAACCCACACCATTGGCTTCGGATGGACGAGAAACATGAGGGCCGCTATTTTGGCGGCGCCCTTGCTTCCTCCTTGCATAACAAAATCTCCAGGCACTTTCAGATTTCCGTTTTGCTCTAACATCTACAGCTTCTTCACATCCCCCGGATCTCAAACCAGAGAGCTCGAAACCAATCTGTGCAGAAGTCGCAGTTTCAGCCGGCATTACGTGGCTGAGGGGCGATCGATCGCGGACCGGCAGCGAACGCTCGATGCTTACTCGATGGTTCCGGCGAAGCACCACCAGCTCGCACCTATAACACGACACAACATCGACACGAATAAACATGCGAATCCGCGAACGCGCGCGACATCTTCATCGCGTCAAGCCAGAGTCGCAGCGCAATCCCGCCTACACATGAGAGGAATCGCCTATGGAACGCGTATCCGAGCTACGCAACCAGCACGAGCCGATGATAGCGCGGGCCGCGACGCGGCACTGCCGGTCAGCTGTCCCCGACGACGGCTGCGATTCAGACGTCCTATCTAATGATCTCCGTCGCGTCTGAACCGGCGAGGCCAGCGAAGACCGTCGGAGATCAGCCGAACGGCAACTTTCATGGAGGCGACGGCGAACCGACGCGTTTACTCCGGCCATCGGAGAAGAGAGCCGAGCGGCGTACCTGAATCGCTGGAGCGAGGAGGCTCCGGAGCAAGCGCCGCCATCTTCAGCTGCAGAATTCTCTTTCCTCGAATTTCGAAATGGAGAGAGAGAGAGGGACGGTTGCTGCAATGCAAGCAGCGTGCGTAACCAATTGGAACGTTTTCAGTTTTACCGGGAACTGCGAAAAGGGAGAGCTGATAACGACGACGTTTTTTTACCTATTTTTCTCGTGTTCTTTTTTATTTGATATTTTAAAAATTGATTTTTCTTGTGTTGCTGCCAGCAACTTGCTATTACAAAATAAGGCTATTGGCTGTCTTTTTAATGCTTATATCTATAAGATTGTTTATGGTAAGGATAAATTATTATTTCTAAATTTATTATCATGATTTCGATATAGGACATAGGAAAATCCTAACAAAAGTATGACATCATAATTTCTTTCGAATTTTTTATAGAAGTGAATTGAGTTTTATTTTTGGATGGAAAATTTCATGCAAAAATTAATACTTTTTTTTTGTTTGACTTAATTGAAATAAATGCTACTTGTCATTATTTGAAGGTTATATATACTCTTTTTTTCGCTCGGGTTGAATTTTTCAGGCTTTATTTATTTCACATAAAATAAATGATTTTAAAATATTTTCTTATAATTGATTGTTTGTATTGTTTGAAATATTAGCAATTGAAAAATATTTTCATCATCAAAGAAAGTTTATATCTAAACATTTTTGCAGATGATAAATTTATTTTTCGTTCATTTTTTTTATAAGTGATCCAAATGATTATTTAAAAAAAAAGCGTTTTCTAAATCATTCATTTTTCTGTGAAATAAATGGAACCTAAATATTATTTTGCTTACTTGCGGTGGTGTCTTACTTGGCTATTGAAAAGGATCCACTTATCTTAAGATCCCTTTGTTTTGTTAAAAATAAATAATTTGGATAATATTTTCCAAATGACACTCACTTATATTGCTTATATTTAATCAGTAACTGGAAAATATATTCGTATCGACAATAATTTAAGTTTAATCATTTTCATAAACGAAGAAATATTTTTCTTTTATTCATTTTTGTAATCGATACAAGTGAATATTTTTTAAAAAATAATTTTTGCATCAGCCTTAATGGTTAATCCCATTGAATGTTGTCGTTTTCTAAAGAAGCAACTGCCGCACGTAGTCTTGTCAAGCAGGTACGTTAGCCATCGCAATTCCAACTCCAATACATCTAATTCGATTGTGCTCTCATTATTTAAATTTTCTTTTGGGCCAGCATTATGCTGTCATTATTGAAAGAAACATAAATATGAAATACAGAATAATTACATTACAGTAATGAACTGTAATGAACTACATTATGCACTTTCCACAAGGAAAAAGCATCGTTTGGCCATCCAGACAAGGCTTCCATACGTTCATACAACCACAAACTTTTCCTGGAAACGAAAAGAACAGAACATTGTAATCTGCATATAAACTCAATGTTGGACGCATAGACATTCTCGGCAAGCCAAAACCATCGTCGCAGAAGACCAAAATGTCAACTGCTTGCGCTATTTCATGCACAAATGAGCTGATAGTATTGTTTTCACGCGTGCTGATAAAGTCTACTTATCGCAAGCAGGAGATTAGACAACAGCTTTGTCCATTATTCTGATCTCAAATCAACACACCAACAGTAATTGCAAGAAGGAACACACTTCGATTAAGTCTCGGACTCCCTAGTCCTCGTCTCTTTTCTTGTCTAACTTCGTAACATCCCCAGAAGAGGATACCCACACGAGATTAATTGGAACATCGAAAGTGTTCATAAGATAAGGAAACATAAACCACCCAAGGTAGCACCATGAAAATGCGACCGACTTCAGTTGAGGCTCAAGTCGGGCACGAAATGTCCTTCGCTGGAGAGATCATGGTCGCTCGGATGAAGCCGGAGAGCATACATGGCTGATGCTCCGTTGTGGTTGGACAAGTTGGTGATGGCAGATTCATAATCACCCTCGATATCTTCACTTAGTCCATATTGTAGATCCTCATATGTCGCTCCCTTAATTTTTTTATCCGCCAGCCAAACCACATAAGATAATGGGGAGACACAAAGGCAAATAGCAACAGATCAGTCTTTGGCATTATTGATAATCTCCAATATTGAAAAAATCTTTAGTAGGATATGTACGCAGAAAACGGTCTAATTCCCAAAAAAAAAAAAAAACTTACTGATTCTAGAAGAAGTTCTGTGTATCTGTGCTCTAAGGCTTTCACCTGAAAATGAACAGAAGGAACATATAATTGGCATGAGAATGACAAGAAAGACAACTAAGCCACGTAGCTAACATCATCATAGAAAGAAGAAACAATAACTGTGCAGAACTTTAGTTTGCCCACCTTTTTCTTGTGTGTATCAGTTTGAGTCTTGAGGACATGGTACTGAAAAAGGAAGGTTGAGAATGGAACAGTTAGCTCAAATAAGTTGTGAATTTCTAGTTAGGTTGATCGATCAAAGGATCAATTTATATGGGCAATTTATAACACACGTAGATATGTCCATGTTGAAAACACACATATCTACTTATCGGTCCGTCAAACTTCCTATAGGCACAGCCAGTAGCAACGGATTTTTATGGATTTTTCACTGTGCGACGCATCATCGGCAGCACCATGACAGTATTTCTTGCCATAACAGTTACCGGGACTACTTTTTAGTCTATAAAAATCACAAGATACAAACACAACATGCCGCCAACTCGAAAGGAGATGGGAAAATCTCGTTTCGTATAACCTGAAATAATAGTTGAAGAAAGAAAGTTGACATTGCAATATCTTACCAACTAGACTTCCGAACATAAGCACAAGAGAAAATGCGGAAGACGTGAAATTTTTTGCGCAACGACTTCTCGAGAAATAATGAAAGCTCCTAAAAGTAATTGCCAACTGTAATCATGCTAATAGACTGCTCTAGAATCATAATCTTGCAGCCAAAAGTGAGGTCCAAACGCTACTACCAACAAAATAGAGGTCCTGGACCAGACATCTATCTGAGGTTCTAGTCACGGCTACATCTATGATAGTTTCTCTTGAGGATCAAGTCTAAGGTAGATATAAATCTATGTTGAACAGACACAGTCGAAAAAGAGAATGCGCATACGTTGATACAACTTGAGAAGATGCGGGGTGAACCGAAAGGGGCTAATTCAACAGGAGCTTTTATGCATGTCAGAGACGAACTTGCTCACCGCTTGAAAGTTTCTTGGGGTATGCAAGCGGTTTGAACTATTTAGACACAGCTAGGTTTTCCAGAACCTCAGAAGTTTGAAATGGACAAGTTTCAAGACCATGCACTTTATTGCAGTTCAAAGGAGAGAGAGAAAAGCTAGAAATGATAGTTTTTATTGGTAAATCCTCATCTTTTTATCGATCCGCCACAGATGGCACTTCATCTTGGGACACAAACTATGGTATAATCCCTTAATTAGCGCTATCTACTTTAGCAATTCTTCAACCCAACCTCCATTGCTTCGTCTAGCCGATCTTCCCTAGCAAGGAGTATAGCAAATTAATGGTCGCGTGGTATGTGTATCGAAGATGTAACCTTTCTTTGCCGCACTGAATTGACAGAAGACTCGATCGTCTGCTCGAGACTGTGCAGTTCTGCGAAGCTCAGCTCGTTCAAATCGTGGCCCAATATCTGCCTGCAAACGGAATAAGAAGTATTTCCTCCTCAAATCTTGACATTTGAAAGTATAGATGTTACGAAAGATGTAACCTTTCTTTGCCGACTGCTGCCGATCCCAACTTGACTAAAAACTTACCTTATTTCCTTCCGAAAATTGTTATTAACCTCCTTTAGGTTCCTCAACTCCTCTTGCATTCTCTGCATACATAAAATTCTAATAACCAATGTTTCTTTTTCTTAAAGAAATAACAAGAAGACTGAGAGAGAGAGAGAGAGAGGGCGAACATCGTAGTGTGTAGTCCACAGATCGATCCCAAGAGCCTTCTGGTAATCATCAATCATCCTTTTTGTCCTAAAAAAGCAGCGAAAATTAGCCAGAGCTTAAAAAGAACGAAGAAGAAGAAAGAAAGAAAGAAACCAATCGATCGATCTTGAATTCACACGCACGCTTCCACGCTGTGGTTTAAAGAAACAAGAGAGATGAGAACATGAATGAGCAGGAAGTTAGAAATTCGTGAGAAGGCGAATTACGTGGTGGTGGGGCTGATGTACTCGTGGAGCTTCTTGTTGCCGGAGAGCATGAGGATGGAAACCCTAGCGTCGCAGAGGACGGTGAGCTCGTGGGCTTTCTTGAAGATGCCATTCCTCCGCTTCGAGTAGGTCACTTGCCTGTTCGTGTCGTTCTCTATCTTCTGTATCTCTATCTTCCCTCGACCCATCTCCTCCTCCTTCTCCCCCTTCTCCTCCTGCTGCTGGTGGTGGATCTAGATCAGTCTCTCTCTCTCTCGCTCTCTCAAGCTTAAGGAAGATGGTCTCTCATCTTTTTCAAGAATGGTGGGTCACGTGTGAATAGGGCTACTGAGGTAAATAATAAAGAAAAGGAGGGGAAGGGCCTGTTATATTTCGACAGAACAATAGCCAATCAAAAGTGAATGCTGACTTTGGTTCCCTTAAGAAGATTGTCTACACGACAAACAAGAATTCAAGACAGCATCGAAGTTTCATTTCGTCCAACGAATTATGCTAAATCACATATCAAGAAATAGCACGGACAGGGTAAACTCAAGTGCAAGAAGGTGCACTACGAATGAAATGCAACTGAAGAAATTCTCGAGTGTACCGATTCCCAAAAAGAGGCGCGTAAGCTTAATTAACACGAAATTAGAGCTAAACAAAATAGCTAAAATAATAAAACAAAGAATCAACTATTGGGCCAAAAATGGGTCTAACAATATAAAATATATAGACGAGAGTAAAAAGCAACCACAAAGGGGTTTCTTAATTTGACCCCAACATAAAAATTTGAATGAGCTTTTCGATTCAGTATTGTGGGCTCTGCAAGTCTTTTCGATTTCAAAACATGTGTAACTCATTGACAACACAGCGTGCGAATCTCATCACCAGGCCTATCCCTCAATTTTTGCCTTTCGGACGTCCCCATGAATACTTCGACAATACTGGTGTTTGCTTAGGGTCTTGGTCGGAAGCACAAAAACTCGCAAATATGAATAAGTCCATTCAGTATATTGCTCACTACTTCAATTTTTCTTTTTCAGCCTTTTAATCCAACTACCAAGAATGATCCGACAATCATATTAGATCTTTCACCTGAAGCATCACAATTATACCAATTGATTAGAATTCGGCACAAGACAAAGGTTCATGAAAAGTTTCACCTGACGAGATGTTGGATTCAAATTTTTGAATTGAACTTCTAATGTCCGTCCAGTGATCAAAGTTCATCCTGAAATTGTAATAACTCCTTAAAATAGTTCGCAACGTTCACATAGCACACTGTTGACATCCATAATAAAGCTCTTTCTTTTCCTTTGCTGGGCGCGTCAAAGGCAAGGTCGTTGAGTGCCTTTTTTTTTTTTTTTTGCTTTGCTCCGACCTCATTTTCGAATACTTTCTCAGAAGGTGAGAGAAAGGAGAAAAAAGAAAACCAAAGAGAGATTTGCCAATAGAAGCAGAGGGAGGTGAAAAGAGCGGTTGTTGTGTAGCCAGGAATGTTTGCTGCGTCAGTGTGGAAGAAGGGCTCGTGAGTGATGTGGTGTAGAGTAGGGTTCGATGAGGGAACGTGCCATGTCTGCTGCTTTTTTGACCACGACAAGGATCATCGAAATGAATGCCGTTGGTCTAATCTTCTTTCACCTCATATGGAGCCGCCTTATTGCTAAAAATCACGCCTCACTTCCGCTGATCTGATGCTATCTTGCCTAAAGCTTTTCATGATTATTGATGTCGAAGTTCGTGTTATATAAGAGGTATGGAGGTTTTCCTAGGGCTTGCATGAGATATTCATTGCTTCTAACTTATGGATAATAACATAAATAGTCAATAAATTTTGATTCAATTTATAATGTGATTCTTGAACTTTTAATTTGTTTAATGTAGTTCTTGAACATTATTCCGATGTGCAATATGGTTCATGAACTTTTAATTTATTCAATGTTGTAGTTGAACTTTTGGTACATGTTCTATTTAATCCCTAAACTACATACAAATGTTCAACGTTGTCCTTTCATTAAATTAGTAGGGCGAGCTTTTTGATAGTGACTTCTTTCATTTCGTAGGGCAACAGGAGGCTACTTCAGCAACTTGGAATAAACCTTTTTATGATCCTCTGAACGAAATAATTCTTCCATCTTTCCTCGAATATTTGCAGCCACACCCAGTCTTGGCTTAAAATGCATGAACATTTTTTCATCGTCGTCTTTCCCTTCAAGTTGATTCACGCTTCCAAAACGTGGATCACTCGGAAAATTAGTGAAGACTTTTGCCGCTGTTCCAACAGGAACAACTCCCGAACGTTCCATCACACTTAAGAAGTGAGTCTCATTTTTATACCATTTTTCTTTTAGAAACTCATCGATAAACGTCATTGTAGAACCCCCCTCTTTTAGAGCAGAGTAAAGCCGGTAAATGAATGCAGGCTTAAGAGATCTTACTGGTTCTATATCCTCAATGATTTCTTCCTCTGCTTGTTGAGGGTCACGATCATGTGATCTAGCAGGTGAGGAAATGCGCGGTTGAGAATGTTGACGCGCCTGTCCACTTGGAGAGTCTCATTCTTCGGTTAGATCGAAGTGCGTAGGCTCCTCATGCAAATCTTATGGTCCCCTGCTTGCTATTCTTGAAGACTTTCTTTGATGCGACATTGTCACTGTCTTTGAGAGAATTTTCACACTCGAATCGCGAGAAAGGTGAGAGCTTTAAGAGTTAAACTTCGAAAGAAAGTTTCAGAGAGTGAAGATCTGTGCTCTAGGGTTTTTAGGTAAAAATAAAGAGGAAGAAGAACTGTATATAAAACAATCGATATGGGGTGTTTGAAATGTCACGAAAAGGAAAAAATAAAAATGCCTTTTCAAAAAAAAAATAACTGTCTTTTTAAAGATTTGATAACCATCTTTTTCAAAAAGATAACTGCCTTTTTAATATCAATTAGAGATTAACAAGCAGTCTTACATTTTCGAGAAGTCAAGTTAAACGATTAAAAGTACTATAATTGAGATAACTTACAATCGTAACCTTTGGTCTTCGAGTATGAACTTTTGAGTCGATTCTTTTCAGATTTAGTTCCGAGTCCGAGCTTTATCGGTCTTCAAGAGATAAAATGTTGAGTCTTGAACAAATAGACTCAAATCAACTTTTCTCAAGCGGCTTTGTGAATATGTCCGGTTGATTCTTTGAGTCGATAAAGCGTATCAAGACTTCTCCATTTTGAACATGATCTCTAATAAAATGATGTCGAATCTCTATATGCTTTGCTCTTGAATGAAGAATTGGGTTCTTTGTGAGATTAATTGCACTGGTGTTGTCGCATTTGATCTCGGTGCATGAGTCTTCGATACCAAAGTCTCGTAGTTGTTATTTTATCCAAAGTATTTGAGAACAACAGCTTCCAAGTGCTACATATTCTGCTTCAGCTGTTGATAAAGCTACGGTACTTTGCTTCCTTGAAAACCAAGATACTGCCCTGTTACCAAGCAATTGACAAGTGCCGGATGTGCTCTTTCTATCAACTCTGCAACCTGTAAGATCTGCGTCTGAATATCCAAGAAGAGTAAAGTCTCATTCCTTGAGATACCATAGGCCAAGCTTAGCAGTAGTTGCAACATATTTAATGATACGTTTTGCAGCACTTAGATGAGATTCTTTAGGATCTGATTGAAACCTAGCACAAATGCAAACACTAAACAATATGTCGAGTCTTAATGCGGTAAGATAAAGAAGTGAACCAATGATACTCTTGTATAGTTTTTGGTTGACTTTCTTTCCTCCTTCATCTTTGTCTAGTTTCGAAGAATTTGACATTGGTATGTCAGTCTTTTTGTAATTCTCCAGTCCAAACTTTTTAACAAGTTCTTTTGCATATTTTTCTTAATGAATAAAGATTCATTCTTTCAATTGTTTCACTTGTAAACCAAGAAAGAATGATAGTTCACCCATCATGCTCATCTCGAATTCATCCTGCATAGACTTAGAAAATTTTTTGTACAAAGTCTCATTAGATGATCCAAATATAATATCATCAACATAAATTTGGATAAGTAAAAAGCTTTTACCTTCCTTTTTAATAAATAATGTAGTATTTACTTTTCCTTTAATGAAACCACTTTGAATTAAAAAGTTACTTAACTTTTCATACCAAGCTCGAGGAGCTTGTTTTAATCCATATAAAGCATTTTCAGTCGAACACCGAGTCTGGTTTCTTTGGATCTTCAAATCCAGGAGGTTGTTCCACATAGACTTCTTCTTGAATAAATCCATTCAGGAATGCACTTTTGACGTCCATTTGGAATAACCTGAAATTCTTATAGCATGCAAAAGCAAGTAATAATCTAATTGCTTCTAACCTTACTACAGGAGCGTAAGTCTCGTCATAGTCTATCACTTCTTCTTGCGTATATCCTTTAGCCACAGTCTTGCTTTGTTTCTTGTCACTTTTCCTTTTTCATTGACTTTGTTCCTGAAAATCCATTTAGCTCCAATAATAGACTTGCCTTTTGGTTTAGGAGTTAATTCCCAAACATCGTTGATGCTGAATTGTCTGAGTTCTTCTTGCATTACTTCAATCGAGCTTTCGTCAGCTAAGGCTTCTTCTATATTTTTGGGTTCTATTTCAGAAGTAAACGCCACAGCACTAGACTCTTCTCGCCTTTTGGATCTTGTGCGAATTCCCTCATTAACGTCTCCAATAATGAGTTCTTCAAGATGACTAGACTTGTGCTTCCAGTTACTGGTCAATCTTATAGGTTGTTGATCTTTTTCTTGAGTTGATCCTTCATCAACAACTCGTTGTTCTGCTTCTGGAATTTGAACTGTTTTAGGGGAGGTAGACCTTGTGGAGTCTGGAGTAGGTTCTGATTCTTCAGTTTGAATTGGTTGAGTTTGTGGAGAGTCTTGAAATTTAATGGTCATTGATTCTTCCATAGTCTGAGTGTTCTTGTTGAATACTCTGTAGGCTTTGCTTGAAGTTGAGTACCCAAGAAAGAATCATTCATCCAATTTTTCTTCAAACTTACCAACTCGATCATTTGCATTTTTCAGGATAAAGCATTTACAACCAAATACTTGAAAATATGAAACAATTGGTTTCTTTCCTTTAAAAATTTCATAAGGAGTTTTCTCAAGAATTGGCCTTAAAAATACTCTGTTAATAATATAACAAGTAGTAGAAACAGCTTCAGCCCAAAAACGTGAAGAAATATTGCTTTCAATTAAAAGAGTCATTGCCATTTCTTGTAAAGATCTATTCTTCATTTCCACAACCCCATTCTGTTATGGTGTATATGGAGAGGAGAATTTATGCTGAAAACCAGATTCATCACAAAATTTAGCAAAGTCTTAATTTTCAAACTCACATCGATGGTCTGTACGAATATTTGAAATAGTATAACCTTTTTTCATTCTGCACTTTTTTAGCAAATTTGAAAAATGAGAAAAAGTCTCAGACTTACTTGCAAGAAAGTAGACCCAAGTAAATCATGAATAATCATCCACTATTACTAGGCAAAACCTTTTTCCACCAATGCTTGGAGTTCTCGTGGGTCCAAAGAGATCCATATGCAGAAGCTATAGTACACGATTAGTGGAAACTTGATTTATTGGTTTAAAGGAATTTCTAACCTGTTTTCCCAGTACGCATGGTGTGCATAAGTCAGACTTTTGGTAATTGAGAATAGGTAATCCTCGAACAAGCTTCTTGGAAGAGATTTTAACAATTTGCTTCATGTTGATATGGCCAAGCTTTCGGTGCCATAGATTAGCTTCATCTTGTACTGATATTAAGCACTGTGATCTTTCTTGATTCACATCCAAAAGATAGATATTCCCATGTCTACGTCCAGTAAAAGATTAAGAGAATTCTTTACTAATTCCTAAACACGTTCCTTTCTGGAAGTTGATTTTGAATCCAGTATCGCACAATTGGCTTATGCTGAGTAGATTGTAATTCAATCATTCCACCAATGAGACATTATTGATAGATAGACTTCCAATTTTTACTGTACTCGACCAATAATCCTTCCTTTGTTGTTACCACCAAAAGAAACTTTCCCTCTATCTATTTGGACAAGTTTTATAAAGCAACTTGAATCTCCTGTCATATGTCTTGAGTAGCCACTATCCAAATACCATTTGATCTTTCTTTTTATAGTGACCTGCAATTAAGAGAAAATTCTAGCTTTCTTTGGTACCCATATCATCTTGGGTCCGATTGGGTTAGAGCAACAAACAGTCTTTGCCCAATCCCTTTTAACAGGTCTCCAAACCAAATGGCATGCTTTCTCAAAATGTTCTAAGCTTTGACACTTTGAACATTTGAGAGCATTTCGGCCAACAGGTTTTACAAAGACTTTCTGAAAATAATTTTTATAAATAACTTTTGTAGGTTTTTGTTTGATTCTTTCATTCATCTTTGGAAAATCAATTAGTGGAATAGTTTCAGAAATTATACCAAGACCTAATTTGTCGAAGTAGGGTCTTTATATCGAAAGAATCTTATCCAACTTTTCAAAACCATTTGAAAACCTTTTTGAGATGTTTGAAATATCCCTTTTTAAATAGATATTTTCTTTTGAAAGAGAGTCTGAGTTTTCTTTTAAAATGGTAAAGTTTTTATCTAAATTTTCAAATTTTTCTTTCCAAAGTTTTTCTTGTTGCTTCAATGTAGAATTCTCCCTTTTTAATTCGGAGATCCTCTTAAGAGAGGTTTTGAGACTAATACATAGTTCATCAATATATTTGAGACTTTGACAGGAATTTTTAGATTACTTACCTCAAGCTCACTGTCTGAGTCTGTATCTGTCTCAAGATCTGAGTTTGAATCAGATTTTGCTATTAAACAGATGTTGGCATAATCATCATCACTTTCTTCACATTCAATATCACTCCATGTTTCTACTTTGAGTGTTTTTCTGTATTTATTAGCCTTTCATTTCCTTTTCTTTAATAAAGGACAGTTGTCTGTACGATGTGTCCCTTTTTCTTGCATTTGAAGCAAGTCACTTCTTTGTTGGAATCATCTTCCTCGTTGATTTGTTCTGAAATCTTTGAGAGCTTTGTTTCTTCCAATTGAATTTTCTTCCCTTTCTCGTTCAGCTTTCGAACCTCTTTATCATGAATGCCGTTCTTCATCATCTAGATCTTCTTCGAAGTCTCGTAGCATCGAATAGTCGTTAGACTTTAAAGCAATAGACTTCTTACCTTTAGAATCTTCTTCGTCGTTAGTGTGCTCCACTTCATAAGACTGAAGTGTTCCAATCAATTCGTCTACAGAAAGTGGTGCAATCCTTTGTGTTTCCCTTATTGAAGTCTTTATATAATTCCAGTCCTTAGAGAGTCCACGCAGCAGTTTGTTGACATTCATTTGTCCTGAGATTGGATGTCCTTGATATTCTAGACCATTCACAATTTCAGTAAAACGGCTAAACATATCAGTTATTGATTCTCTTGATCTTATTTTGAAAACTTCATATTGTCCCAAAAGAATATTGATCATTGTCTCTTTCACTCGATCAGTTCATTCATAGGTAATGTGCAGTCTATCCCAGACTTTTTTTGCTGTATCACAAGAGGATATTTTGTTATACTCAGTAGGAGATAAAACACAATATAAGGAATAAATAGCTTTAGCATCAAGAGCTTGTCTCTTGGTTATTTCTTCTTGAGTCATCTCGATAGGAGCAGCAACTTCTTTTCCTCTCTCTGATACTGATGCAGCAGTAGGAATGATTCCTTTTTCTACCACTTCCTATTCCAAGGGATCTTTCGATCTTAGAAATGCTTTCATTTTGTTTTTCCATATGCTGTAGTATTTTCCATCAAAGTATGGAGGTCTGGTGTTGCTTTAACCTTCAACCAACCTTGTAGGCAACATATTAGCCATAGATCTTTAACTCAGAAGTAAAAACACTTCTAATAAATGAGTACACAAGCTCTGATACCAATTGATAGAACTAGTACGAGCACTTAGAGGGGGGTGAAAAGGTGATTAAGATGATTTTTATAAATCGTAACAGAATAGATAGACTTTTTAATGAATGATAGACTAAGAGATTGAAAACAACAATAGATGTATGAAGATGCAATGTAAAGTAAAAGGATTAGGGATAGAGAATTAAAACTCCGGGTTTATAGTGGTTCGAACTTAGATCAAACTTACATCCACTCTCCCGCATGGATAACTCACTAGTTGGATTTCACTAAGAATCAATGTTGACGCCTAAATTTTCATTTTAATTAGGTTTTACTTTATTTTTAGTTTATTTTATTTTATTTCATCTTTTCGGATAATAAAAAAAAAAAAACAAAAACAAAAGCAAAAATAAAACAAAAAAAAAAAAGAAAGAGCAGCCCATCGGGCTCTTTCCCTCGCGCGGGCCCTCTCGGCCCGGCCCACGCGACCAAAACCCTTCCCCCTCCCTCTTCTCCCTCCTTCTTCCTCCTCCATCCGCCCGCAACACACGCGCGCAGAGGGCGCGATGCCGGATGGACGGACGGACGGCGACGCGCATAGGGAGCAGCTGGCGGATGGGACGCCGGTTCGGGCTGCGGTGGTCCAGTCGGCAAGCAAAGACCAACGGCCAAGCCCCTCCGTCGACCGGCACCCCTTCGCCTATAAATAGGCCCCTCCCGACGAGAATCGGAGGCACGGACCGACGGAGAGAGAGAGATCGAAAGCTAGCGAGCGTCGCAAGCTTCCCCCGAGAGACTTCAGGGGAGGCCCGAGCGCTCGCAAGCCTAGATCTGAGGAAGAGGGAGCAGTCGAGGCCAAAGAGAGAGAGAGAGAGAGAGAGAGAGAGAGAGGGACGATTCGAAGTCGCAAGCCTCGGATACCCCAGTGAGAGACTTCAGGGGGGTCCGAGGACTCACGGCCGCGGATCTGAGTCCCAGATCCGGAGGAAAGGAAGCCGAAGAAGAGGAAGGATCATCCGAGCGCCAGATCTGGAAAGGGGGAAGCGTCTGCGAGATCAGTTCCTGTCGCCATCGTCGTCTGCCCCCACACCGTCGCCATTCGATTGCTACCGCCCGCTGTTCGCCCCAGCTCCATCGTAGCCCCGACGTCGTCATCTCAATCGAGCCCAAACGACGGCGCCTCAAGCTGAGCCGCCACTGTCGCCTTGACCAAACCCAGACGCCGTCTCTTCAAGCTACGCCGCGACGCTGTGTCGACGCCGAGGACAGG
This sequence comes from Eucalyptus marginata, assembly GCA_014182565.1. Lineage (NCBI taxonomy): Eukaryota > Viridiplantae > Streptophyta > Magnoliopsida > Myrtales > Myrtaceae > Eucalyptus > Eucalyptus marginata. The sequence continues at coordinate 33,840,372 of CM024593.1, forward strand.
TGACGACGAACCCTACTCACGCCATCCCCGTCGCTGCTTCCCCTCTCGAGACCTAACCGCCGCCGTCCTCTACGTCGTTGCCGTCATCGATACAAGCCGTCGCCCCAACCCCTCCTCCGGCGCCGCGAATCATCGAACCCTAGGGTTCCGAGCGGCCGCCTCGCGAAAGAGGTGCCGGGTCGAAGATGGGTCGGATTCGGGCCATTGTGCGGGTAGGGTTTCGCGCGTTTCGGGGCGGCCGCGAGTCGGGTCGAAACCCGGGTCGGATCCGGGTAGGGTTCCGCCGGGAACCGGGTCGTTGGGTCGGACCCGGGTTGGGGAACCGGGTAGGGTTTTCGCCGGTTCCCCCCCCAAACGCAACGCCGTTTCAATAAAAATAAAAAAATTAAAAATTAAAAAATTAAAAAAAGGCAAAAAAATCCGAGTCGGCCCGCGTCGCGGCCCGTTTGCGATCGCCTTTTATTTTATTTTATTTTAAATAATATTTTAAATAAATAAATAATTTATCTTTCAAAAAAAAAAATCAAAATCAAAAAATATAATTTATTTTCGAAAAATATTAAAAATAATAATAAAAATATTTTAATTTCCAAAAAAACAGAAAATATTTAAAAACATTAAAAAAATTTTATTTTCCAGAAAAATCAAGAAAAATCAAAAAATACATTATTTTCCAAAAAATATTAAAAAATATTTTATTTTCCGAAAAAAAAATCAAAAATCAAAAATATTTCATATTTTCCAAAAATGCCAAAAATCCAGAAAAAGCCAAAAAGACTTGTATTTTTCCAAAAAAAAAATACCAAAAATCCAAAAGTCCTTTTTATGTCCAAAAAAATAGAAAAGACTCAAAAATGTTTTTCCTCCCAAAATGCATGGAAAATCCCTAAAACATCCAAAAAACCTCAGGGTTTAAACAAGATTAGGTACCGAAAGGGCATTAGTGATTAACTAGTGTAATCAAGTCCCCGATCCTAATTTCTCTGGTTGCGCAGGAGCAAGTATTTCTCCCAATACTTCGCATGGGTTTCTAATCAACCCATCCCAAATTGATTAGTGGCGACTCCGTTTTAAAAATTAACTTACAGGTTAAAAACTTAGACTATTAAAGTCATGAATTGGTGGACTTGGGAGAGTCTGGGCTTAATTAATTTAGCCGAGCCATTAGCCTCCGCTAGGCGCCCGACCCGATCGGGCGCTGAAAAAAAAAGAGGTCGCGACAATCAAAAAGAGAATTTATAGTCTCACATCCTTGATTCCACAGTGTAGAGACTCTACTACACTTCCTCAAGGTCTCACCAAAATTCAGTCTCTCTTTTGATTACAAGTATAGCTCAAAGAATAAGATCACAAAAGAACAAAGAAATTCAGAATTTGAAATTTTTCTATCGGGCACTCTTGAACAACTTGAGCGTCTCCCTTAAATACTTCTTCATACCTTCAATACCGTTGGCACCTTCCAAATAAGTTCTTCCAATCAACCCGTTGGACGGAATCAATTAGAGAGATCTTGAGCTCTTCAAGGAAAATAACGATAGCCCATCAATCCTGCTCGCCCATACAATCAGGATCTCGGTTTCCATAAGTAACACCTTCCAAGTATAATTTGCGGATCTAGAGAATCTAGATTATTTGAATACGAATAAAAGATCTTGAAGTGCTAATTTCAGTCGTGAGATATCCCTTAACCATACGAATCAAAACCATACTTGAATTTATCCGAATATAACTTTAACTTCGTCGTCCGGAAACGTCCACGAAAAGTAGACTTTGAAACTTGAGTCCTGGAGGTCTTCGGACTTTGTCAATAGAGTCTGCAAGTCTTCGACTAGACTGATGGAAACGTTTTGTCGACTTCAAAACACCTTAAGAAGATTTCTCTAACAATATCTACCCAATCGGCTATGGAAACGCAATACCTCCGCCTGAACTTGAATCACTACTAACTACCAGACTAGATCTATCAAAAGCAGTTGAGGGACATATATAGGTCGACACAACAACTTCGCTTTGCAACTGCTATTCTCAACACTATTGAGCACGCATAATTACCATCCAGCGGCATGCATGGAGAGCTAAGATTAATACACCTTTAGGGAAGCGGATCTTCTACCCCTGTGATGCTCCTTTCGAAGTCTCAATAAATGCCAACCACTGACTTTGCAAAAACGAGGTCGTCATGAAAGATTGAGATTTGTTTCGAGACACTGAGGGAAACATCATGCCTGGTAGAGGATCCCCATCCTATTTTCACGCCTTCTACCTAACTCTAAAACATTACAAACAAGTGGCCTCGACTTTCCTTCTCCAAAAAATATGTCAGGATTTGGAAGTTCGTCCTCTAGAGGCACGGCTGCCGCACCAAAGGGCCGTCTTCCTCGTGTTTTTGCACTCATTGACTGAATTTGATTCTACTAGTTATGGCGCGAAGGATTTGGATGATCGAATGGATGAAACATGCTCTCGAAGAACCTTTGGAAGGTTTATTACAGGAAGCGTTGGCTTTTCTTGGCTTGTGGACGCTGTCGCCGCTTCCACATCGACGGTCGGGGATTCTGTAAACGGCGAAACGACCTTCCTCCTGGTCTGAAGGCTTAGGCTAAAGCCAATCTTAATCTATCCGAAACTTCAGACTTGTTCTCTTTTGGTATTTTGCTGAGTCCCAGCCCTGCGTTCTGCCCTCCTGATCTTTGACTTTGGTTAAAGCCACGCTGTTCTTCCAACAAGGTACGGTTTTTGTTCGCGGTGATTTGTATAATTTGATAGAATGATTTCATGGGAGGATTACTTAAATTACTTCTGCACAGAGAGAGAGAGAGAGAGAGAGAGAGAGAGAGAGAGAGAGTCTTTCAAGAATAAACATTATATTGGGTTTTCTTTCACAAGTCATATGGGATTTTATTATGTTTAGAAGCATCTTTTATGAATTTTCAACTTCTGTAATAAAATGAAGGAAAATCATCTCCTCACAAAAATAGAAGAATAGATATTACATCGATCTGTTCTATTAGACTAGAATCAATTGTATTTTAGGAATTAACGAGGCTCGTAAAAGATTTATATAGAAAATCACAAAAATTCTTTTGACACTTTTTGGTATGCGATCGATTTTTGTCCATTATCATCTGTACGAGATTTTGTCGCCTTCGTGTTAGCGAAGTTCTTTTACCCTTGATGTCTGGTCCCCCGCACAAACTTATAGGTTTCAGAAAGAAATTCCCACGACTCATAAAAGATTTTCTTTGAAGAAAACCTTCCAATGTAGTATGGCAAATTCTCGACTAAACAGAAAAATCTGAACATGAGGATGCTACTTACATATAATGTACCCACAATTGTTGCAATTCTGTTTCTGTTGGAATTCTCAAATTATCACGTAATTTGATTTAGAATTGAGATCCCTTGTCATTCAAGATTGAGTTGAAGGCACTTCAGAAAAATGGGACATGATAAAAACACAAAAATCAAATAGTTAGAATTGAAACACATATCGTATATTTATTCTCTTAGAAGTCTAAACCACTAGTCTCTACCTACCCTTATCAAGTTCCATCATAGGGCCTAGATCACATTAAGTCGAGGAGACATCGATATTGATATCTCTCTACCCAATAACATTTTTGTCTTTCTCTCAACTAGAAAGATTTATTGTCACAAATGTGGTCAAATCGCTAAGATTTAACCAAGCTAGAAAATTTTCAAATAACTTAAAAAACATATGTAGATATTGAATTGAAAAATTAATGAGTGTGGCTTGAACACTAATTAGAGTTACCAGTTATTTTGGAATTGTCAAATTATCATGTAATTTGATTTAAAATTGAAATCCTTTGTCATTCAAAGATTGAATTGAAGTCACTTTAGAAAAATAGCACATGATAAAATTGCAAAAATCGAATAGTTAGAATCAAAACACATATTGTATATTTATTCTCTTAGAAGTTTAAACCACTAGTTTCTACCTACCCCTTATCAAGTTCCGTCACAAGACCTAGATCACGTTAAGTTGAGGAGACCTCAATATTGATCTTTCTCTATCCATTAACATCTCTGTCTTTCTCTCAAACTATAAAGATTTATTGTCACAAATGTGATCAAACCACTAACATTTAATCAAGCTAGAAAATTTTCAAATAACTTAAGAAACATATGTTGATATTGAATTGAAAAATTAATGAGTGTGGCGTGAACATTAATTAGAGTTACTATTTCTTTTGGAATTGTCAAATTATCACATAATTTGATTTAGAATTGAAATCCTTGGTCGTTCAAAGATTGAATTGAAGTCACTTCATAAAAATGACACATGATAAAAACGTAAAAATCGAATAGTTAGAATTGAAACACATATCATATATTTATTCTCTTGGAAGTCTAAATCACTAGTCTCTACCTATCCCTAATCAACTTCTATCATAGGGCCTAAATCACTTTAAGTTGATGAGACCTCGATGTTGATCTCTCTCTACCCATTAACATCTCTGTCTTTCTCTCAAACTAGAAAGATTTACCGTCACAAATGTGATCAAATCACTGAGATTTAATCGAGTTAGAAAATTTTCAAATAACTTAACAAATAGATGTTGATATTGAATTGAAAAATTAATGAGTGTGGCGTGAACACTAGTTAGAGTAACTACCTTATTCTCATAACTCTTTTTCATTTTAAAATATATAATCTATAGACCATGAAAGTAAATTAAGAGATTTACCAGACGAGAGAGAATTTTGCATCAATTTATAACTTAGTGAAAACTTGTCATTATTTGTAATATTCAGTAATTTGAAAATCGAAATATTTTTTTATTATTACCGTGTAACTTTCAATAATTTGAGAATTGAAACATCTCTTATTAAATGTGTCCGGTTAATTATGCGCTAGGATGAAGGTGTTTCGCTTTATAAAAGACATCATATTGACATAGATAGATTTAATAGATACAAATGGGAGTTTTTACTTGGATTAATGACATAAACGGTTTATGAATTTTGACTCAATGTGCAATGTGGTCCATGAACTTTGAATTTGTTCAATGCGGTCCATAAACTATAACTCAATGTGTAATATTATTCTTGAACTTTTAATTCATTCAATGTGGTCTTTACGTTTTTTGTATATGTTCAATTTAATTCCTGAATTATATGAAAATGGTCGATGTTGTAATTGAACTTGAATTAATGTTTAGGGACTATAATGAATATGTATTGAAAGTATAGGGACCGCAATGAATAAATTAAAAGTTTAGGGGGGCCAAATTGCACATTGAGCTAAATATTAGACAAATTAAAATAAACATTATATTGGGTTATCTATTTCACAAGTCATACGGGATTTAATTATGTTCCGATCCTCAACCTCTGCCTTCATAAAAGAGGGAAATCAACTCCCCACAAAAAAGGAGAATTAATATTACATCCATTGTGTTCTATCAGACCAAAATGAATTGTATTTAAGGAATTTATGAGGTTCCTAATCGATTTATAAAGAAAATCACAAAAGTTCTTTTAACACTTTTTTTGCATGCGATTGATTTTTGCTCGTTATCATCTATACAAGATTTTGTCGTCTCCGTGCTAGCGAAGTTCTTTTACCCTTAAAGCTTGGTCCCCGCGCACACCTTTTAAGCTCTCCCAAAGAAATTCCGACAACTCACAAAAGATTTCCTTTGAAGAAAACCTTCCAATGTGGTATGGCAAATTCTTGACCAAATGGAAAAAATCTAAACATGAAGATACCACTTTACATATAACGTACCCACAATATCATCATATGCATACTTTTTTTTTATTTGAGGGAGTTGAGATTGCAATTTGGTTTCTTTTGGGATTATCAAATTATCATGTAATTTGATTTAAAATTGGCATCCTTTGCCGTTTAAAGATTGAATTGAAGTCAATTCAGAAAATGGCATGTGATAAGAATGCAAGAATCAAATAATTATAACTAAAACGCGTATCATAAATTTATTTTCTCTTCCCATAGAGGAAAAGTCATAACAATCTATTCCCTACCCCTTCTCAAGTTCCATCATAGGGCTTGAATCACGTTAGTTGTCGAGACCTCCATGTCGCTCTCTCTCTCCCCATCAACATTCCATCATAGGACTTGAATCACGTTAGTTGTCGAGACCTCCATGTCGTTCTCTCTCTACCCATCAACATTTCTCTGTTTCTCTCAAACTAGAAAATTTTTTCTCACATCATTAATGTCTCTTTCCCTTAATCTAGAAAGATTTCTTGTCACAACTGCAAACCAACCAAGATTTAAGGAAGCTAGAAAATTTCCAAATAGCTTAAGAGACAAACGTAGATATTGAATTGAAAAATTAATGCGGTGGCGGGAACACTGATGAGAGCAACTACCTTTTTCTCACATGCGTGTGCAAAACGTTTGAGAAAACCCTTTTGCATTTTTAAAATATAAAATCTATGGACTATGAAAGTAAAATCGAAAACTTGTGAGCCAATTAGAAACATTTTTTTCATTATTATCTTGTAACTTTCAATAATTTGAGATCGAAACAACTCTTATTGCATATATTTGGTTCATTATGTGTCGGGATGAATAATCTCTTAATTTTAATTCAATGTGTAATGTGGTCTCTGATCTTTTGATTGTTCAATGTGGTTCTTTAACATCAGCGGAATGTGTAGTGTCGTTCTTAAACTTTAAATTCGTTTAATATGATCCCTGAATTTTAAGTATGCGTTCAATTTAGTCCCTAAATATGTTCGACATTGTCTCTAAACTTGAATTAATGGAATGATACCACTAAATATTTTCATATAATTTATGGATCACATTAAACATGTTTCAAAAGTTTAAGGACTACATTAAAAAAATCAAAAGTTCATGGGCCACATTATAAATTAAGCTAAAACTCAGCAATTATATTAAATAAATTAAAAATTTAGAGATCATATCATATGTTGAGCTAAAATTTAAGAATTATTTGTGCCATTATTCTTCTTTGCTCTCACCTAACATTTCGGTGTGGGCATCGTGACCCCGGCGAAGTTTACAAAAAATTTCTCATTTTTTCCCATTGCTTCAAATTGGTTCCATCAGTCATTTTCACGCCTGCAAACAGTGGCGCAACCTCAGATCCTAAGGTTTCATTTGGTGACAATCAATGACACCGACACCTCTGGCGGTTGGCAGCAGAGGTTGTTGAAGGGCATTTATTTCCGCCAGCAGGGACAGGAAACAATGGGCTCTCTATATATCTGCCACTCGGAAGTCCTCACATTCCAGCGACAGAGCGTACCACTATCACGGTTAAAATGCTCACGAAGATCAGGAACTGAGCCTGAAGAGAATCCTGCCATCGTCCCCGCTCTTCCACTTTGTGTTGTTTATCTCTCTTCTTCCTGGGGGAAAGAATGGGTGAAGTGGAAGAGAGCTTGGCGGAGGTGAGGCAGGAGTTCAAAAGTGGCAGCACGAGAAGCGTCTCGTGGAGGAAGAGCCAGCTCAGGGCCATCATCAACCTCGTCCAGGACAACGAGGAGAACATCTTCAAGGCTCTTTATCAGGATCTTGGGAAGCACCCGGTCGAATGTTATCGCGACGAGGTGCGTAAGTGGTGTCCCACCCCCCCGAAACGCCTTGCGACTCTCATTTGATAATTCTGCTGCCATATCTGCAGTAAGTTTCGGAGCAGGAAAAGAAACAAGAATTTCTCTAGAATCTGTTTCAATTAGCTAGCCTTTCGGTGTCTGAAGAGGGGCCACTCGACATACGTCTCTTTCAAAAGGGTTGTCTCGGTTATGTTTTCTTGCGACTTGTGAGCCAATTAGAGAAGAGATGCTTAATGGATCAATATGTGATATTGATTAGCTGATGTACAGTACAACATTTCAGCGTATATCAGCTGGTTTTAATCAGCTTGTAGTTGTGGGTTAGTTCATATTACACTTTGGGCTTTTAGACAGACAAGAATACGGTATGAGAATATTGGCTGGATCAACCCGGTGAAAAGGGTGATAGGAGGGCTCTGATTTTATGCCTTACAACTGCTTTTCCATAACTTAATCTGTCAAGAAATGCGCCGATGACGGCAAACATTAAGCATATGTCATAGCAGTGATTGTTACTGTTTTGTAGGTAGGAGCAGTGCTGAAATCAGCCAAGTATTGTTTAGGCCGCCTGGAGAAATGGATGGCTCCTAAGAAGGTGAGGTCCAATTATCTGTTCCTAGGCCAAAACATAGGCGTAATAATGTGAAATAAACTACAAGAGTCTATGATCATAGTTGTGGAAAACCATATGCGACATTTATAAGCTGAGCTTGTTCAACTTCATAGAGTAGGTACCACCAGGTTTTTGTGTAATTGTTAATTATCGCTCACCCTCATGTCTCTTAATGTTTTCAAGGATTACATTGTGGTTTCCCCTCAATTGACTTGAATGAGGCAACAAGCATGAGCAGTAGTAATGGCTGATTTCTGATGCTAATTCCAGAGACTGGGAAAATTTAGAATCATATGCTTGATAACAGAGAAAACAAAATAGGAAACAATTTATCAGGATATGGAAATTGTATGATTGCTTGAAAGACCTGCATGCAAGCAGAGAGTGTGCTGAAACAATTATCTGGGGTTCAAAACCGGAGACAATGACTAACCTTGCTTTAACATTCAACACCAGATGGATTCTTAGAAAAACAATTTTTGTACGATGAAGGTAGCTGAATGCAAAATGTTAATCATCTTCAGAATGATGCCAATATATCTTAACTTGTCGATGTGTGCCATGGCAGGGTCGTTTGCCATTGCTTTTTTTCCCTTCAAGTGGAGAATTAATTTCTGAGCCACTCGGTGCAGTACTCATATTTGCATCATGGAACTTCCCTATCGGTAAGTTCTAACCATCGTTGAGCAACCTTACTGTCACAAAAAAATGTAGGAGGAACTCATGAATTTCTTGGCTATTACAGAATCTTAATCCAACACAGCTTGATGAATCTTAATCCAGATTCTATCTTTTGGCCGATTTCCTAGTTTTACTGGCTGCTTTAGGTGACTTGATATAAGAGAAACCTTTCTCTCTTCATCAAAAACAGATTTTGTTGCTTGAATGAATATCAGTTTGTAACTTAGGCTGGTTTGTGGAAATAATTGTTTATCCTTGGATGTAGCACTCTCGTTGGATCCATTGATCGGGGCTATATCTGCTGGAAACACGGTGGTTCTGAAACCCTCGGAGCTAGCCCCAGCTTGCTCCTCGTTTCTCAGCGACACCATTCCTCACTACTTAGATTGCAGGGCCATTAAGGTCGTCAGTGGCGGTGCAGATGTCGGTGACCGATTGCTTCAGCAGAAGTGGGACAAGATATTCTTCACCGGTATTACTTTGTCTCTCACTCATTCAAACATGATATAGCTCGCGGCATTACTAAAATAAAGCAGTGACTAACCCATAAATTTACATCATGACAATCAATGGTGTCTTTGGTAGAAATCTTCTGCAATTTCATTAACCTATGAATTCTCAGGGAGTCCTAGAGTGGGACGCATTGTGATGTCGGCTGCCGCAAGGCATCTAACACCGGTTACTCTTGAGCTTGGCGGAAAATGCCCCACCATTCTGGATACTCTCTCCAGTCCCTCAGAAATAAAGGTAGGTTATTTGAAAATTTTCAAATTTAATACACCCAAGTCTCAACACACATTGACTAGGCTCAAATTTCTTGTATTGCTGTTTCTGGTGGCTTCTCAAGATAGCTGTCAAGAGAATAGTTGGGGCAAAGTGGGGACCATGCAGCGGACAAGCATGTATAGGCACAGATTATGTGCTAGTCGAAAGAAAGTTCGCCCCGACTCTGGTAATGCAGGCATTGTCTGCCTATATACAGATTAATTTCTGTGTGATGCACTCCATAGTCGACATAGACATTTAGGTGCGCTGACTGGTAAATGGTGATTCAGATTGACTTGCTGAAGCAGACAATCAAGAATTTCTATGGTGACGAACCTCGAAACTCAAAGAACATGTGCAAAATCATCAATAAGCACCACTTCGAGAGATTGCGCAATCTGATAGAAGAACCTGCTGTTGCGGCTTCCATTGTACATGGCGGTTCATTGCATGAAAAAGAGCTGTAAGTTTGTGGCTGCTCAAGCCTCATGAGCTTAATGAAACATTGGTTTTCTGATGACAGAGAGTTAACATCATTCTCACCACTGGTTCAAACACCGAGTCTCCAAGTTTCCCTTAACTTCAGTATTGTTCCGATTTCGATATTTGCAGGTTCATTGAGCCATCAATTCTGCTGGATCCTCCTCTTGATGCTGAGATAATGACGGAAGAAATCTTCGGCCCGTTCCTTCCGATAATCACAGTTAGAAACTTCCATCAGTTTCATTCCGCCAAATTTCTCAAAATCCATTGCTCTAAATGCATGTAACTCTCTTACACGCAGTTAAACAACATTCGAGAAAGTGTCGAATTCATAAACTCCAGGCCCAAGCCTCTTGTCATATATGCCTTCACGAAGGATGAGTCGTTCAAGAGGCAACTAGTGTTGGAAACATCTTCCGGAGGCGTGACATTCAACGATACCATGGTTCAGGTATTGGAATTAGATGCTCATCACATATAATTTCATTAATCGCCTATAAGAGTCGCCCCCAGATCTGTTGACCCAAAAGGATTGAGCTTGAGCCTCTTAAAATAAAAAGAGAAACACAGGTCGAATGTGCACATGTTATGCCGGTATGCATAGGAAATTCTGGAAAGTAAAGTGTGTCTGTGGTGCCGTGTCCATGGAATTTATCGAGAAGAGCATTATCAGCCCAGAAGGTCATCTTACGTTCCTTTCTGAAATGCAGTTCCTATGTGATGATCTGCCTTTTGGGGGCGTCGGTCAGAGCGGATTCGGGAGGTACCACGGGAAGTACTCTTTTGAAACTTTCAGCCATGAAAAAGCCATCATGACAAGAGGGTTCTTCCCTGAGATCGAGCCGAGGTATCCTCCGTGGAACCGCTTCAAGCTGGGGTTCATCAAGCACGCTTACGATTTTGACTACTTTGGCCTGCTGCTTCTGCTGCTCGGATTGAAAAAGTAAGAGAAACGGAATGCCTGTATTAGTATGCGGTGAATGGTTTTGCGTCAACTTTTCGCTTTGAATTTCTATCTATAATGAAGCTCTTCTCGAAGATCAATTTTCGGGAGAGCAGGCATGAATTTCCTGTCGTTCTAGTGAAAGTTTTCGTCGGACATGCTACTGTAGAGTGAAAAACTTTGAAAAACTTTATTTTGCACTCGTGTCCGAACCGTTAGATATTTTGCTCTATCATGTATCGAGAGTAAAAGCACAATATTTGTGCCAAAACTTTTTGAACGATCTATAATCTACCATAACTTTTATATCATTTAAGTGACCCCGAAAATCTGACAAGGCATAATTTCAACAACAAAACTCATCAAAGTGACTTAAATGAAAGATTTTCAAAAGTTGTCTTTAATTTTGGGAAATTTTGACAATAAAAACCCGTCAAAGTGACTTAAATGGATAATTTTAAAAAGCTTTGATCCTCAATAAAGTTTTCACGCTAAATTGATCGTTCGTTAAATTCGGGCCCTAAACTTTATAAAATTAGAAATTTGACAAAACCACTTTGCGGCTTAGAAGCTAAAATCTAAAGTATTCTGATTTTTGTTAAAAGGCCAGTTGGCATGAATAGTTTTGAGGTGGTACTGTCCTTTTTTTCACTTGGTCCCGCGCATTAACTACGGAGAAATGATTTCATTCTGACCAAAAGGAAAAGTCATGTTCCTTAAAATGAACTTGTTTTCGATCAACGTTTTGAGTTGTTTTCTATCGTCTAGACATTGAAAATCTTGAAACAATTTTTTCATTGAACAAACCCCTTGTAAGTATCAAGGGTGAGCATTCAACCATGGACCAACCCAACCCAATCTTAATCCAGTTTTATGGAGACTAGACTAGTCCTTGGTCCTAGGGCCCTTAAAACCTACACCATGTGGGTTTGTTCCCAATCCTAGGACTTTACGATTAGTTTGGACCACCTCTATATATATATCGATCCTAGAAATTTAAGGTTAGTTTGGACCACGTATATATATATAAAGCCTAGCACGTTCCTTTTCTTCCTTCTGCCATTAAAATAAAAACCCTCCTTGCTTGCCCCTCTTCATTATATCGCTTGCCTTTCCTGGCTCACCTCACAAGTCTAGCTCGGTTGGTGACATCGCTCACCTATCTTGGCCCACCTCATGAATGCAACTTGCTTACCTCTCTTCCCTTGCCCATGAACATAGCTCAATTGGTGAGTTTTCGGCCGATGCTTGATTGGAGAGCTTCGAGCTTGTGTGAGTTTTTGGTTTGTGCTAGGTATTAATTTTTCCACTTTCGCTTCCGGGTTTTTGCTTAATCTGAAAGCATGATAGTTTGTACTTGGTACTTACATTTCCTCTTTCGTTTCTCGGTTTGTGCTTGATCTAAGAGGTTTAAGTTCTTTAGAAAAATCCTTTTCTTTGTAATGATAACGCTTCTTGATCTACGGAGTAAAGTCCATTTGGTGACAAAGCTCGTGAGAAATCTTGCTATTTTTTTTTTTTTTTTTGAACCTTGAATAGTTTTTTGATGATACATTGCTTGTGAGCTTTTCCTCGAAGCAGAAAATGAAGTTCTTTCCTTTAATATTTGCATGTGTTAAATCACGTCTTGATTTTGCTCAGTTTTTCATTCGTTTAACTAGATAAATGTGGTTTTCGTTGTCGTGCATGTCTTTAAGTGGCCTAAGTGATAAATGCGAGGGCTCTGGAAATTATTAATTACACTATAGTACTTAAATATTTATGTGAACTTGATACATCCGGATAACATGTCAGGTGAAATGGACGGATATTATGAGATGAGTTCGTTGATGGGATACTAGGCCATGGATGTGAAAAAGACTTGAAAGAGCCAACTGAAGTGGAGCCATATCCAGGATTTATCCTATGTATTTTGAATTTTGTTTAATTTTATTTCACATTTCATCTTTTATGATTTGTTACTTTTGGTAAGTGAACATTTCTTTTGTAACACTATTTTAGATTTCTATTTGATTTGCATCGGTGTTCCAATTTGGTTGACCAATATCGCATTGAAAAAACAAGCCTTCTGTCCTTTCAAGGAGTAGGAAAAATAAAACAAAAAAAGAATAGATTGGTCCTACGTTGATGTGAAATCAGACTAGACTCACAAAGTTGGTTTAGTCCTCAATCCCAAGCACAATAAGGTTGGGGTTGATCATTGGTCCCAAAGATTGGAAAGCATTACTGTGCGGGTTGGTCTTCAAATTAGATGCTAAACCATTTCAACCCAAAACATGCTATTGCTCGCTCCTAGTTAGGACCTCTCTTATGCAAAAGAAGAACAATAAAAGCATTATAACTTTCATGCTGCGTTCACTTAAGTGTTATAATTTTTTTTTTTGCTCATTTAAGTAAAATTGATTATTTGAGTACAAATTTCGACAAATCATCATATGTGAATTTTTTAATGTTTTTGAATTGTTCAATTTTTTTTTTGGGCCAACACGAGTCACTGGCAACCCTCACAGCCGTGAAACCATTAGACAAGGGCCGCCTTGCCCTCAACCACAAAGGCCCTTGCCAGGGGTGAGGCAGCGTTGCTCGCGGCCGGCAAGGTGGTGATGCCCTCACCCAAGGCCTTCATGGCTAGATCTAGGCAAGGGTTTTTTATTTTCCTTATTTTCCCAAAATAAGGAAAATAAAAATAAAATATAAAATAAAAAATATTAAACAAATATTAATTGTTGTAATAGGACAAACAGGAAAATGAAAGAGGTAATTCAAATACAATAGGACATAATATACTTGATTCGTATACTAACTTAAATGTATGCATCATCATCGTATTTATGTTTATTTTATCACTAGTCAATTTTTCAGCTTGTTCTGAACCCCCAAAAAAAAAGTTTTTTAATAAAACTTATAAAATTTTTGACCAAAAAAAAACTTATAATTTTGACAAAAATAAAAAACAAAAACAAAACTCATGACGCTTTGGTGTTAAAAAAACCGGCAAAAAGGGGAAAAAAACGACAAAAACGACGAATACGAGACGAAGATTGTAAGAAGAAGAAGAAGAAGAGGAAATGTCCCGACAATCGCGAGCGAATTCGAAGAATCACCTCCTCCTTCTGCGACAACGTCTCCGAAGAAGACCGATGTCGACGGAAGGCGGTGCATCATCCCAGCCGCCCGCCGCAACCGCCGCGAAGGACGGTGGACGTGACGACCAACCGAAGCGATCGCCGCCGCCCCGCCGCCCCCGCCGCCGGAGAAGCCGCTGCCCGACGATTGCTGCGGGAGCGGGTGCGTCCGGTGCGTGTGGGACATCTACTACGACGAGCTCGAGGCCTACGACAAGCTGTACAAGATCGACGGCTCCGGCTCCGGCTCCGATCCCTCGAAGTCGTCCTGACCCGGGAGACCGCCGATTCATTTTGAGGTCCTTTCCGGGAGGAACTCCCGGATTCTTTGATTCTTCAATCCGATGTCGTGTTCGATTGGCGTTGCGCTTTGGATCGCGCATGCCCGTGCGGTCAATTTGCCTGAGATGTTGCTGGCTGGAGACGTCTAGATTGAAACGGGTTTAGATTCCGTGATTGACTTTGATGTTAAAGTTCGTAGCTTTTCAGGCGAATTCATCTTTGAGTTGAGAAATTCATGATTTACAATGGCACGTGCCCATGTTATATCTTCGTCTTGTTTTGATTAATGTAATCTGGTTTTAAGATTAATGGATCTGTACACGGAAAAACTGCTCCTTTCCATGAACAATGCAGTATGTAGTTTTGAAGGTAGGACTTCCTCTGTTTCATCGTGGGAGGTGCTGTGCCATTGCTGTTTGAGCTAGAATTCGAATCGATGAAACTGAACGTCATTATCATGTCGGTAAATTGCATTCACGACTTCTAACATCTTAAACTGAACATTCAGTTCCACGCGATTCACCCGGCACCTGAACTCGCCGTCTTGTCGCCCTTAAATGTTTGTTATGGTGATGTGGTTGGTTTGAACAAATCTCTGCACAAGCAAAACAGCTGAACCGGGCCGAGAGTGCCGTGTATTTCTTTCACCGTTCTTTGGATTTTTTCAAGCTCCAGCATCCACGGGCATTAGCCACTTTTGGGGTGAGGAAAATTTTTGAAATGTGGATTTATGAACTCCTATCGACCAGAGGGGCGGTGAGATGAACTATGAGCTCTCTTTTGTCATGGTAGATTGCTCTGTCTCTAGGTTATTGGCATACATGCCGTGAGCGTCGCTCTGCATTTCTCAAAATGGCTTGACTGCAATACTATTTTTTCAGTAGGAGCAAAAACTATGGTTCATACAGAAACTACCTCTGAACATCAGAACGTACAAACTGCGTTTATAAAAGAATGAGGCCAGAAAGCTGGCCAAATAAGCCCGTCAATGGCGACTTTTGGATTGAGATCCATTCAAAATTTTACATTCATCCATTCGAAAATTAATGAATTTACGCTCTTACTTGGCACGTGCCTATGGAAGTCTACTGCGCGAATACTTAGAAAAGGTGTACCTATTGCCGCTTGCAACTCAAAATCAAGGGCACTCGCCTTCATCATAATCAGGAGGTAGCTGCATATGTGTTTGGCCGCCAATCGCCTTTCTGTGCACTGAGAATTCCTTCTTGGTCTTTGGAGAATGTTAAGTGGACCTCCCAATGCAGTGATTTAAGTAAGTTCTCAATCTCCCCTATGGCGCCAGACTCGTCACGGACTATTATTTTACCTCCAGGTCTCACGATTCGATCAACTTCTGCCATTACCGGGGCAAGCTTGCACCTTCAGCAGACAAATTCAAGTAGAGTTAGGTAAGGACCAGGGGAGGGAGGGAGGGAGGGAGTGGGGACTCCTGGATCCAGTTGCGTACCTCTTCCCAAGCTTGGAGAAGAGATGATCTGCATGCAACAGGTCATAGGTTCTAGGGTAAGTGCTGAAGGACTCGCACCAATCATGATATATTCCGAAAAGTCCTCTCTCGAATATTATGGGAAGCGTGTCTGGCGAGTCGACATTTACCACGTTCAGCACCCACATTTGGAGATCCTTCAGTGCAGCGGCAAATCTGCAAGCAAGCAGGAGAAAGCTCTCATCTGATCTTTCAACTTAAAGAAGATTAAAATTGAAAGCAATTCATACCCGCCATAGACAGCTCTCATGTCCATAACGTTTCTCACGCCGGACCAACTAATTCCAAGCCCCGACATGTACAAGCCACTCACTACTCGTTTCCAGTGTTCATAATCTGCAGAGAAATCTTGTGGGGCTGGTTTCCCATAGATCCCACTCTGGGAGCTGTTCAGCCAGTAAGGTGGTGTCCGCATTCTGCGTGGCCAGACCACCGGCCATTGGCTCCCTCTCTCTGCCTCATTGACTGGGATCTGGTGCATGCATGCCTGAAGGGGAACATACCTGAGATTGCAACGATAGTCAGGTTCTTGAACTTTGCTGTGTAAGTTTGAGTTATAAGTCTAGACGAAGCATGTCCATATTCGTACTTAGCACTGATAATGCTATTGTACATCAGCAATGTTTGGAGCCAGATGTTATATCCTCTATACATCACCATTTTAATGTTCTTGATTAGCATGCATAAGACTCTCTAGTAGTGATCTTATCTTATCTTGGCCACTTAGAAGAAAAGTGAATAACGTTTGCTACAGAATTTATTTGAGTATCTACCAGGCAGCATTTGGATCATCATCATTTTTACAGATTGGAGGGCTGTTATGCTTTCTTTGCTCGTAACAGTAATTTGATCTCGGTTTCCGGTAGATGGCTGCTCCAATTGAATTTAGCTTGTCCTTCTGTATGGTCACCAGCTCCCAACACATATTTGCTGTCAGAGCAGACATTTCTGCATAGAGAAAACAAAAACATTGATTGATCACTACAACTACTTCAATCGAGTAATTAATTATTTGGTTCTATCTCATGTCACCTTTCCAGATTTGAACATCTTCTTCAAGTGTCTGGTACACTGGAGTAGCTGACCAGACAAAGAAACCTCCCGGCCTAAGAACACGGTTCAGTTCTAGCAGAAGCAGCCCGCCTTCAAGGTGAACCACAAATCATAACTCATCATTCATCATTGATAAGAGACCATGAGCGGAGGAAAGGAGCAAATTTGAAATTCACTCAGAAGAAAAAGGTGAAGAAACTGTGATAGAGAACCTTCAGCATGCCACGGGACTCGACACCGTGCGCAGTGCACGAGATCAAAGACTCTGCTCGGGAATGGCAGGCGCTGAGACCCCATAACAGCAGAAATCGCTGGTATTCCTCTTTCCAGGGCAAACTGAACCTGAGCCTCGTGTTCATCTTTGGGAGCGAAGGACATTGTCAGAACATCTCTTTCGAAAAGGTAACCCCCAAAGCTTGCGACTCCACATCCAACATCTAGTGTGACTCGTGTGTGCTTTCCCCATTTGATATTGGGTACTGACTGCACCATATGACAAGTAAGTTCTTAGGCTCAGGAACTAGAACTATGAATGAGGATGAGTATTAAGAAAAAAAATAGTGGAGAATAAGACTTGATCCAACAAAGGAAAAACAAACAGAAAAAGAGAATAGGCTAGTTGAGCTAACATATGCAGAAGGCTAGTTTACTATGCTGATAGACGACTATGCAGTGTGCAATATATTTATCTGGATGCTTACAGCCTGAAGAAAATCGAGGTAATGGAGCGCGCCATGTATGAACTGTGTGCCTCCGCCGGGAAAAGTTAGAAACTCTCCAGTCACCTTAACCCAGTTCTGGTGACCCTTCACATCCGCGAGCGACTTGTGTGGCACATTATAGTACCATATCTGCCAGACCCAACATTTATGTTACGTGGGAAATGTCTCTGGTCTTAATCTACTGAATTAATCAAGTAGATTTAGACGGAAACAATGCATAAGCTGCAAACAATCCTGCATGTGATGTGACTAGATATTTGTACTACTTCAGCAGTAAAATTGCTTTACAAGATTTTCCTTCGACAGTAGACTGAAAGTATAATGGAGTCGAGCAGAGGCATGACGTAATCCTTAAGTACAACTCAACTTGAAAATTCGAAGTCCACAATCTCGATTTCAACGTGCTCGAACTTGTGTTTTAGTTCAGTTGAACACCAGTTTGATCATTGAGATGTTATTGCAAGCTCGAGCTACGCCAGAAATAATATGACTGAATGACAGAGAATCTAGCTGCATTACCTTCTCCCTGCTCTTGGGCCATTCAATGGACCTCTTGTATCCCTCAGGGGCCGGGACCAGGCACATCGGCGCGTCCTCAGGGCAATGCCTCTCCCGATGCTCAAAGTGCTTGGTGCTGCGCAACTTCTTCAGCGCCTTCCCGTTGTCCAAACATGGTATATAGTCCGGACCTGCCGTCACATTGCAGAGCTGCCATGTGTAACCATAGATGCTATCGTCGCCGCCTGTCGCCCCCTGCCCTCTCCTCTCCTTCTGATTCTCCGACTGTGCTGCCTGCGTCGACCATGACTTCTTTGACTCCTTCGATTCCTTTGGGATCCCTGAGTTCTCCCCGTTTGGAAATGACCCATCTGTTTTATGCGAGGCTTCGTCTTGTTGGGCATCCTGGTGCGTGTCAGTCTGGATCGGCATCTCGTCGTGTTCTTGCTGGGCCGGACTCGTTGCTTCCACGTGCTCACTTTTCCGATCCGTCGTTTCTTCCGGTCTATGCGCCTCTTCTTGTGATTGCTGCTGCGATTGCGATGTCGATTCGTCCTCCTCTCGGAGTCGCTGTTGCTCTTCTATTCGCTTTTTTTCATCCACGTCCAACACTGGTTTTTGAGGCTCCTGTGCTGTGGCGTCATTCTCTTGCCGCGGCTTTTGATCTTCGTTCGAACTGTCATTGTTCTCGACTTGATTTTCTTGTTTTTGGTCCTGTTGCTGTTGTTGTTGATCCTCATCTGTATATTTATTCTCGCCTTCTTGCGATTTGCTTCCATTTTGAGAGCTTGCAGCCAGTTCTTGCTCTTGATTTCCGCTTGTCTCTTCATTGCTCTGTTGCTGCTGCTGCTGTTCATCCTTGCTCTGTTCGTTGTTCTCTTCACTTTGTTGGTTCTGTGTCACCGTGCTCTCTTCGGACACTTGGTTCTCGTTCTCGTTCTGCTTTTCATGCTCTTCACCAGATTCTTTCCCATGCAGACCTTGCGTGCTCACTTCCGCGGACTCTTCATTGTTGTTTTCTGATTTCACCTCGTCGGTTTTGACGTCACCGCCGCCGGTTCCTTGATCTTGCAATCCCTGCCTTATTGTCGGTCGAACCGGCACCCTTATCCGCACCGGTTTCTTGGGTTTGATTCTCCTGAGAACTCCCATTTGCACCGTCCTTGTTGTCATTCGCATTACTGTTGCTGTCTTTGCCGTCGGATTGACGAGAGTCATCAGATTTGATGGCGTCGTCAGGGAGGTCGCCAGGATTGTCCTCGTACGAAGTGGTGTCTTTCTTGTCATCGGTCTTGACAGAGGAGGAGGAGGAGGAGAAATCGTCGTTGGTGGTGGCAGGGGTGGTGGTTGCGGCGGTGGTGGAGGAGGAGGAGGAGGATCGTTTGCTGGTGGTTTGTGGCGGGACAAAGGAATCAGAGGTGAGCATCCAGACGCCGACAACACACAGCGTGACGAACACAATGGTCGTCACGGTGGATGTGTAGGAGGTGTAAGAGGAGCGCTTGTTGCCGCGCGACGATCTTCCTAGCGCCATCTCTCGATGAGAAAAGAGAGAGAGAGAGAGAGAGAGAGAGAGAGAGAGAGAGAGAGGTGATGAGATGGGAAATGGTGGAAGGAGGAGGAGGAGGAGGAGGAGGAGGAGGAGGAGGACGACTAGCTGTGCATGAGTTTGTGGAGGGAGATGAAGTTTGCAGGTAATCAGGAGGAAAGGTATAGAGATCCAAAAGCGTAGGAGGAGGGAATTTGTCCTTAGACCAAGGACTCCGTTTGGAAACATTAAAAAAAAAAATTAATTAATTAATTAATAAAATAAATTACCAAACATTTTTCGGAGAAAATAATATTCCAAACGAGTTAGCAGCACGCGTTAAAGGAAGAAATTAGTGATACAGGTATGAACGAGTACCTAAACAGGAAAAAAAAAATAAAAAATTAAAGTTCAGTCCACATATTCCTATTTCATAAGTTAGATTTTATCATCATTTTTTCCTGTCATACACATATGAAGCCTTGCAATCAAAACCTACATCGCGAGTAGTTCCTCACCATCACCTCCATTGTTGTTAAGCAAGATCGGCCTCACCATGACCGGACGAATCTTTAACTTGTCAGATCTGGTGAGGTCAAGCCTCGCCTTCGCCAATGGCCAGTTACCAAAGTTACCAAAGGAAGAAGATGAAGGGAGGAAAAAAAAAATATTTCGAAAAAATATTAAAATATCAATAAAAATTATCTATATTAGTATCGTTCGCGCCACGTACAACAACCAGCGTCTATGTCAGCGTCAACTGGTCAAAATTGGCTAGATGAGATTATATTAGCACAAATGTAAAAGATTTATGACTCAAAGTATAAACTAAATTGACATAATTGCAAAAGATTTATAACTTTTTTGCCTAATTTTCTCTCCTACCCACCCCTATCGGAAGTGCAGCTGGGATGCAACCAAAGCTTAGTCCTCTTCAACCGTGAAGAGCAGAGCTGAACTCCCAGGGATAAACCTTTCTGTCTTCGAGCCTGCGTTCGGGAAGCAACAAGGAAGATGTCTTCCTCCCTCCAGGATCGGACGGCGCCCTCATTACGTTCACCTCTCTTCCGGAAAGACTCCGCATTGCTTTCCGAGTGCGTGCCTCCTCGGAACCCTTTTACGTGCCCTGAGATCTCGAGCTCGTTTCCTCGAAAGCTACCGACGGAACAGATCGAATGATCACCGCACGTGATGCCCTTTGGCTTGGTGGGCTCGAAACGTGGCTCGTCGGGGAATGACCCGTTATATTCCCTATTATTGACTCATGTTCTCCTGACACGCGATAACTCATGATTGGTCCGTGTCCCTTTAACACGTGACAACTTATTTACAACGGATCCCTTAACCAAGATCGCCACGAGGCGTGATCATACCAACCATTCATCTTGGTGTTCTCAAGGATTGGCTAGAATTTCCGGTTCCTCCTCTCACGCCCTCTAGACTTCATCTCCACGGCACTAACCCTTCCTCAAAGCTTAGGGACCTCAGGATCAACCCTCCTCAACACAGGCCAACAATAGACAAGCTTCTCGCGCCATCGCGTATGCATCGAAAGTTTTCTTTTTAGACTTCCCACGGTACGTGTGCAAATTCGACAGCGATGTAATAAGTTTCGGTTCAATCCCTGCTTCAATTGCGTATTTTGCTTCGCCCAACTTAAACCCGTTTGCAGTTTCAAACCCCGAAATGAAGGCCGATTTCGATCTTCTCAGACTCGACTCGTTCGATGTCTAGGCCATCGACGCCCGAATCGCCATGGAAGGACGTTGTTTGGCGATCATCCGATCCGGACAACAGCTTATCCTGCTCTCGACATGACGATTGCAACAGACACACCAGTCACTTTGCCAAGGAAGTTTTTGCATCTGGGAAGTGCTACCGATGCCCATTTGAATGAACTCTCCTATGATTTGGGCCGCGTTTGGATTTGGGCTGCCTGACTAGTAGCCCATTAAATTTTGACTTGAGGCCCATCAATGTGAGCGGATGACACCATCGGTCCGAGTCGGGTCGCCTGGTAAGTAGTTCATTAGAGAGAGAAATCTAATGATGGAGTTCAAGGCATCAATTATAGGATAAATATCTCTCTAAAGTAATCATTAGATAGGACATCAAAGGTAATGATATTCTTGAAGACTTGGGTTTAATTTGACTTTCTAAAATTAGATTAAATTTTGACTTTTTGTGCTAAATCTACATCTGAGATCCGATTAGTACGACGCTAAGAAATTCATGAAGAATTACTTATTGACATGCGGGGATATGCGACCATTGATCAGCATAAGATATGAATATGAGATTTCATACTTGATGAAGGTTATACATGATTTAAATGATTGTGCATAGTGCTTGATTGGGCAATTTGCTTATGAATTTGTCAGGGTATGGTGGTCTAACACATGTAACCAATTTGCCCTTTTATCCTCAGATTAAGGCTTCATTTACTTTGCGAGAAAATAAATAATTTGAAAAATGTTTTTATCATCAATAGGAATTTATATACAAATATTTTCGTGAATGATAAAAATATTTTTCATTCATTTATTATTATAAGTGATAGTAGTATCACATTAGATGGTAGATGTACTTGCTTCATAGATGAAAAGAAGGAAGGGGCGATTTGTTGTTACGCATCTCATTTTGTGTTATCATAAGAGTCTCACATCCATTTTGGACGATTGGATCATAACTATTGTCTATCCTACGTTGGCCCAAGTAAGAGCCCCAAATTGTTTCTTTCATATTTATTGGGTTACCTATGGAAATATATATTAGTTTTGGCTAAGTTAGTCCTTTTTATAACGTTGATATTGTACATGAAAACAAACCATGTAATGAGATTTGAAATATCTTAAACAAAATTAAATTCCTAATGACGAATAAATAGTTGATGTCAAATAAATAATAGAGATATGATACAAATCAGTTGGATTCAAGTGGAACCATATCTTTATATGTAAATTATTTGCATATTGAAAATTAAAAATGGAAGTAACCAAAGAAAAAGAAAAGTATAAACAAACTAGTGCAACAACAATTAAGATGGATGCATTAAACCAATATCATAAGAGTACATGAAAGTTTAAAAAAAAAAAAAAGAGAGGTGAAAATCACATAGATAATATATAGTAAGAATACATCAGAAATAATATAAAATTGGAAATGAGGAGTAGGTAAGAAAAATCAAAGCCCCTTCGCACTAAATCCATGCTATCACTACTCTTCCTCCTTTACCTTCTTCAGAAGCCTTATATTAATCTATTTTCATTGATTTTATGGATCAAAAGATATGAGGCGATGACTTCAACCTATACTCGGTTCCATCTCCTGGCATCATACACATTTATTTGAAGATATTTGATTTCGAAAGATAGTAGTTTGGGAATGCAATACTTAGCAGCCCAATCGTATTTTACCCACTAGTGTCAACTAGTATTGCAAACCATTCTTCTCAGAGCTTGTTTCTCATGTACTTCATCTTCTGCAAAGCTAGTTACTTCGTTAGTGCCCCCACGGTAGGATCAACTGTCTTCTTTCTGCTGATGCCTTACGACAGTTCTAGTGTTCTCACACCCTCCACTGATCCTTCCATGGATTTGCAATTCCCTTTGCTAAAACACTATGACAAAAACGCAACTTCATGTGTTTGCAGAACAAAAAACTTCTGCATAGTGTAAATTAATAATTAGACAAAAATTACAAACAAACAAAACCATCCATCCCTGTTCATCAGTGCCATTGTGGTCCAAGGGTCTTTCAGTGGTCTCTAGGGCCGGGGGAATTTCACAGTCGAAATGATCATGAGTGTTCAGTTCTTTGTATACATTTGAAGACCTTTAACAACTCATCTTGTTGTCTTAACCTTGACCATCTTCACATGTTTCAACCTAGCAAGCATAAATGCCGGTGGTCAATGTCCGTGTTTGTAACCCACTAATCTAAACACCGGTTGGAGGAAGTTTCAGTCAATCGAAAACCGCGGAAAATATGTCACTGTAAAAAAACCCCATGAGATACTCCACAACATTTCATTTTCAAAACACACAAAATTCTCACATGCATGCATATCCCCACAAGAGACCATGAAGCAGTATGCTTCCCAAAGAGGTAATCATCATATGAGCCGAGAAGGACAGAAATGGACAGGCATAAATTAACTTGCACTACGATGCGAGAAAAATGGCTTTTGGGGCATTAGCAGGCATTATAAGGACCCTACAATAAACTAATGAGAAAGAAAAAAAGTGTGATGTGCCATGTTACTATTTTAGGCGGTGGATCGCCTTTCAATTGCACCTAGAACATGGCCTAATCGGTTGGTACTCAATCGTCCCCCTGGAGTCTCTGCTCGTCCTATCCAATGGCGACGTCACCAGAATCTGAGAAAGAGACGTCCACGATGCGAAGAAACGAGTGCAGATTTCATTTTTCCCTAGACCTCGGTTGGAATAATTACGGGTGTCATCCACTTGATAGATGGATGAGTTGCACTAAAAAAGTTCATTCATGTTATCCAAATTCAAAAGGAGTATCATAATGATCGCTATATTTTCAATCTCGGTTTGTTCGCAACAGTCGAATAGCGAGGTTGTTGCAGAAGGAAGGTTAAGATTTTTTATATCTGCTGTGTAAAGCACTTAGCAATTGATTGACTATGAGCCGAGCAAGGTCATAGGTGAGGAGATTCAGTTTGCCCTAGAGCGCATGTATATGAGGTGTATGAAAATTGAAGGAGTCTCTCATTGAATATGTTCAGACAAATTGTTTGAAGTTTGGAATTATCATCGGTGCAGATCTTTCTGTTAATTTATTATAGGGTCTTCACGAGAGAGAGAAACTAGTCAAAGGTTGCGTTTTTCCTCAATAACTTCATAAAATAGTACATTAATGGCTCCATTTATGCTGTGTTATGGACACTAATAAAACCCTAATTTCCTTATTTATGACCACCTATTAAATACTTGATCGACTTACACTGTTGTTTCCAGCAATACCAACGGCGTTGGACTGTGTCGTGTTTCTATTCAAATTGCAGAAATCGCAACGTATACTTATATCTCCGGTCAAATTCCTTAGCAGAATTTGTGGTGTTCTCTCCTGTGAACATAGGTTCAAGTGCTCGGCAAGGCGTGATTCTCTTGCAACTGTTTGTTTACCATTTCTCGATCCATTGTTGCGTGACTTAATTCATATTAGAGAATCTATGTGCTATCCGTTTTCAATGATATTCTACCATCTATGTACCTAAGTGATTTGGGGTTAATCATTGCTTAACTGTAGCTTGTCAATTATTTCCCAAAAGATCATCAAGCCGGAAGTACTTTTCAGAGAAATGGGGAGGTGGTTTAGGGCATAATGCAATTCCAAATTCAAAAACAACGATTATGCGTTGTTGGATTGCCACTTGAATAATTTTTTTACTTCTAGTTCATTTTGATTGGCGACCCTTTTCAATAAAATTGTGAATTAAGCAACTCGAGTTGACAATGCTATAAAGGTTATATGCATGATCTAAAGTTTCTCACAAGAATATTTTGCTATGCATCGTCTTCAGTTTTCTCTTCATGTCACCTGCATGATATATTGATTATAGTTAATCAAAAGGCATTTTAGAAAAAAAAAAAATTCTTGGTATACTCCTAGCCAACAAACGTATGGCAATTTTTTCTCCTTTTGCACCTAAGAACGTGATGCTAAGGTACAAGTATGAAAGTTTTACACCAAGAAATCCTATATTGGGATATAATCTGGAGCAATTAACATATTTTAATTGACATATAATTTAATAGCTAAAATGTTTTATTGAATGTTGATACAACTAGATATATTGATAGATTCCGATTTAGGCTCTCTCTTAGCAATTTTCCCGGATGAAGGAATTGGGCTTATATTGTGTCGACTGAACAAGTGATAGATATCACAACTGATGATTGATCGATGACCCACTTCCAATTTTTATTTGTGTCTGATGAATATCTCAAGAAAGAAAAATTTTGGATGTGACTCCCTATTGAGGTGGTTGATGGTGTCCTCCAGCTTCTTGCCAAGCGTGGCTAGGCCACAGTGATTGATGTGGAGTCTGAAGAGTAGATGTTATCCCTACCAACATCTACCAAAGTTGGCTTAGGCCAAGGTGGAAATATGATCCTAGATTAAGAGGGAATGGGCACAATATAGGTGGCTCACACATTAGGTGAAAGATATCCAATATCGAGATGTAATATAGATTAATTAATATATTCTAGTTAGCTAATTACTCATTCACTTAAGTTTTTAAGTAAATGTCAATTCAAAAATACATGTTTATGGATTTGGACTCAGGCTATCTTTTGATTTTGGCAAATTTTCTTGATGAAGGTATTGAACCTGTGCTGCGTAGACCCAAGACATGGTTTAGTGACCAGATTACGAAAATAATTACTATTTAGCAATTGGTTATTGACCAATTTCATTCTTGCCTAACTCACAAAAGCAAAGTGGGGCAAGTATTTCTCGAACCCTCGTTTGGAAAATTTCTGTGGTGGTCGTTGGTAAGTAGATAAGTGGGCGTGTGAGCGAGTCTAAAAGCTGTCTGTTGGTTCTTTTTTTGTTTCTCAAGTGCTTAATCTGGGTACTGTTCGCGAGAGACAGTATGAAACGTGAAATAATCAACAACGTTTTCAACAAAATCTTCTTCGTTTTTATGTTTTTCCACTTCCTGATTTGGCATGCAGTTACTTCAACCGTCATCATTCTTGGATCGCATATGACATTTATATTCTATGTGAGAAATCTGGTAAATGGGTTAAAGAACCACATATAATAAGGTAGAAAATGTGTAATGTGATCGGAATATCTTATATGATTTATTTTCTTTTTTTTGACCAAGCACAAACAAAAGTGACTTTCCACCTTATTATCATCAGCAACCTTATTCCATTTTAATAATGTGCATACATATAAATCCATAATTGGCTTGATCCTCTTCTATAATCTCAAGATGAGGACTTGAATAATGTTAACAGACGACAAAAGTAAAATATAAAGGAAAGCCAATACTTTATGCTCAATCAAGACTAAGGCGAATTATATTACTAATTCATGTCTATCATTTTCCCAAACTTCCAAAGCCCTAACAATCTTGGAGAGAGTACTACGGTCCCTTGAGGAGCCATTCCTCGATGGCCAGATAACATATGATCGAAGATCTCTACCCTTTATAAAAACCCTTTTGAGCATATATGTGTTACAAATTTGATATCTTATATAGAAATTGTGACCAAATGTATTTTAATGACGCATATTATGAAAGTAAATCAATTCCTCAAGAGATGCTAAAAGTGAAGTAATTGCAAAGAACCGGATTGAAGACTTTTAGACCATCCAAAGGGTTACCCGTGTGGTCCCTATATGATAGCATTACAATGAATGGTTGTAATCAAACCAAATTTACTTATGTAATTTGAATTGCACCGAACGGTTCTAATCGAGCCAAAGTCCTGTTCAAGTCATTGGATCTAATTTCATCAACTTGCCTCCACGTAAATACGGGGAATTAATTAAGGTGGGGCCCATTGAAATTAGGCAGAGCTCTTGTTTGGTCAACGTGGCATGGCTTTGTAGGGTTAGGGTAATTAATTCTTGAATTATTTTTGGCAACAGAAACCTATTGATTCGACGTTTGATAGGAGCTTCGTGCGGTGGTGCCAAAGCTTTCGCAATCATAGGTACCGCTTGGGTGAGAGCACAAAATGTGATGTTTGAACATGATATTTGACTCTGTTCAAAAAAAAAAAAAAACATGATATTTGACTGCCGACAAAAAAAGATACCGAGATATATGACTAGGGTTTGATATTAGTCTGGAATTACAAAAAGAAAGAAAATGGGCGCAGTATTTTCAAGGCTTATGATAGGGAAAATACACCATTTTTATGTTAATTGATCAGATTATCTTTCAACTTTGTGAAGCCTTACTGACACCTTTTTTTAGGCAATTCCTCTTCGTTCTTATTTGAACTAAGCTTGAAGAAAACAATTTGTTTTTTCCTTAAAAATAGCAAAAACCAAACCCTACGGTCTATTCAACCGGAAACTCAATTTAGGATATTTAATATGTTTGTTCCTTCCAACTTTGGACATGAAGACAGGAAAAGTGAAAGGAAAGAAAAAGATTGAGACTAAACTTTGCTTTTACTGTTCAACCATGAAGAAAAATTTATAATGTTACACGAACCAGGTCCAAAAAATTTTATGCTAACAATTATTTTAAATTCGAATGAGATGAAGTTGTAAAATGAGATTTGGACTTCCATCAAAATCACTTTAAAATTAAGATAAAAGAACAAATGAATGAATTTTTTAACAAGTCGAATTAACAACATTTTTGTCTTCAACAAATTAATGAAATCATGATCGGAAAAAGCCCCACGAGAAATAAGGAGTTTTCCACCCTTTTTATGTCGTGGAAAGCTTGCTGTCCAGAGAAAGAATTTCATTAGTATACTAATTTCTCGCTATTAAAGTCATCTCATGATCTTCACCCACAGATTTTGAAGTTTGTTTCTTCTTTTCCCCTCTTTTTGGCAAAAGCAAAACCCTGGATTTCAACTAGTCAAATTTGTACTCCGTCCGGGGAAACACAAAGTAGTTCAATTTGGACAAGACCAAGAGAATTTTCCTATAGAATCTAGATACCTAGGCAAAGATTAGAAAAAGAAGGTTGTCATAATCCCATACGCAAGTTGCTATTTTTATTTAATTCAGGATTGAGGGAAGCAACTGTAAGAGTTTTTTTTAGGAGCAGACACCTGAAATGCCAAAACTTGGTATGGAAAGACACTTAAATGCCAAAACTTTGAAAATTTATACTTAAGTGCCAAAATCGGAGTAAAATGGATCGCCTAAGTGCCACTCCGACCAAAATCCGGCCAAATTGCTGACATGGCAATTTTCCGGCGAGGTGAGTGCAAAACGGCGTCATTTTGCATGCTGACGTGGCGAGAAAATACAAAAACGGTATTGTTTTATCTCTAATGTGTAAATAATTAATATAAAAATTAATTACATTAAATTTAAAACTAAATTTATTTAAATATTCTAAAAAATAAAAAACTTAAAATTTTAAAATTTTAAAAAAAAAATTTAAAAAAAAAAAAAAAAAAAAAAAAAGAAAGAAGAAGAAGAAGGAGGAGGGGCATCCGAAGGGAGGCGGCTGAGGGCTAAGCTCTCGTCGCCGGGAAGGGCCGGCGATGGAGGGGGGAGGGTTGGCCAGGGTGGTCGGCCCCTAGCCAAACGGCGGCGAGGGCCGCCAACCCTCACCGGATCTAGGCGAGGACCGTGACCCTTGCAGCCTCCCCGCCATCACCGGGAAGGGCTGGCAACGGTGGGGGGAGCATCGGCCAGGGGCCGGTGACGCCAGCCGACGGGCAGTGAGGGCCCGCGAGCCCTCGCCCAGATCCGGCAAGGGCTCGCAAGCCCTCACCACCGGTCAGTCAGCGACCCCGGCCGATGCTCCCCCCACCGTCGCCGGCCCTTCCCAGCAACTGACAAATAAAATCTCTCTATGAGAAGTGTTATTCATTTGCTACACTATTATATTAGATCCATATCAATAAAATTGAAAGTGCTCATGACCATAGAAGGCTTTGTGTGTATACATACAGTTACCAACATGATTCAGTGTTTGAGATTTTATGGGATATGATTAAATATTAATAATTATCTCTAGACCAAAGTCCGAACATATAGTACAATTTTAATTAATATAGCCCAAGTGAGAGAATGTAAGAGTTTTCCTAATGTTGGCTACATTAATTGATATTATAATTAATCGTTTTATGGGGTTGGTCTAAGGTGAGATAAAACATTTCTTAATTAGTCTAATATAGGGCTGGCTAGTGTGAGCTGAATTGAGCCTAACCTGTAATGAGAGGGTCTAGCTGGAAACTCTATAAATAGTGTTCAAGTCTCTCGTCTAACTTTAATTCTCATAATTATTTTCGCAAATGAGCATTTACCTAGCACTAAAGGGTGAGGGGACCGTCTTATTGAACAAATGATACGAAGGACAATAAAGAAGAAGGACTTGTACATGGATCGTCACTTTTCCGCTTCCATATCAAGATCAATGGATCCCAAAATATGTGCGTTAATCTTTCTATTCGATTATGTAAGTTCTTGTTCTAACTATGGAGATCGTGGAATTACATTTTTCTGCGTCTTATAGGAACCATTACTATTACCAGAGAAATTAGTTTAAAGAAATACATGTTAACATGATTCTTAATATCATTATTGCAAGAAATACTTTCTCTTAACACTCTCATGAAGGGGATCAAAAGAAAAAAAAAAAACTCTTAATCTAGTAATTTTTATTATCAACGTAATAAAATTTCAAATGAATCCAATAATAGTCATAGTTGAAAAAATGGAGAAAATCCTCAAGGAACCAACAATTTTATTTCCAATTGGTCAACAAATTATTTGTTTAGTGAAATGTTAATAGACGGCGGCCTAACCGGCGACCTTTAATATAAAAAATAAAAATAAAAATGATTTATTAACAAAAATAAAATAAGAATATCATTTTATTTTAAAATAAAAATATCCTTAAAAATAAATTTATTTTATTTATTCTATTTTATTTTATTTTACGAATAAATTTATTTTAAAATGAATAAAAAAATAAAAAAAAAGCATCATAAATAAATTATTTTTAATAAATTTATTTTTTCAATCGATATTTAATTAAATTTATTTTTAATAAATAAATTTATTTCGATTAAATTTATTTATTAAAAATAAAAATAATATTTATAATAAAAATAAAAAATAAAAATGAATTTGGACGTGTTCACCAATAAAGCGATGCCCCAATTAGTTTAATTTCAATATATGAAATAAAGAAATAACAAGGTATATTCTAACATTTTTATGCGTTGGTGTTTCTTTAGGGCAACATTTTGATTTTTGTTTATATAGGACGAAAAACCAGCTAGTGTCTATATGGCATGGCTAAATAAACAAGAACAAGATTAGTAGGAACAGGTGGTCTATCCAGAATTATTGAACTCGGGAGAAATCTAAGTCTAAATAAACAAAAAAAGAAAAGAAAGAGAGAGTAAAAATCAGTAGGAATTTTGTAATTTCATGCAAAATCTAAGTGCCCCACGTATGATTGGACAGAAAATATGTAGTTAAATGTCTAGCCTCTATTACAAACATTTATTTTTTTTACCTTATGGGATTATGGGTTGGTCCAATTAGTGGAGCAACAAAGTGCTGCTCAGCAAATCAGTGGCTATTGTTTTTGTTGACACCAAAGAATGCTCGAAATCCTCATCCATCAGACTCGGACTGAGAAGGCCCGAGTAAGACACGGCGAAGACAAATTTGAAGTGACTAGTAGAATCACTTTGAAGGGGATGAACAGGAAATTTTAAAGAATTTGACAAATAAATGCGAAATTAAAAGAGTTAAGTGGATATGAATGTAACTATGAGAAATAGAGTATAGATATGAACAGATTCTTATGATATCTAAAAGTGCAGTTATGAATATGATCAAGTTCTAGTAATATTTAAGTTATCAAGTGCAGTTGTTTCTATCAAGCAATAGATAAATATAGAGAGATAGAAGACTTTGTACACAAGGCTTTATAGTGGTTCGGCTCAATATAAGCCCGCATTCACTTTCCCATGCTAACAACCTACTGACTGGATTTCACTAGTAAATCAATGGGAAACTATAGTAGTAATGTGCTACTTATTCTCAAGCACTATTTCTCGAAATTGGTACTGCTTGTACACAAGCTAATAAGACTCACTATATCACACCAAAGCACAAACTAATACTCTGCCAATGCTTCTCATGTGATTACACTTGTAAGCTCACTAAAGATAATGACAAATGTGAAGCTCTCTCAAATTTTGGAATTGTTGACTCTTGATCTATCTCTTGCTTCAGCACCTTGGTCTTCTTTTATTCTCCTCAGTATCCAAAATTGCCCATTGGACAATCTTTACAAGAATCACTCTTCAAACTAGCTAATGCACAATTTTTGAGAAGATTAGGATAGCCGTTGATCAAATATTGGTTTTCATAAGTGGAGTTCTTCAATTAAGGCAAGAATTTTGTCTTCAGGATGATTGCCATCAATTAAGATATCTTGTGTGATTAAACATATCGCAAAGATAATATTAGCAAAGAAGGTCAATCAATATCTTCTAAAAATAGAATCCATACCGGATCACAAGCTATCAATGGATGAAATGAAATATCGCAAAATAAAAATCTTGAAGTTCGTGACAATATCGTAGTTATAGGTAGAATAAGTGATATATCTAATGATAGATATGAAAATGTACGCATGACAGCATGCACTATATGCAAAAATTTATTTTATTTCAAGCTAATGATAGATAGGAAAAATGTAGTCTGTATTTTATTTCTCGAGCATTTCCTTGGCTAGGTCTCGATCTCTATAGATCTCGAGTCCCTTTCCTACATTTTCTTCTTTCTTTTTTTAATTTGTTTGAAGACCAGAAAGTTGCTGACGTAGCTAGCTAGAGTCAGCTGCGACCAACACAGGGCTCGAAAATGAGAGAGAGAAAAAAATACAATAACTGGGAATCTCTCTCTCTCTCTCTCTCTCTATATCTCTATATATATAGAAAGCCAAGAAATTTCAGTAACTCGTTTAGCCGATTCTGAAAGCATCAACTTCTGGACCCGCTTAATTAAGGTTATTATTTACGTAACCCTCACATATATTCTCGACATAAGATTTGAGCCAAGAAGTTCAAACATACATGGTATAAAAGTATCATTTTAGGATATTAATTATTTTCATTCCCGTATCTTTATGATGTCTCGATAGTCTCAACCGGTATATATATATATATATATATATATATATATATATATATATATATATATATATATATATATATAATATTTCTGATTGGATAATTGAGAACGTGTCTCAATTTTGAGTCCATAAAAGAGATCAATCCAAGTAGGTTTCATAATATGAGTAGATTTCTTAAAAGGAGATTTAGGGTATTCTCTCCAACTAGGACCAGCAAATAGAATTCTAGTCGGGCACAGCACACAAAAGCAAACAAGAGAAGTATTATTCTCTGAGAGTTTTTGGAATGAGTTATGTATGGAAAAATATGAGATAACACTAAAGGTTGACTCTAAAGCATCCACATCCTCTCGTATCACAGCGTGCATCAGCGAACACGGATAAGAAATGATTCAAAGTTGCACCTCCACGAAGGATCATTGCATTTTATTGGGCTTCCTTCACATGAGAGTAAACCCAGCCCAATTATACTGTTATATTATATTACCAATGGGGAATTCGTTTAGTACACATCATGGCATTTGATCACTCCATATATATCATGTCAAATCGAACTTCAAAGAATCAAAGTTTATCAATATTGTGGAATTTTTTGGCTTTGTCTCATAAGCCTTTAAATGACGCGGTTGTTGCAATTGTATGGTCTTGTTCGATAAGAGTGGTAGAGTCTGAATACTTTGTTGTGGAGACATCACCTCGAGGACATTTATATTTGAACCCACCAATTCAAACATATCTAATGGAACTTACCTCCATTTATAAGCTCAAATGGTCGAGTTATTAACCGATCTAAAAATGAAGTGCTCGTACTGGGCTTAGGGCTTGAGAAGTTGCACGTCATTACATGCGCATTTTGGACGACCTAAATGTACTCTTTCCCTCTTTTAAGCTTCCTTCATGAGGCAGAAACCCACTATAGCAGCACACATGCACCTCCTCTGTCGTTTCCTCACCATCGCCCCCACTCCACCGGTCTCCATTTGAGCCACACCATACAACCGCCCGTGTTGCCTGCAACTTCTCTCTCTCTCTCTCTCTCTCTCTCTCTCTCTCTCTCAATGAAGACGGAGGGAGCTTGTGGTAGCCTAACCTTATTTAGGATTTGTCGAATCAACTTAGGTCTAACGCATCGATGTCACTAAGGGAGCGACAGAGATGCACAGAGTAACAGGGATGATTCAATGATTGCGGGGTTAGAGTGGTAATGGAGGCGCGATGCGGGTGTGGTAGTGGCAAAAGGAGGAAGAGAGAGAGAGAAGGGTTGGGTAAGGTTCTAAGGTAAATCCCTAAAACAGCAAGGACATTGTGATTAATTTCACATTATATGCAACACGATGTTATCCCTCTCTAAACTACTCCACGCCTTACTAATTGCGAAGGTACTGATATAACACTATTGGTGATGCATGAAATCCCACATCGGATGGTTGATATGGGAAACAGGGTGGCCAATGAATCTATTCTTGTTGGCTAATGTCTCAAAAAGTTGGTCAAACTACTCATAAATTAACTCAAACCTTAAAGGTTCTTTTTATGTTAAGTTCCCCAAGGGGGGGACTCGTTTCGAATGCGGGCCTCATTCCGCCGATTCTCACAGGTGCACTCGAACAGTGTCACGAAAATGGTATCCTCAGATTTTGTAATTGAGATGTTGGATTTTTCTAAACCCCGAGAGAAAACAAAAGGAGAGGAAAGACAACAAAAGGTGGAGAGAAGGTGGCGCTGTGTTCCCCTCTCCGACCCTATTACATAGCCTCATCAATTAATTATGCATCAAAAGCAGAAACCCTACTAATTTTTTATTTTATTTTAAAAACCATACACACACAAAGCATAAATACGAAGGAAAAAGATGGTGTCATTTTCACTGAGAAACGAAAGAGAATTCCAGCAAAACCTAGGAGCATCCTAGGAGCATCCCTTCCTCTACATCTTCATCGGCAAATGGTAAGAAACTGATGCTATTGAAATAAACTAATGACATAAACCCTTTGTCTTTGATTTGCAAGCATATGGTGAGCCGAAGCAGCTGATGTCATTAGAGAAAATAGCTTCTCGTGAACTCCTGACACTTGATTTTTCTTGTATTAGTATTGTCGAAGGATGTTTATAACTTCACGTATACTAAAGTGTTTTAAGTATCCAATATAATGAACTCAAGTGGAGCAACTTCTTAGAAGTATTGGATACTCCTCTTAAAACACATTCATCAGCACAATGTCGAAGGCTATCATTCTAATAGAAATTGATTGGACCACCGTCCTTTCCCTCTTCCTTCTAGGTGAATAATGGGTAACTAATAGTGTAGTTAGTTAGAGTGCTATATAGCTTTGTATTTTGCTAGATTGCTGTATACTTCTTATATGATATTTGAACACCTTTAAAAAAAAAAAAACAAAACAAAACGCATCTTTTCACCATGAGAAAGTTGTCATCGACAAAACATTGCATCGTATATTTGTCCACATCCAAAGAGGTAAAATTGGTGGCAAACGATCTCTAATAGGAGAAACTTTTAAGAAAATACATTAATACCTATGAATGCTTATATCTTTTTGGCTAGTCATAAATGCCAAAATAAGATGAATAAATTAGACTCATTTCACAAAAGGGGCATGTTCATGGATGTTCAAGATTACTTGTTAATCGTATTTGATAAGAAATTGTCCTATATCCAAAATATTATTCATTGTATGCACTTCGAAAAAGAATAAGTGCTTTGAAAAATTATAAATTATCTTATTGATCATATCATAGTAGTTCTTAGGGACATTTCTACTCACAAATTGTTGACAATACTATTGGTTTGTAACAAATCATTCTGGCAAAGGAGTTGATAAGACAACCAGTACCGGAGGATTTGTCCTCTTTTTTCGTATAGGGGTCACCAAGAAAAGTAGCGGGCTTTCCGGTGCGAAGAAGCGAAAAAGCTGGTTCGTCGACACGTGGGGCTAAACCGTCCGTTGGATTGGAATGAGGGCGTCCTCTGAAATCTTCCTAGGAGACTAGAAACATGAAATCCATGGTCACTGAGAGAGAGAGACAGAGAGATTGATCGATCTTGGCTCTTGCAAGCCTCGAACTTGCTCACTCTCTCACTCTCACCCAAAAAGCTCAGTCACCTGCAACAAAACCAGAAGACCCCGAGGAGAGAGAGAGAGAGAGAGAGAGAGAGAGAGTGCGGGGGCGTGGGCGTGGGCGTGTGCTCGATGGATATGTCCAGAATTAAATGGAGGTAGCAGGAGATTGCAGATACTGAGAGAGAGAGAGAGGGACGAACCATGGCGGCGTCGCAGAGCGAGAGATAGCTGTAAATTCCATGGCCCTTTTAATGCAAAGATTTTCTCGAGAGAGAGAGAGAGAGAGCAGAAAAGAAGGAAGAAATGTGAGATGAATTGAAGGCTCTGCCGCAGAATTGTCGGACGTGTGTCTCACAGAAAAACCCATCAGCAATTACACACACCCAACCCCCACTTACCATTATAATCCATTAAAGATCACTCGCACACAGCACTCATGTCTACTCTGTTTGAATTCTCCATCTTCTAGGGTTTTCAACTGCTAGAATAGGAAGAAGAAGGAAGATAGGAGGATCTTGTGCTCTTGATATGCTGTTAATTCCCAGTGGGAATCGAGATTTGGCCCTTCGACAGACGCGAAATGGCTCGGTTCATTCCATTAGGGGCCGCTAGATCAGCAGGAGGAGCAGGAGATCAGCAGATCAACCACCCACAAGCCACGGCCGCCGCTGAAATTCCTTGGTTCTGGTACTCCAGAAGCAACGCGGACGACTCTTCGGCTTTCAAGGGTTTGGAGCTATGGCATCAAAACCAACCGCAACCCCAACAACAGCTGCACTACTTCTCGCAGCAGCAGCAGGATCTCTACACGTCGGCCGCTGGCCTCGGGGTGGGGCCCGGCGGCGGCGGGGCCTCGTGCAACGTGTTCTCAGACGAGAGCTCGAGATCTGGAGGAGGCTTCACGACGTTGACCTTGGCGGCGGCGGCGGCGACGACGGGCGGGGGGATGAGAGCGGGGGTCAGCTGCCAGGACTGCGGCAACCAGGCCAAGAAGGACTGCCCGCACCTGCGGTGCCGGACGTGCTGCAAGAGCCGCGGGTTTCAGTGCGCGAACCACGTGAAGAGCACGTGGGTCCCCGCGGCGAGGCGGCGGGAGCGGGAGCGGCAGCAGCAGCTCGCCGCCCCGAAGGAGCACCACCACCACCAGGAGCAGGGGCTGCAGCTCGGAGGCGAGGCCCCGAAGCGGCCGAGGGAGAAGCATGGGAGGCCTAACACATCAGGTATATATTTATATGTATACGCGTGCGGGTTTGTGCGGGTTTGCTAGTTCTTGTATGGTTCTGGGCAAGAGAATTAGTCAAAACTGTTTCGGCTTTCAGGATTGCTCTCTGCAGAAAGAGAGAGATATAGAGAGTCAGAGATTTGGTGGGCAAGAGATTTAGTACCCAACGAGCTAGGATCGTATCTTTTGCGTGTGCGGTGATCGACCTCCATGAGAAATCTGAAAATCCCATTATTCTCTTTTCTTGGCATTTTTCCTGGTTTTTTGCCTATCTGTTTCCCTTTTCCAGCATGCTGTTATTTAGTATTCCTGACGATTGGTTTGAAAAAAGGAAATCTCTAAATCTCTCTCTCTCTCTCTCTAAGTGTTTGTGTTGATTTATATGTTTGTCCCTAGTCTGTGTGTATTCTTGATCGTGCTATCTTTATATCTATGGCAAAACATTTTCTAGGTAATTTTCGTTGCAGAAGTAGGAAGTTGTGGTTCCTTTGTCGAAACAAAGGATATGTACGATAAAGATATGTAATTGTAGATAGTGTCATATGTGTGGGCTGACCGCACCATTGATCTTTCCTTTGTCCCTGTCTCTAGGGTTGGAGTTAGTCGGCAACCTCCCAGCCGACGTGAGCTCTCCGGCGGTGTTCCAGTGCGTGAAAGTGAGCTCCGTTGATGACAACCCCGATGAGCAGTTCGCGTATCAGACGGCTGTGAACATCGGAGGTCATGTCTTCAGAGGGATTCTCTACGATCATGGGCCCGATCACCCCACCTACACCAATGTGGCTAATGGAGACGACTCCCCTGGTGGCAGCAGTGGCGGTAATGAACTAGTTCAGCCTCTTGACCTCATAGCTGCTGCAGCAACTGCGGCCGCATCCCCCGTCTCCAACACCGCGAGTGTGCATGTGTCATCCGCGACGGCGCCGTTCTTTGACCCGTCTTCTTTGTACCCACCTCCGTTCAGCGCATACATGGCCGGTACGCAATTCTTCCCACACCCAAGATGACACGCTCGTCACATTTGTTGCATATCGACTCTTGGTGCGGCTGGGACATCCAATACTAGTGTGAGAAAAGTAGAAGTTCCCCTCTCTTCACCTCGTAGTGCAAAGCTGAACTCCATGGAATAACCTTTCTATCTTCAAGCCTGTATTTGGGAACAAGAAGATGATGCTGGCCTCCCTCGTGATCGGACGGTAACTCTCTTCCAAAGAGAGTCCGTAGGGAGCGTTGATTTTCAAACGGCTTCATCCGGTAACTAGGGGTATAACATTTTTCCTCCGAGCAAGCAATTTTTTCTCCTTGGAACCCTCTCGCACGCAATGAGATCGCAGACTCATTACTTTGAAAGCTACAGACAGGCAACAGATGAGTTTTCTCTAAGCAAACTTTCATTCTCCAGTTGCGCGCAGGGCAGTGCGCAGGCGCCAGGGGCAGCGTGCTTTAGATCAAAGCGGCGAGGCGCTGCACCCTAAAAGACAAGCGCAAGCACTGTCGGCAGTTGCGCTAAGCGGGATGTACGCCCTAGCTGTGCACGGGGCAGTGCGCAAGAGCTTAGGGGCAAAGCACTGAGCGCCTAGCCCCAAGAGCCAAGCCTTAAGCCTCTAAGCCTCAGGGTTGCTTTACCAAATCTTATTGGATGAAAAAATCTACACTGATCATTGTCACATGAATATTTTTGCACAAAGCATAATCCTTCTCTATGCACTACAATTAATTTTGCATGTCTTAAAGATTTGTCGTGCAAGAGGCGAAATGGAGATTCATAAATTTGTCATTCATGGTTGTTAAAAGTAACCATATTAACTTCTAATATAATTTGCTAATAAATACCCTCGTTAGGTATTTATTGCGGGCTTACTTTATGCAAACATTGTTTGGTGCAAGAATGAACTTAGGATAGTTGGCAAGATCCTAATTTAACTTGTGCAGTGTTTTAGAAAGTTTTGACTTAGTGGGTTCAGAATGGAACTCATTAGGGATGACTCGGCTTATCTCATTACCCATTTTAATGGGCTTGGTATCGGCCTATATCCTCTTGACACATGACAACCCATGATTGGCCTATGTCCCTTTGGCACGGAGCAACTTATCTACACTAGATTCCCTAGGATTGTCGCATGTCATGCTCTTTCTAGCAAATTATATTGGTTCCCTCACTATAAGTACCCTATTGATCGACTCATTTGGGGACACGTTTTTGGCCGTTGGCTCTTCGGTTCTTCGGAAAATTTGGGCTTCGACATTTGTATTAACCTTGGTCCTCCATACTTCGGGAGATTTCGATAGTGAAACACTAGAAAGCTCTCCACAATCAATGATTTGAAACTCTTTACCTGCCACATGACATCTGGATCCACTAGAATCGATCGCTCCTCCTCTCATGCCCCTCTACTTCACCTCGTTTACAGTGTCACTGATGCGAGACGCTAACCCTTCCTCAAGGCTCGAGGACCTCGGAGCAAACCTCCTCGACACGATCTAACAACAGAACACAACTCCTTAAATCACTGTGGATAGCAAAATTTGTTTTCTTTCTTTGTATATATTGCTTCATCTAACTTAAGCCCGTATGAAGTTTCGAACACGCTAGATGATGGTCAATTTTGATTTTGTCGGACTTGACCCCCTCCGGTGTAGGCCACCGATGTGGAAATTGCCAAGGAAGTACGATATGTGGACAACTACTTAACTCCTGCTTTCTACGTGACGATTTTCATAGATTCACCAATTACTCGCGCATGTGAAATGTTTGTACTATAGCCCACAAAGTTCTGCATTTAGGAAGTGCTGCTTCTGATGACTGGTTCAATGAAATCCCCTGGATTGGGCCGCCATCAAAATTTCACTCAAGGCCCATAAGACGTGAGCTCAGATGACATGATGGGTCTCGGGTCGGGTCGGCTGGCAATGGATTATTAAAGAGAGAAAACGCATAATGAACTCGAGGCATCCGTCATTGGATAAATCTCTCTCTTGAGTAATGATTAGATGGGGCATCGTCGAAGATAATGATATTCCTGAAGACTTGGGCTTTGTTCTGACTTTCTCAGACCAGATTTGACTTCCGGCACATGTGATCCGACCAACACCGACACAAGTGGTATGCGACAACCGATCGACATGAGATGTGAACGTGAGACTTGCTTGTTGAAGGTTCGAAACATAATTAAGTAATTGGGCGTGCTGCCTGATCAGGCAATTTTTGCTGATTAACTTTTTGGTAATCAGTGCACTTATTGCAATACCATGCGCTGCGGTTTCAATCCATTCACTTTCTATATTCCAAGAGAGACTATATCACAAACCCGCAAGCACAAACATGCGTTATCAAACAATTATGGAATTTCTGTAGACCGGTAGAAAGATGGAAAAATATAGAGTGTACAGTTCATTATAAACTAATATTTATCATTGTTAACAATTTATCGGTACTCAAATATGCTTGCGTTTCGCTGCGGAAAAT
Organism: Eucalyptus marginata; assembly: GCA_014182565.1. Lineage (NCBI taxonomy): Eukaryota > Viridiplantae > Streptophyta > Magnoliopsida > Myrtales > Myrtaceae > Eucalyptus > Eucalyptus marginata. The sequence continues at coordinate 33,880,768 of CM024593.1, forward strand.
CATCCTCATCGAATGAAGTTCATTGACTCTTATCTTTAGGTTATTTTCTAAAAATGATAAGGTTAGTACTGTAAATTTAAAATTTTGAATTAGGCGGTGGTTGTTTTTGTTTAATGGGAAAAGAAGGGGGTAAGGCAACTTATTTTTGCAAGTCCCATCAATCGATATTATAGGAATCTCACATCAATCAATTAGGGAAAATTGTCAAATCAATTCTACGTATTATATAAATGTTAATACAGTCTTGAATTTCCCAATTTTATCAAGTTAGTATTGACACTTCTTTTAGTCAATTTCGTTGAAAATCGCTAATGTGGTGATGTGTTGTGTAGGATCATCGGTAATGACTGAACTGTCATATCTACAATTTTTTGCGAAAATTGACTAGAAGAATTACAATGGGATTTCGTAAAAAGAATTATAACAAAATTGACAAAATCGCAACCTTGTAAAAAAATCAGCCGGCTTCTCCAACACTAATAAATGGAATGATACTCACGAATCCTTGTTTGCTCGCCAAATATTTTATTATGTACTGTCTATGGAAATATATGTTCGTTTTGCTAAGGTATTTCAATTTTTATTCCATCCATAGTGTACACGAACAAAATCTTGTTTGCAAATGAGGAATGAATAATTTATGGCGCTAAATAATAGAGATATGATACAAATTGGTTGGATTCAAAGTGGATCTATATCCGTATGTGTAACCTATTTGCATATTGAAATGTAAAAAATCAGTCTAACAATAACAAAGAAAAGTGAAGATTAAGATAGATATAAACTAATATTCGGAGAATGCATAAGATTAAAACTTAAAAAGTGAAAATCAAAGTAATGACTAATGAGCACAAAAGATAATCTTTAAACGGATGTATAAATAGTATTATAATAACACATCAGAAAGAACAAGAATGGAAAATGGGAGTAGGTTAAAAGAAATCAAAGCCCCTTGCAATAAATATTATATTCTCACTACGCTCCCTCCTATACTCCTCTCAAACCTCCTTTCATCTGTTTTCAAAGATTTCATGAATTTCATAAATATAAAGCGATGGCTCGGAACTATACTCAGTTCCGTCTCCCGTCCTCGTACACATTTATTTGATGATATTTGATTCCGGAGAATAGTAGTTTGGGAAGGCAATTGTCAAAATCATCAGTCCGTTTGATTTGATACCAATTTGGAAAGCTTTTTTTAGCACCCTATACTATAAGCACCACGAGGACACATTTTTTTGGACATCTTTTTAGGCCTATTAAGTTGCCCAAATTCGACGTATTATGGTGCCTTTAGGCTTGGCCAACCATTTTGGGCTTATACTTTTATGATATGTGGTCCGAGATTGCAGAAAGTCATCTATTCACTGTTACTTTACTTCTAATCAAGTTTATATTTTTCTTCCCGAGTTAAAGAAAGTTTGTAATTGGTAACTTGTATAATGAACATCAACCACATATAAACTTAACTAAAAATTAATATGGATGATGTTCATATATGTAACAAACCATTGAGAAGATTGGTTTCATTAAACAAGATTGGGGTAAATAATCGCCTTTCAATAGTCCAAAATATATAATCATGCAATAATCCTCACATAAGTTCATGAACATACATCTATACCATAAAGAAGGAATATGTTTTCCATTGATTGCTTCCAATTAGGCTTTTGATTGGCGGTTAGCATATATGGACACGTTCACATGCAAACTTAACTAGTTAATCTATCATCTATTAAAGTACAAAGAATCAGCATATTTCTAGACCTTTTAGATTTACAATTTTAACCTAAACACATCTAATCTGAAAATTTTCTAACTTCCAATTCTATCCTCAGCATATTGAAAAGTTATCATGATTCTAGACACTTTAAATTATCAGTCCTATCTTAAAGACATGTCATTTAAATCTTTCAACTTTCACTTCTTAGCACATGTTGCATAAATCTTTCCCTCTCTAATCCAACCGGCAACACAAATAATTTAAGATAATACCTCAAAACAAAACTAAGCTAAAGTCTTCACTTGCGTTTATCTTGTCCATCATGATTTCCCTCATCAATTCTATCCCACCTCATATAATAGAAAATTAATCTACAGTAAATATTTACATATACTATTCCAAAACTATTATAATATATAATATATTCAATAAAATTGATGGTTGCCGAAGACTTTTAAAGTTTCCTTTATTTACGTGCACAACACGTGCGAATTTTGCTTTATCTTTAAGTATCTAATGGCGGGCCAAGACAATAGGGGGTGCTAGGTTCGGATATATAGCAAACAGGTGGGGCTGAACAGGTGGAGACATAATCAAGTAGACATTTTACAAACTCTTTTCGTGCAAGTGCAAATTTTAAAATTTCTGCACACTGTGGATTTTAAGTCTCCTGGAAAGCTATGCGAGCGCAACGTTCAAAGCTACTTACGCAAGAATATCCAAAAATAAAGAAGATAGGGATAGAGAATATCAAGACAAGATTTACAGTGATTTGGCTTATTTTTTTGACCAATTAACCGGAAGGGGCATCACCAGATTTTCATGTAGTTTATTTTCTGCAAGACTAGTTCTTCTGCTAATGCCCTACGTCAAAATCAACCTCACACCTTTCACTGATGCCACAGTGGACTTGCAAATCCCTTTGTCATGCACATTGACAAAAACACAATTCTATGTGTCTGCAGAAGAAACAAATTCTGCATAGCGTATACAAATGGTTAACAAGTATGAAGGGCCAGCAAACCTCGGAGGTCGGGCTCAACACGAGGCAGGTGACGGTCCATTTCCAGAACCGAAAGGCCCCATGGAAGAAGAAGTAAGTGGAGGAGTTCACAAAGCTGAATAGGTAAGTGGTGGAATTCGCAAAGACTAAGAACAGTATGTCAAAAGGCTCGACTTGTTTACTAGGTAATAAACGACCATCACCAATCACAATTTTTGTTGAGTCGTAAAGGGTCTAGGGTTTAAGATTTTACCAATGTCACTAATTATATGTGCCGTCACTCCACTCTCAAGATAACACATTAGATCAGAAGTCTGACCAACCGAGAAACATAAGAAGGAATCTGGTAAATCGTTGGTGGTGAAGACATGGTCGAACCATTGTCAACATTGTAATGTGGTTTGGCTAGCACCTTTACAGATCTAACAAAAAAGATGAGGCATAGATCTGAGATGCCTCCCCAGGTGAATGGGGGAATATAGGGCTTCGAACCACCATGGGATCGACCAGATGAGGTGGAGGAGCGATCGACATATGACTGCGAACTGAACCGATCATAAGAGGTTTGCAAGCTTGATCCATTAGGGAAAAATTGTCCACATGGCCTTGACTAGATTTTCAACCGCCAGAATTATGTCCACCCCGAGACCATCGGAACGGGAAGTGGGTGAAGTGGCATCGCCAATCAAAGCAGGATTAATATCAGATAACAGTAAAGCGTTCAATTTTCGAAGCAATTGTTTTTTTCTTTTGGATAGGAGTAACCACATATCACTTAAGGAAAGAATTATATTGGTGACCATGGCGACAAATGGATCGTGCTTAGATCGGAGCCCGTTGAGGGTTTGAATCACCAAGTACTTGTCGGAGACAGCACAATTAATTACGGTGAGAGAGTCCACAACTTTGGATTTTTGAAGATGGTTTTTTGAAAATTAAGTTTAAGTCTCTAATTTCTTGGGCTGCACAGCGATAGCCATATTTCTCTAGATGTCCAAAGGTTGTGAACTTCATGAAAAATCTCGACAGTTGATCAAATTACAAACAAACAAATCTGTCTCAACCCCAGTGAAATAGGAGGGATTGACCATCACAATGACATTTTGATCAGTGACAAGTTTTGGTGGACACAAAAACAACCTAACCTTATAGATACATCAAACATTGTTGAGATAGAAATATGCGAAGAAAGGTTGATTTGGGCTACATATATTGAAGAATTTGATGTGTTTTTCTGCTCTTACACCATATTGATCTTCAGAGTAAGAGAATGTAATGATTGAGTGTTTTTTATGGTTTAACGCCAATTAGGGTAACATGATATGTATTTCTAAGAGTGATTAATTGCACTTATGCTCTACAAAGAAACATAATTATAGATTGATTTCATTATACATGTAAACATAATATTCATGTTTGTAATCCACTAATCAAAACACCGATTGGAGAATGTCTTTGTCAATCGAAAACAGCCGAAAATATGACCCTATAAAGAAATCCCACGAGATATTCCATGACATTATCATTTCCAAACACATAAATGCTCCCATATGCATTCATGTCCTCGCAAGAGACCCTGAAGCAGTATGCTTCCCGAGAGGAAGTCATCATGCGAGTCGAGGTGGATGGACACGGATGGGCAATAAATCGACTTGCACTACGTGCGAGAAAAATGGCTTTTGGGCATTTTGCACCGGCACTATGAAGACCTTATAATAAACTATTGAGAAAGTAAAAGGGTGATGTGCCATGTTACTATTTTGGGCGGTGGATCGCCTTTCACGTTGCACCAGAAACATGGCCCTCATCGGTCGCTGTTCAGTCCTCTCCCTGGAGTTTCTGCTCGTCCAATCCAATGGTGACTTCATCAGAATCTGAGAAAGGGACGTCCACGATGTGAAGAAAGGAGTGCAGATTTTATTCCTCCCTAAACTTCGGTCGGAATAATCATGGGTGTCATCCACTTGAATGATGGAGGAGTTGCACCAAAAAGTTTCGTTCCTAATATTCAAATTCAAAAGGAGAGATAGGACGGCAGCTACATTCTCGAGCCTGGCTTGTTCATCACGGTCGAATAGTGAGATTGTTGTAAGAGATAGGTTGAGATGATTGGTTTCTGCTGTGTGGAGCACTTGGTAATTGATTGGCGGACGAGCACATTCTGGAATAACCGGCTGAGCGAAGCAAGGTCATGAGTGAGGAGATTTATTTGCCCTAGAGCGCATGCACACGAGGTGTACGAAGCTTGGATTATCATCGTTGCTTGTCTTTATTTAGAAGAATCGGATGAATTGATACTGCTATGCCCAACAGTATAATGATTAGGAGCAGCATTATGTTTCTATTCAAATTACAGAAATAATGACATGTGCCTGTACCTCCGGTTAAATTCATTGCGGTCAAATACTTGATCATATGAGGTTTATAGTTTAGTTTATTTATAATTGAGTTTATTTTGATTCTAAACGAACATCACAAAATTTGGATGACAAGTTGAGGGTCATTATTCATGTTAAAGGAAGGACTTTCAATCTTAAGAAAGTTTAGCCCCTGCGAGGTCAAATGCTTGATCATGTGTCCAAAACAATATATATTCTTTCGCGACTGCTTGTTAACTATTTCTCAATTTTATTGTTGTTTCAGCTGCAAGGTTGTAATATTTCTAACATGAAAGGATTGGCCAATATTTTACAAATCCTATCAAGGCAATGTTATCCAATTGTTGCATGACTTGATTCATGTTAGAAAATCTGTGAGCTATCCGTGTTTGATGATATACTACCACCTAGCTAGTATCTTGGGTTTAATCATTGCTTAGCACTTTAGCTTATCAATAATTTTCCAGAACATCATCAAACCGGATGTACTTTTCAGAGAAATGGGGAGGAGGTTTAGGGGCATAATGCAATTCCAAATCTAAAAAGAACGATTCTGCCATGTTCGATTGCGACGGGAATCTTCTTCTTTTTTTTCCTTCTAGTACGTTTTGATTTGTGACCCTATTTTACTAAATTGTGAAATTGAGCTAATTGAGTTGATAATGCTTGAGAGGTTATTCTGGGTTGATGCAACATAAGTCCAATACCTTCATATGGAGAAATCACTAAGATGAAGCTCATGAAGCTCGAGTCCACACCCGTCAACATATCTTGTTAAATCTATGTACAAAAAATAAATTAATTCCATGTGTTATAAATCAACTAGGATTATATTAATTGTTCAATATTTCATTCGGATGTAAGATTTCTTGACTCCCTCACACATGCTCCTTATCAAATCTCCTCCTCACATGAAAACCAACTTACGTTATGCCACCTCCCCCTTAATCCAAATATTGTCCCGCACCAATATTATCCCAACTCAAAAACCTTGGCCCGATCAAGTTTCACAGATGTTTGTGAGGACAACAAACTACCCTTCAAGATGCACCCCAATTGTCTTGGTCCAACCAAGCATGAAGGGAAGCCGGGGGAAACCATCCACCACCTCAATTAGGGAGTCACATTCAAGATTTTTCCTTCATTGAAATATTCACTAGATTCCCACACAAATTGGATGTGGGCCACCAATGAAAAATCGTCTTTGATACCACTTGTTGAGTCGACAAAATAGAAGCTCAGAATCTTCATCTAAGGAGTTCAAGTTCGAGTCTGTGGACATATCTAATTGGGTCTACTTTCACTAAAAAAATTAAGCTAATGACTTATAAGTCGACTGGGATATATTAACCGCTATACATTACATCCAAATGTGATATTTCTTTCGCCAACACCCTCACATGTGCAACTTAACAAGTTATATGTATGTACTAAAGGTTCTCACAAGGATATTTTGCTATGCTATCGTCTTCAGTTTTCTCTTTGGATACTCCAAGCCAACCAAGGTATCGCCATGTTTTTTTCCTCTGGCGCCTAAGAACGCGATTCAGTGGCTCTTCATTCTTTTTTCATTGGTTGTACCATTTTTGCCTAACTCACAAAAGCAAAGCAACGCGTGTATTTCTCCAACCCACGTTTGGAAAACATCTGTCGGGGTTGTTGGTAAGTAGATAAGTTGGTGTGTGAGCCTAAAAGATGTTTGTTGGTTTTCTTTTGGTTCTCAAGTGCTTAATCTGAGTGGTGTTCCCGACAGAGAACACGAAACGTGAGATCATGAACAGCCTTTTCAACAAAGTCTTCTCGGATTTCACTTCTGTTTTCTTTCTTCACTACCTTATTTGGCATGCAGTTACTGCATCACTCCACAATACTGTTCCTGGATTGCATACTATACTGATATTCTATGTGGGAAATCTCGTAAGTTAGGTTAAAAGGACCACAAATAATAACCTTGAAAATTTGCGATAAGCAATACTATATCTAAAACAATTCATTTTCTTTTTTCGTACTTATCTTGTTTCATAGTTTGAGTTATAATTTCTATAGGGTTTCGTTGCAGTCCATGTATTAGTTCCATTTCCACTGTAAAAGCAGCTTATCTCTTTGGTTAATGATGAGTGCAGGGGAGATAATTTGTATATTACAATATTTCTCCTTTCTCCTAATGAGACGTAATATTCAAAACAATGAATTTTTTTTTCCAGGAGATTAGCTATAAACAAATCTTATTAATCATCTTAATTCTCTTGGACAATCCCCGAGATGAGGATTCGGATAATATAGGAAAGCAAAAACATTATGCTAAATCAAGACATAGGCGAAATGCATAATACCAATTACGCAAGTGTCATTTTACCCAACCTTCCAAAATCCTAACAAGACAATGATAGAGATTACTACAATTTCTTGAGGAACCACTTCTAAGATAGTCGGCATGCATTATGAAGGTGAATCGATTCCTCAAGATATCATCAAAGATCCTGACAACGCGAAGCAGAAGCAATCTAACACGATTTGCTAAAATCCATTCTTCATTTTTCTTTCCCCTTCTATCTATGGAAGTCAGTAGTCTGGCTTTTAGCGGAGATGAAGTGATTGCAAAGAACATCGAAGACTTCTAGACCATCCAAAGGGGTTACCTCGCGTGGTCCCTATATGATTGAACTTTACAATGAATGGTTGATATCAAACTGATTCCTGTTATGCAATTTGACTTGCATCGAATTGTTCTAATCAAACCCCAAGTCCTGTTCAAATCAACCTTGCATGTGTCGGTTCTAAATTTCATCTACTTGCCTACAACGTAAAATACAAGTAATTAATTGAGGTGGGGCCCATTAAAATTAGGCACGGCTCTTGTTTGGTCAACGTGGCGTGACTTTATAGGGTTGGGGCTATTTAAGAAGAGGGGCTTGGAGCCAACCTTGAGCCAGCAAGTCAAATCTTGAATTATGTTTGGCGACAGATGCTTTATACTTGGACATTGATTCGACATTGATAGGAGCTTCGTGCGGTGGTGCCAAAGCTTTCGCGATCATAGGTAATGTGATGTTTTGACCATGATTCTTTGGGTTCGGTATGGAATTTTTCTGTAATTACAAAACGAAAAAAGAAAAAGAAAAAAAAGTTACGGAAAGGTGCTATTTTCACGCCTTGTATGGAAAAACGCATCATTTTGTGTTAATTGATCGCATTGGCCTTCAACTTCATTAAGCATGGAGTAATATTTACCAACCCCTTTTTTTAGGGAAATTGATAATCTATGAGTTTTTACTTTCCTATTAAATTCGAAACTTTCCATTTTCATTCTTAGTTGAACCTAGTTTGAAGAAAACAATTTGCTTTTTTTATTTTTTTTTGGTAAGGCAAAAGAAAACAATTTGTTTGGTCCTTCAAACAGCAAAAGCAAAACTCAACTCCGTATTCAACTAGAAACTCAATTCGGTAAGTCACTTTGTTTGTTCTTTCCAATCTTGGACATAAGGAAATGAAAGAGAAAGTTGCAGACTAAACTTTTTACTGTCCAATGACGAAGAAAATTATAATATTGCTCGTGAATCGTGTCCTCAATTTTATTTTATTTTTTGTATCAATAAGTACGAATTTTAATTGAGAAGAAGTTGTAATTAGATCTGGACTCCCATCAAAATCACTTATAATTTAGACTGAAGGGAAAAGGGACGATTTTCTAAAAATTCATATCTAAAACATAATTATCTTCAAATCAAATGAATGAATTCATGATTGCAATAAGCCCCACGAGAAATGAGGAGTTTTCCCCTGTTTGTATGTTGTGGAAAGCTTGTTGCAGAAGAAAAGGAATTTCATTAGCATCCTAGTCTCGGTAATGAAGAACTCTTATGATCCGAAATCAACGACAAAAAAGTTAATTTAGTTCCCTTTTTCCCTCTTTTTTGGCCATTGCAAAACTCCAGTGTTCAACTAGTCAGATTTGTATGACTCTGTCGAGGAAAACACAAGGCAGTTCAATCTGTACATGACCAAGAGAATTTTCCTATAAAATCTAGTAACTGGACAAAAGATTAGAAAAAATAAGGTTGTCATAATCACATACGTTTCAGGTTATTTTTCCCATGCAAGTCGCTGTTTTTATTCAAAGCAAAGTAGAGTGATGCAATGACTGTACTCAGAGAAATTAGTGTCTTATTTCACATCCTCTGCTAATCGCATCATTAGAGTCTGTTGATGTAACTTCCCTTTAGAATGACCTGACTTTTATATTCAAGAACATGATTAATGAACGGATAACACATTATCATGATACTGTATATCATTATTGCATAAATTACTATCTCACGATACACCTGTAAAGTCGTTTTTTACTTCGAGAGCACGCAACAATGATCCTATTTTAATAGTCGTAGATATCCATTATCGACGTAATCAATTTTCGAATGGACCCGACAGTAGTCGCGATTGAGATGATAGAAAAAACCCTCAACGAGCCAACAATTCCATTTCCAATTAGTCAACAAATTATATGTTTAGTGGAGAAAATAGGACAATTATACGTTCCTTTCTGATTAAGTGGAGTGTCGATAGGGAGAAGCATCTTTCGAGCAATCGATGGAGACCTCACGGGCTCGCACTAAAATGTGGACGTATACACCAATGTAGCGATGCTCCTATTGATTTAATGTTAACATAGGAAATAAATAAATAACTCGAGGAATATTCCTACCTCACATGTTGACATGTTGGTGTTTTTTCTAGGGGAACATTTTGGTGTTTAGTTTATGTATGACGAAAAACCAGCTAGTGTCTATATGGGATGGCTAAATAAACAAGAACGAGATTAGTAGGAACAGGTGGTCTATCCGGAATTATTTAACTCTGGCAAAATCTAAGTCTAAACAAACAAAAACAAAGTAAAAATCAGTAGGAATTATTTAATTCATGCAAAATCTAAGTGTCCCCGCGTATGATTGAGCGGAAAATAGATAGTTAAATGTGTAGCCTTTATAAAAAGCATTTCTTTCTTTGTCCTCATGGCATGGTAGACTGGTCCTGTTAGAAGAGCAACAAAATGCCGCGTTGCACAATAGTGGCTGCTGTTTCATATAATATTATAGCATACATGGCTGGTGTAAACAAAATTTCACATGCGTTCCAATCACCTTTGATTTATTTATTTTTTATAGCACAATAGAGGCTGCTGGTATTTACAATGTGTTCCGTAGGCCTTCATATAGTTGGGTTCCCACGTCTGTGCTCTTCAATTATCAAAATAAAAGTTAAACCACTCTCTTACTAAACCATCAAACCGAAGAGGAAACAGATGACTTATACTATCATTATATGCTACGCTTACTCTTGTTTTATTCACTTATATACTTGTGCACTCTCCATGATGCTTTAGCTAGCTAGTTTAGGTTGCAATTTTATAAAGTCCTCTTTTATAGATGTAGTGAAAGTTATGGTTGTGCATTAGAAAAAGGGAAAAGGCTATCAAAAATCTCAAACCATACTCACGTTAACACATTTACCTTAATTTTTTTTTAATAACACCAAAAGTCCCAAAATTGTATTTGTCTAATATATTTATCCTCCATTAAGAGCGCCATTAAAAATCTATCTACATGGATGATAAAAAAACAAACAGTATTAACATATAGTGTTCATAGTGTTCACGTGACTTAAGTGAAATAAATGTCATTTTAGTTGGAAAATCATATGATAAATCTTTAATGGAGAACAAATGTGTTACACGGGTACAAGTTTGGAGTTTTTTATATTATAAAAAAATTTAGCGCAAATTTATCACAATGGATATAATTTGGGATTTTTTGATGTCACAAAAAAAGTTCAAAATAATTTGTAATAATGGACATAATTTAGGGAAAAATAACAAACACCCTTTCCATTTTTCTATTTAATGATTATATGTAAAGGCCCATTAACCTCATGAGCCTAATAAATGCAAGCTAAAGGCTGAGTCGATTGTACAAATATGGAATTGTTTATATTTGATGGCGTAGGAAATTGAACAATCTTGTGGGCGCCAAATTTATACAAGCAAAATGACTCGTTAACCACCAAACCAATGCCATGGTTTTTTTTTTTTTTTTTTTTTGGTCGAATCCCATGGGATTGAGACATCCTTTTTTGGGAAGAAAATACTTCATCAATCGACTCACAACTACGAGACAATAGACCTAACTTATACTAATCCATCCCATTGTGCAATTCAATCCGACTTTGTTAATTCATAGGGTGATTTAGTGGAGTTTCAAAGCCCCGGCTAGTTAATTTCAAGAGCTTTCAAATATGTTTTTTGCCAATTTGGCAAGTTTATCTGCGCACCATTCGAATATGGCATTTGCCAATTGACGCTAAACGAAGCCTTCTCTTTTGAGGCTTTGAGCAGCCCTTAAGGATGATGCTTAACGTTTTATCGAACTCCTTTTTTTCCCAAAGCATGCAGAGGTTTCCGCGTAATGCTACCGTGAAAATCGTGATGCGACCCCACGTCAACCCTCGGAGACAGTATCCAAACGCCTCGGGCCCTAAAAAATATAATCATTTTTAATATGTACATAGTACTCGTTCAATGTCCTTTGTTATTTATAAATCATGAGTTTACCGTCGACAATCTCCCTATCAATATCTTAATAACCGCGAAAAAAAAATGTTTTAAGGTGGACCACACCACGATTGCGATTTGCGATGTTCTACAATTTATATATAGAGAGAGTCAAAGAGAGAAAAAAAAAATTAAGGCCTTGTTAACGAGCGTAGTACTTTTTATAGGCATGCTTGTTAAATAATAATTATGTGTGTCGCAAAAACCATCGGTAAATTGAAATTATAATTTTCTTTATTTGATTGTTTAATGAGTGTTGAATTTTTTATTTTTATTTTACAAAATTCAACGTTTAAATGGACCAAAAAAAGGGGTAATCGAAGGGATTTTAGAAGATGGATTCGACCCTATCTTTTGCACATGTTTCTTTGCTCTTGCCTCTTCCATTCCAATTGTCCGTGACCATCATCTGCCCAAATTAGTCGCATGACATTCAACCTCTTAAAAAAGCAACGTGCATCTCGATTATTGTATGGTGTGCATTCAATTTAATTGCTGAAATGAGTGATAGCGCCAATTATCATTCAAAAAAAAAAAAAAGATTTAGGATTAATGTTCTTTTCGACGAGACACGATGTAAAACTCACTAAGTTACGCTTAGCACAATGCTTTTCAACCATTTGCTATAGTTTACCAAATTTACTGTAAAATCTAATTAAAATATTTGCAATTTTTTTGTCTCATTCTTTAATGGAGGACTTTTGCATTTGCTCAAAGCTTACATGCTAGTTCAACTCCAGCATCAAAACTCTTGAAATTGGGGTCCTTCACTTTGCTTGTTGGTGAACCCTGTCAAGCAAGTGGATCAATTGAGTTTGGGTCAGTTGAAAATTGTCCGACTAGAATTGACCCATTTCCATATAATATAAATCTAGTAACCTATGTCTAACCCGATCCATATTGTTAAAATGCTTTCATATTTAATCATATCTAGGAAAACTCATACCCAAATTGAAGTGATAGGGCGAAGTGAGAGAGCACGAGATCAAGTAAGCACAAGGAAAGTAGAAAGAGTCATAGAGGTGACCTTGATTTAAGTAGATTGTGAACCCATATCTTGAATGATGATGGAAACAAAGATCCCATGTCGACGGTCCTGTCGTAAGGGTGTCTCCATTGATATTGGATGCGTGCTTCGTCCACATATATTATCGGTCAAAAGTTGGTAGAGACACTAACGAGGGCACCATGCGACGAAGAAGGACCCTCGTTTGAAAAATGAACACACAAGTCATAGTCTCCAAAACAAGACCGTGTAGTACAATCAATCACGTCCATTTTTGTCCGCTATGTAAGATGGGGGGGCGAACCCATTAAAAAAATCTGCTTCTAAGGTGGATTTTGCATCTTGATGGACATTGAATTTTGGAGAAAAAAAGCACAAGAACTTCTGGTCAATGGTCAAAAGAAATATATATACATGTCTTCTCCTTCACCAATAAAAAGAGATGCGTGAACGAGTTGAAACAGCATCGTCCGAAAATGCAGATGACCAAACATGTCTCCCCAGTCTGCCTCTAATCGATACGACTCAAATTAGACACGACTTCAAACTCCGTGATTTTCGTCCGCTAAGGTAATCGGTCGTCGACAGACACGACTCGCTGAATAATATTCTGAGCCAAAACCCTAGCAATTTCCCATGTGTTGGCATGTGCTGCCAGATGCTCCTGCCGCGTGAACGACTGTTGAATCATGAACGACCGTCGCTCTCGTACCTCGCTCCCGTCTTCTTCGACCGTCGAATTCGAGTCGAAACAGTCCCCCCAAGAGAGTCGCTCAACGACATTCATGATATCATTATCGCGCCCTAGACCCGCCCATAGATCCCTACAGGACCAACCAAAAATAATGCATGGTTCTTACGGCCTCCAGCAAAAACAACAACGCCCCCGAACGGTCCACATCGGTCCGTGTCGGGACACCAGAGGGATATGGAGACTGCGGGAAATGGTCAAAATGTGAGGTGCGAAAATAATATGATTCGTTTCTTCCATAGATCATGTTGATGCGAAAACACCAAACATTCATTATATGCAATCTCGTCCTTTTGTATCTGGTCAAAAACCCTAGGGATGCTAGACGAAATCCTGCATGATGCGTGACCCATCGTTCTTTTATTTTAGAGTCGGGTCCACTATAGCCGTTGATCTCGGGATAAAAGTCTTTCAACCCGACCGCTCAATTGTAATCGCCTCTTGCGCTCATTTAACGCTGCAATGCCCTGCAAATCCGCTCAAAATGGGTTGAAATTTTATTTGTTTCGACGATCATGTCGCGTGATAATGATACGAGATGTTGAAAAGAGAGCCTGTTGAAGATTAAACTCTTTGTCATTTGAAACCAATTCCCATCGTGCAGACATTCTGTGATCTAACATAATCGTATGGCATCCATTTTATGAAAAAATTTATTTGTTGGAAACTAAGGGTAGATAGGAAAAATGCGGTCCTTATCTTGGCTAGGTCGCGATTTCTTTCTCTCTCAAGTCCTTTTCCTACATTTTCTTCTTCTTCACACATTTGGGGTCGTCAAGTCCTTTTCTTTTGTTTGAAGACCGGAAAATTGCCGAGGTAGCTAGAGTCAACTGCGACCAAACACAGGGCTCGAAAACGAGAGAGAGAAAAATATAATAACTTCTCTCTCTCTTTCTCTCTCTCTCTTTCTGTGGAAAACCAAGAAAACTCGCTTGCCCGTTTAGCCAATTCTAAGAACGTCAACTTTTGGGCCCGCTACCGACCAAAAAAAAAAAAAAAACTTTTGGGCCCGCTTAATTAAGGTTATCGTCGTGGCCAAAAAAAAAAAAATTAAGGTTATTGTCCAGGTAGCCCTCACGTATATTCTCCACCTATGATTTGAGGCGAGAAGTTTAGACATACCAGGGTGAAAGGGAAAAGGCACCAAAAAAAAAAAAAAAAAGAAGAAGAAGAAGTAGTTTCAAATGCATTGTATTAGTATCAATTCAATATTAAATATTTCAATTGAACTAATTTAGCCCTAAAGATTTTCATATTTGTACCAATTTAATTCATCCGACCAATTTAGGTTGGAAATAACCGATGTGGACGTCGACTGTCCTACGTGACACAACTAGCGATGATGTGGATATTTTTAAATAATTTGCAATAATTTTTTGTTTTGTTTTTTCTTTTCGTTCTTTTTCTTCCATGGCCTCACCTGCCACCATCATCAGAACTAGTGAGGACGACCTTCACTCAAGCGAGGCCATGGTAAAAAAAGAAAAAATGGCAAGAAAATTATTGAAGAATGCCCATGTCAGTGCTAGTCATGGCCCATGCCATGTAGAAAGGCCAACGTCCACGTCAATAATTTCCAACCTAAACTAGATATACTCAATTACTACTAATATAAAAAAAATTGTGACTAAATTGATCTAATTAAAAGATTTATGACTGAATTTATATAGATATAATAATTTTAGGACTTATTTTTTTATACTTTTCCCAAGGTAAAAGTATCGTTTTAGAATATATGTTATTCTCATCAGCGTTCTTGTATGATATCTCGGTTATCTCAACCGTCGATTTATATGTTTAGGGTTTCTTTTTAAGTTTTGCGTTCGGATAGATCAAGGATTGGGAATCAAGAGAGGCAAAGAGACTGGTCTGCTGAATAGTGACCCCGTCGGGTACGCATTGCTAAAAGCACGAAAACCCTTTTGACTTTAGTGAAGCCGAGAGAACGGTCCGAACACGGCGTAATACGTCCTAGGTTAAATTTGCTATAAAGGGGAAGATAAATGTGCCAGCGAAATTACTCAACATTTTGAGGGAATGTTTCTCAATTAAGAAATCCAAGGTTGAAAAATAAATCCGCGAGTGACAAAAAAGAGAAAAGGAAAAAGAAAGGGGGCCAAAGAAGAAGAAAGAAGAAATTGGTGGGCTCTATTTAAGTCGCGAATAGTTTAATACAGCTGTCGGAGGGGGGAAAAGGAAAAGGCTGAAAATGACAAGTTGAGGCAGAGTTTTTAACCAGGAGATGGGCCATGACTTTGATCCTGGTGGGGCGTCGCCATCCGGTTCTCCGCTAGGGTACCCGACCCGCAAGTCGTAAATCTTTTTTTTTTTCTTTTAATTTATATTGGGTGTACTAAATTGCTTGATTTATCTGGTAATATCCAAGTAATTTTCTATAATTTATGTAACTCTTAGTACACTGTATAGACTGAGATTCTCTAATCTAAGGATTGAAGTATGGATGTATCTTACAATAGATGCATACATGAATAGTGTGCACAAGTACTTCTTTTTTTCTTTTTCAACAGGTCCGAACATTTTAGGGTTCATAATTAATCTCTTATTTGTCGAGAAATATTAAACTATCTACACCCACGGATCGTGTGCACAAAAACGTTTTTTTTTTTTCTTTTTCGAAAAGTCCGAACATTTGGGAGTTCATGATTAGTTTCTGAATTGCTGAGACAAGTTAAACTATTTGCATACACAAGTACTTCTTTTATCCTTTTTTGAAATGTCCGAGCATTTTGGGGTTCATAATTAGTCTCTCAATTGTCGAGACATGTTAAACTATTCGATTGCTTGATTTGCTAACAATGAAAAGACTAGTTGCTCCGAAAACATAATAGAGATAGAAGAAGCACGGCTGGATTGACCCACCCGTCGAAAGTGACCAGAATCCTATTGCGAGTTTCGCGTTCAGTTCCTATTCAACGTCCGAGCCTCTCGCATGAAGTCACAAAAAGAAAAACTCATTTACAATGAATGTCTCAGCACTTGTGTGGATAATTTATCTTTGACAGGATCAAGAGAACGGACTAGTGTATCATATGAAACCCGATGATCGAATTTTTTTTTTTTTTTTTTTTACAAATTGCTACACATGACATCATGTTACATGTGATTATACATCCTCTTGTTTTATGGCGTGCATTAGAAGGCACGGGCAAGAGATGACACGAAGTTGCACCCTCCCCGAAGGACCATTGCATGCACGCAGACCCCCTTTTTCTATTTATTTTTCATTTTTTTTGTGGTTGGAGGCTTTGCATGCGAATTTGAGAAGCATCGAATGGCTAGCAGCTCCAATTCTTGACTTTGAACTTTTCTATTTTTAATTCATTTTCTATACTCTTTTTATTTTTTAATTTTTGGGATCTAGCAGAACTATACATGCATAGGGTGGTCCTTCGCACCGTTTTCCTCCGTTTTCTAGCTGATGGCTATACCCCCCCTCGTTAGTGGATTCTCGTGAAAGTTTTCCTCTATCTCGTGCTTGGTAAAAATTCTACAATAAATGAATATTAGAATTACGGCAAAAAAAAATTGAGAGGAAAAGAGTTGTCCAGAAAAAAAAAAAAAAAGGGCTATTTGACATAAGATCGGAATGCTTGTGAATCGCGTATAAGGTGGTGCGCAATATTCGTCGAGCAATATTCTAATTAACAAAGAGGGTACCACAAATTTATATACGTAAATCCTAGGTACTCCATACAATGCATTACCTAAAAATGATCAAAGAGTAAGGTAAGAGTTCGAAAATTCACAAATTGATTTGGAAACAAAATACTCCGTCTGATCAAAAGTGATGATTGTAAGTATCTCGGTGCTTAAATTTCTTCCTTGAAAATTGTAGGATAATTCAACAGAGGTTTATCCTCTATGAAGTACTTTATTTTATGGCATAGAAAAATGTCATGTTTTCCCCTGTTAAAATTAATATAATATCCGCATTTAAAAGCGTGTGGTTATCATCATATACAACGGGCATATGTATTGATATTCCTATCAAAATTTGAGATCGAAAGTTGTTTTGTATTTGTGCTATTTTGCACATTTTGTGCCACTAATATTATATTTCATTTGAAGTAATATTTTACAGTTCTTGAGAAAAATCAAATAGGATAAAATCATACGTGATATTGACCATAATGTTTAGGAAAATTAACTTCCTTATCTCCATTTATATAAAATTTAGGAAAGATAAAAGTGAAAAATATTTCCGAAAAAAATAGATGTGGAGAAAATTAGCAATTTTATGTGTTAAAAGACGATAAATAGCAAGAAGATGGTGGAGCATTCCAGTTCGGTTGTTCTCTGAGGAGAAAAGGAAGAAGAATAAATACCTGGCAGCCTTTCTAGAACTAGGGTATACTCAAATACTTTCACCCAAGAATTGAATAGTTATTAATTAATTATTTGGCCATCTCCTGATTATTGTCTGATTGACACAGTTGATTGAAATATCGGGAAATTTCAAGTTCATGGATTAGAGACCATTCATTCGAATTTCATCGATTGTGCAGGTTTCTGAGTTGGGACCACTCACACGAATCAAATGTCTGAATTCACAGATTTACAGAGCGTTTTATGAATTTTCATTAGATCTCCATTCCTATATGTTTGAATTTTAAAAAAAATAAAAAATAAAAAACTTGTGCACAGAAAAGTTGATAGGAAAACTACCTAACGATTGCGCTGCGGGAGCCCATTATTACAAAACTGATGGCGATTGAAATAATGGTGACTTTATTGTCCAAACATTATTTTGGGAAAAGACAGTAATCAAAACACGCAAAAGAATTAGCTAATGAGATGCTTAATTTAGCAAAAGCCAACTTGCAATTGTACACGCCTACGATTCTGCTGATGGACCTAAATCTCGGACGCCGGAATTCCAGGTCGGCTGAGTCGCCATCGGCATTCATCCCCTCTATTCATCATACGGCCACAGCTTGATTCCTTTGTACTGCTTTGTTTCTATTCTTAATTTTTTTGGGGAAAAAGGATATAAATAGTCCATGAATTTCAGCTCATTGTATAATATGATTCCTAAACTTTTAATTTATTCGATGTGATTCATAAATTTTAACCTAATGGATAATATCGTCTCTAAACTTTTAAATTGTTTAATGTGCCACATGGACCTTTTGTACATGTTCGATTTAATCCATGAATTATATAAAAATGTTCAATATTGTGCTTTTATTAATTCAAGTTCAAACACGACATTAAACATTTGCATATAATCCAAGGATTAAATTTAATATGTAACGTAAAAGTCACATTAAATAAATTAAAAGTTCAGAGACTACATTACATATTGGAGTAAAGTTGGAGTAAAGTTCAATGACCACTTACACACTGGGTCTCAAAAACAATTCACGTCATTATCCCTAATTTTTTCTCTAATTTGGGCTTAATTACATGAGCTTTATTTATCATAATTGTGAAGAGGGAGGTAATAAGGAAGTCCCCTCTTAATCACTGACCACGTGTCCTTGAAGTATACAATAAAAGAATGTATCACTCAAATATCTAGGAGGAAAAAAGCCTATAAGAATATAATCTCTGCTTTATCAGAAATTATCGCCATATTATATTAACAAAAGAGGAATATGTTTGGGATATATCACGGCACTTGATCGCACAAGAGGAATATAGCATGCATATCAAAGTTTATTTAACAGAAGCAAAGTTGCACTTGTATTGTCTTATTAAGTAAGAGCAGTAAAATCTCAATGGGAAAAAAATCATAACTTTTTTTTTGTCAAGATTGACAATTTGTCAATATAATTATTCAAGCCAATTTTGATCAGAAATTACTGACGTGGACAATTTTTGTGCTTTTTTTTTTTTTTTCTGAATTTTTTATTAATTTTTTGAATGTTTTCTTTTGTTTCTTTCATTTCTTTTTCTTCTCTTTTTCCTTACTCCTTCACTAGTCACTTGGCCTCGGTGATGGCTGTCGAGGGGCAACCTCACCAAATCTAGAACTGGTAAGCCTCAACCAACCATTGCTAAGGCCAAGCGACCGATGGAGGAAGATTAAGAAAAAAAGAAAGAAAATTTTCAAAAATTCTAAAATTTTAGAGAAATTTCAGAAAATTGAAAAAAAAATTGTCTATGTCGGTGATTTCTAATTAAAATTGACTAGAATGACTATATTAGTAAATTATCAAACGACTTAGAACTAAATAAGATTGGGCTACCACTTGTGGCCACCTTAAGCTCCCTTTGTCTCCATTAAGAGATGGAGGGAGGTGCACTGAGCAATAGAGATGATTAAATGATCGAATGGATTGGGCAGTAATGGAGGCACAATGGGGGTCTGGCAATGGCACAAGATTGTATGTGTGAGAGAGAGAGAAAGATTTTTGGATTGTGTCTAGGTTTGAGGGCAAATCCCCATGATAGTAGAGACGTCTCGGTTATTTTGGGATTATTGCAACATGCTATTATCCCTACTTGCAAAGTATTCATATTATAACTAGTCCACACTTCGTTAATTGTCGAGGTGCATGTATAAGAGTATTGAATGACACATGAAATCCCCCACATTGGATAGTTGACGTGGGAGATGGAGCGCTTAATGAATCTAATCTAGTTGCTAACATCTTAACTCCCTAAACATGTTAATAAACTCAAACCCTAAAAGACTCCCGATACCCTCACAAAGTACACTTAAACAGGTGACATAAATGGTCTCGTCGAGCTTCGTAATTGACTAGCGTTCGATTTTCTAGACCAACCAAAGAATGAGAAAAAACCGGGCGACAACAAGATATTACTTTACCCCCAAAGAAAAGGAAAGACAACAAAAGCGGGGGTGAGAAGGTGGCGCTATGTTCCCCTCTCCGACCGCATCGCATAATACGCCCCAGATCATTGTTCACATGTCCCATGAAAATGCGCCTCTTTTTCGCTGCCCAAATCTTCTCTCTCTCTCTCTCTCTCTCTCTCTCTCTCTCTCTCTGTGCCTCAGTTATTGAACATGCATCAAAAGGAGAAACCATATTCAAAAACACCAAAAAGAGAAAAAGAAAAAATACACACAAAGCAAGAACAGCGCGAAAAGAAAATGAAAAGAAGGAGACGAGTGTCATTATCGTTGAGGAACGAAAGAGAGTCCTAGCAGCAACCTAGGAACATCCCTCCCTCCACATCCCCTTTGGCAAAACATTAGGAAACCGATGCTAATCGATATAACCCAATGACATTGACCAAAAAAAAAAAAAAAGAAGATATAACCCAATGACGTAAACCCTTTTTTGTCTTCAATTTGCAAGCAATATGGTGAGCCGAAGTAGCTGATGTCATTAAGCAAACCAGCTTCTCATGAGCTCCTAGCCTTGATTTCTCTGTGCAAATATTGTCAATGCATGTTCACAATTTTGTATATACTTAATATGTTTTTAATGTGGCGAATAAGATGAACTTCGAGCAATGCAACTTCTCAAAAGTAGTTGTAAAAGTTACGTAATATTGGCTCGAAACCTTGCAAAGAATTATGGCGCAATTGGAAAGTCGTCGCCAACTACTACTCCCGGAACCAAAAAAGGTTGCACTTTTTGTTTATCCATGTCCAAAGAGTTAAGGTGGGCGGCAAGCAAAACTATTATAGGAGACACTGGAAAAGAAAATGAATTAATACCTATATGATTTTTGGCTAATTATAGATGTTAAAATTTGATGAATGAGTTAAACTCATTTTATAAAAGGATTATGTTAACAAATGTCCAAAATCACTTATTGATCATATTTAGTGAGAAATCATCCGATCTTCAAATTATTGTTTGTCATATGCACCACGAAAAAGAATAAGTGTCTTGAAAAATTACAAATGATATTATTCGACCATGACATAGTTGCCTTAGGGACATTTCTTGCTCCCAAATTTTTGACAAGGATATTGGTAGTAATAAATCATTTTGGAGTGTTTTTTTTCTTCTTTTTCCCACAAAAAAAAAAAGTAGCGGGTTTTCCGGCGCAAAGATGCAAAAAGCTGGCGCATCGACACGTGGCGCCATACCGTCCGTCGGATTGGAATGAGAGTGTCCTCTGAAATCTTCATTGCAGATTAGAAACATGAAATCCACAACCAACGCGAGAGAGAGAGAGAGAGAGCGAGAGAGACAGAGACAGATTTTGGCTCTCTCGAACTTGCTCACTCTCACAAAAAACTCAATCACCTGCAACAAAACCAGAAGACACAGAGGGGAGAGAGAGAGTGTGTGTGTGCTGTGCGTGTATGGTGTTTGATGGATATGTCGAGACTTAAATGGAGGTAGCAGGAGTTTGCAGAGATACTGAGAGGAGAGAGAGAGCGGACGACCCATGGCGGCGTCGCAGGGCGAGAGAGAGCTGTAAATTCCATGGCCCTTTAATGCAGAGAGTAGTGAGACAGAGAGACAGAAAGAGAGAGAGCAGGAAAGAAGGAAGAAAGGTGAAATGAATTGAAGGCTCTGCCACAGAATCGTCCGACGTGTGTCTCACAAAAAGAACCCATCAGCAATTATACACACCCAACTCCCTCTCACCATTATAATCCATTAAACATCGCTCCCACACACCACACCCTTTTGAACTCTGCTTGAATTCTCCATCTTTCTAGGGTTTTTCAGCTTCTGGAAGGAGGAAGGAGGAGAAAGATAGGAGGATCGTGCGCTCTGATATGGATTTGAATTCCCAGTCGAAATCGAGATTTGCCCGGTCAATCGTCGCGAAATGGCTGGGTTCATTCCATTAGGAGGAGGAGGAGGAGCAGCTGCTAGATCAGCAGCAGGAGCAGGAGGAGGAGGAGGAGGAGGAGATCAGCAGATCAACCACCCACAAGCCACGGCCACCGCCGAAATTCCTTGGTTCTATTACCCGAGAAGCAACGCGGACGACGTGGGAACGTCGTCGACTTACAAGGGTTTGGAGCTATGGCATCAAAACCAGCCGCAAACCCAACAACAGCTACACTTCTTCTCGCAGCAGCAGCAGGATCTCTACGCGTCGGCCGCGGGCCTCGGGGTGGGGCCCAGCGGCGGCGGCAGCGGTAGGGGCTCGATCAACGTCTTCTCCGACGAGAGCTCTCGATCGGGAGGAGGCTTCACGACGTCGACCTCGGCGGCGACAACGGGCGGGGGGGTAAGAGGGGGAATCAGCTGCCAGGACTGCGGCAACCAGGCCAAGAAGGACTGCCCGCACCTGCGTTGTCGGACCTGCTGTAAGAGCCGCGGGTTTGACTGCTCGACCCACGTGAAGAGCACCTGGGTCCCTGCAGCGAAGCGGCGGGAGCGGCAGCAGCAGCTCGCCGCCCTGAAGGAGCATCACCACCACCACCACCACCAGGAGCAGCGGCTGCAGCTTCGAGGCGAGGCGTCGAAACGGCAGAGGGATGATCGCGGGAGGCCTAACACCTCAGGTATATGTATGTACATATGTACACGCGTGTGCTTCTTCTTTGGTGACTCTGGGCAAGAAATTAGTCAACCTGTTTTCGCTTTCAGGATCACTCTCCGCACAGAGAGAAAGAGAGAGAGAGAGGTGTAGAGAGTCAGGGATTTGGTGGGCTTGAGTTGAGATAAAGAACATGTTTTCAGCTATTATTATTACTTCTAGTACCCAACAAGCTGGGATCGTATCGTTTGCGTGTGTGGTGCTCGACCTCCATAAGAAATCTGAAGACCCCATTATTCTCTTTTCTTGGTTTTTCTCCTTTTCTTTGCCTTATCTGTTTCCCTTTTCCAACATACTGTTATTTAGTATTCCTGACGATTGGTTTGACAGGAAAGCTCCTCTCTCTCTCTCTCTCTCTCTCTCTTCTGTGTCTCTGTGGGGAGTGTCTGTGTTGATTTATATGTTTGTCCCTAGTCTATGCGTGTATTCTTCATCATGCGATCTTTCATATCTGTGACAAAAGATTTTCTAGGGAAATTCCATTGCAGAAGCAGAAAGTTTGTGGTTCTTTTGTCAAAACATAGCTCATGAGTCTCGTCGCGTATGATAAAGATATAAACGATATATATTGTGTCATATATATGCGCAGACCGTACCATTGATATTTTCTTTGTCCTGGTCTCTAGGGTTGGAGTTAGTCGGCAACTTCCCAGCCGAGGTGAGCTCTCCGGCGGTGTTCCGGTGCGTGAAAGTGAGCTCCGTTGACGACCCTGACGAGCAGTTTGCGTATCAGACGGCCGTGAACATCGGAGGTCACGTCTTCAGAGGTATTCTTTATGATCACGGACCCGATCACCCCTCCTACACCAATGTAGCTGCCGGAGACTCTTCCTCCGGTGGGGGTGGTGGTGGTGGTGGACTGGTTCAGCCTCTCGACCTCATAGCTGCTGCAGCCACCGCGGCAGGATCCCCCATCACCAACGCCGAGAGTGCGCACGTGTCATCCGCGACGGCACCGTTCTTCGACTCGTCTTCTTTGTACCCGCCTCCGCTCAGCACATACATGGCTGGTACGCAATTCTTCCCGCACCCAAGATCTTGACACAAACATCACATTCGTTTGCATTTTAACTCTTAGTCATAACCCTCTCCTCTCTTCTTTCGCTCTCTTTCCCTCTCTCTCACTCAATATGAAAGGAGGCAAACTCTTTGAGATAATGTTATTGCTGTTGCAGTAGCAGTAGCGCTAGTAGTATGGTAGCTCATCATTTGACAAATCCATTTGAGAGAAGGGTAGAGAGAGAGAGAGAGAGAGAGAGAGAGAGAGAGAAAGAGAGAGAATGTGGAAGACATAGGTTTTAGTTACGATCTTTTGTTTTGTTCTCCTTCTTGGGAATCATTGAATCTGTGTACGAGATAACTTCAATTGTTTGTGCTCTCTCTCCATCGTCTTTTTGTTGTATTTGCTTTGGATTTTGTGGCCTTTCCATTCTTGGGTCGATCTTGATTACATGTTATGGGTTGTTTCTTGAAGTTCGGAACTCTTTGCATGCGCCTTTCTTCCCTCGTTTACCGGTATGGTTGTCGATCTCACATGGGGAAAGAACATCTTTTTGTCATTGTGAGGGGGTATGGGTTGTCCCAATACATTATTTTGCATGCTGCTGGTTTCGAATGGATGTGATGGATCTTTCTCCGAAGTGACTCTCATGTATCCCCCGAAATCCAAGAAAGATTCAAATGCATCAAACTTCTTATAATATATCGCTGAATTTTGGAGCCACTCTCAGGACCATTTCCTTGTTATTTCGTCGCGTGTTTCTTTTTCTCTCACGTTGCCTATGGTCGTGGTTTATGTTTGGCCATGGATAGATGTTGCCGGTTCTTGTATGTAGGTCGTTTGCACTTGGATTCTCGACGCGCCAATAGAAAATGGGCAGGTTTTGTATGGTACCAACATGGCACGGAACAAAGAGTTTTGACCTAATCTCCAATCATAGAAGCAGCTTCCCTTCGGCAAGGAAATTAGGAAAGACCACATGGAAACGTACTCAATCCGATGTATGAACTGTTATCCAACACGAATGCTGGAGCCAGCGCTCGTACTGGTTTCGCAATCCCTAGGGGGGAGGGAGAGAGAGAGAGAGAGAGAGGAAAAAACTTAAACTACGTTTTTAAATCGTTAATTTATGGTTTTTTTTGTACGTACGCTCTCTCCTTTTGATGATTTGATTTGCCTTAATACTAGGGCTTCTTGAATTCTGACACCTCGAGTTACTCCCTCCAATTTTTTTACTAATTGTCCTCATTATTGCTACTGTACGGGCGTTGATTTTGCCAAACTTGGAATTATATATGGATTACTTCTAAATGGCTCTATTCACCTATTAAGATAAGGGCATGTTCTTGCCGGGGAAAAGAAAACAAGATCAAACGGTATATTTCTTTTGGAATTCGATGTCAAACACCCATTTATATTTTCGAGACCTTTTTATGGGGTGGATCGCAGGACATTTAATTTTTTTTCAGGCCTTAGGACACTTATTAAGCATGCTTAAATTGGAGTTCATATTTTTATACTATTGATTACATGTGATACAAGAGCGCTATATATGTTAAACATCTTGTCTTTGATCAATTATTTTAATTAGTGCCTCCAGGACATTTGTTACCAAAATTCTATTTGTAGAGCGACGTATCATCATCCGGATCCCTGTAAAGTAGAAGGATCCATATTTTCGCCTTTTAAGTTCTTAGAAAATGATTTTGATGCATTTGCGCGGTCAAAGTGCTATCTCAAAATATAAGTCTTATGGAGGCTTTACTTGGCACCGATAGAGTAAGATTTTTTGTATCCTATCCGACGAATGGGGTGGTCTTGCACAGACGATTGGGGGAAATATAATTAGGCTCTGTTTTTTTTAGAAAATTAAATTAGAAATATAAAGAAAATGCGAGGGCTAGGTCTTGAGGGGAAAGGATTGCGGAGAGGGGTATTTGTCACTTTGGACATTGTTTGTCACCTCATCGACACCGTCATTCTCACAATAATGTCAACAACTAGAGTAATGAAACTAGCGTCATTCTCCCACTGCAGTAATTTTCTCTCTCACCTTTCTCCTCAATTTGTCTTTCGAGAGCATGGCACCCTTTCTTAGTCGTCCGCCGTCTCTCTATAACCCTCCTCTCTTTCCCTCACCAGTATCATCTAATTCCGTATCTTTCTGAATTGTTGTCAACCATATGAAATCAAATCGCGACTTCGTAGTTTTAGTATCTCAAACCAAGTTGCTGTGTTGATTTAATTTTCCAAACCACCTTGCTTTAGGTGGCTAGGGTGTACATAAAGATAGGTGATTCGGGGATTATTTAAGTAATTTTCTTACCAGATGCGGTGAATCTGGACATGATTTGTGAAGTATAATTGCCCTAGCTTATCACGTTAGCTATTATTGTACAAGGGTTAAAAATCTAAGCTTCTGGCGTCGACATGCATTGTTTTCTGGCTTGATAACGGGTAGCTTTTGGTTGCACCTTCACAATTCCATGAAAAGGGCAAGCATGGGAATGAAGAATCAAAAGATTAATCTAAGAGAATGACATTCTTAGCGACATTCTCTCATATGTTAATTGTCGTGAAAGAGGGAACAATGCCAATCTCAAAGACATTGTGTAATTCGGACGAGTTTTGTAAAAAAAATTAAAAACGGGGTACATTCATTTCCTGTGTCATCTCCAGGTGATACCGCTAGGGTTTCCTCTTCCATATTCTTCCTTCTATTTCATGTTGTGCTCACTTAGAGCAGTACTTTGTTTTCACATACTAAAAATGCTTTAAAAAAAATTCAAAATAAAAGTTGAAATGGTATTCTTGATATTGGAAATAAAAATTACAGGAAAGAGAAAATTGTAAAATCAAACAATTCACGTATCTTCATCAGAAAACAAAACGCGGTGAACAGTGAAACATTAGACCAACGAAAGTTTCTTTGACCGATGAATTGATGTAGAGTAATATAGGTGTCATCATGTGCAAGTCTCATGCCCTGTCTAGGGTAACTAGGGTGTACCTTGGAGGATAATGTTTTGACATGACAATGCATTGCTAGGAGTACAAATAATTCTTGTTGAGACTGAAACTTCCAGAAGTTTTGGTAGGTTTATGACTCAGATTGGACAAATAGTTTGCCAATATTTCCACCGAAGGACCACCTATGAATATAGGTTGTATGGAGTATGATAATTTGTGCGCAATTATGCAGAATCGTTCGTGAAGGTCCCCATACAATCGATAAATGTCTGCCATATGCTATATAACCACCTCACTCAACCACCAAGTAGACTTATAGCAGTAAACTGTCGAAGTTTATTAGGTACAGAAGAGACCCTAGATTTTTTAGAGAGAGAGAGAGTTGGTTCATTTCTGATGAACCGTAGAGATTGATTTATATTTACCTTTTCTGAATGTAAATAAGGCTTGGTTAGAAGTGCATGCATGCTTTAGTTGATTCGATGAATTGCAGCTTTGATATGGCTCCAATTGGTGGCCTTTAATCGCTTCTAGCAAGCGACAGCACTTCAAAGTCATAATCTTTTTTGGGGGCTCAATTTCTATGGAAAATCATGTTGTACTAGTTCTACCGTAATTGATAAGCTTAACAGGACCTATAGTCTAAAATGGGAAGTTGTCTTTTGGGAGATAATTAAAAAAAAAAATCTTAAATCTATTGTATGGATGTTGGATGTCGATTTAGTCTTAAATTTTCAATTGACCGCTTTTGTCTTAAATTTTTGGACAATTTACCAACATAGTTGTCTTTCAACTAATTTTGATTAGAAATTGCCGATGTGCACATCAACCATTCTACAAGATGCGATCGATGTTAATGTGAACATTCTAAAAAAAATATATGAAATTTTTTCCATTTTTTTTTCTTTTTTGTCATTTTCATTTCTTTCCTTTTTCTTTTTTTCTTTTTTTTCTTATTTCCCTACATTGGTCTGTGGCCTCGATGGCAACTAGCAAGGCTGCAACAGCCTCATTGAATAAGGTATTACTGTGGCCAACAAGGGCTTCGAGTGAGGGCTGCAATTCCCTTGCCCAATGTTAACAAGGGTCATCGGGCCACAGTACAAAAAGAAAAGAAAAATCAAAACAATTTAAGTAAAATTGCAAAAATTGTCCAAGTTAATATCAATCATACCATGCATACTAGTCGACATCTGTGTCATTAATTTTTGGTTAAAATTGGCCGAAATAACTATATTGATAAATCGCCAAAATATTTAGGACTAAAATAACAAATTGAAAATTTTAGAATTGAATTGGCCGCAGTAAATAATTTTTAAAACTTTTTTTAGTAATTTTCCTGGTCCTTTGATGTTAGTTAGCCCTAAGCGTTCGTTTGCACAAATTTAATTGGGGTATGGTAAAATAATTAAACGTAACCTAGGTGAGTGCCGGCTTGTAGGCCCTCTTAAAATAAGTATTTATTATTTGATCCATATCCTGACATTAAAATTCCAATTGAGAGGAAGATGAGCGATATTGAGGATAAGTCTGATCATGCTAGCTCAAACGATTACGATGATCGAATTGTGAACTATATGTACCGTACACGCAGATCTAAGTACACCCAGTGCACTGTTTTTGAACCTATCCTTGAGAATCCAACCCTAGACGCCAGAGAGCTCCTCTCTCAACACAACCCACTTGGCCGGTTACACAGAAAAATAGTTACTTCTATTGACAAATTGAAATTAAGCTGCAATGTGTAGACCATCATGACACTCTTAAATCGACAATGACTCTGCGATTTTGCCCGTGGCAACCAATTGAGGATATTGCGAGTGCTAGGAGAATTCATGTTGGTTTCCCTCAATACCTGCAACCAGCAAACTAGTCCCTGCGTGATTGATTTAGTTGTAGTGGTTGAATATAGAGTTGTGTTCTACTCCAATATGACTCTTGATTGGTCAATAATCATCACGCTAACATCATCTAACTATGAGTTTACATTAGAAAAAGCAGAACCCGAGAAAAAACCCTAGCCATACTTCATAACCAAGCCAGTTTCCCTCTATCTTCCCTTTCTCTCTCCTTCCCCCATCTGCAGCACCGCCCTTTGCCCAAAATTGCTGCTGCGACACCTCCGACCGCTTCGCTCCGCAAGATCAGATTCTCACTGTCATTCCCTATCTCTCTACCTCCGCACAAGAATCGCCTCTCTCTATAACTTGGGATGTACAAAAAAAACACAAAATCATCTGGACTGCCTAAAATTAGATCGAACCAGCCAAATTCCATGAGAACCGGTCTGGTTTCAGATTCCAATAAGCAAACTTGATGCTCACAGAGATGACTCTCATCTCGCTCTCCTCTTTCAAGAATCCTCTCAAGTCTCAACACGGTCGCTCTCTGCAATGGGGATTAGGCAATTTTGGAAGGCATGGCTGGTTCTATGGACCCATTCAGGAATCACACCATTAGTGGTCCGGTTTCCGGGATGGAGCAGGAACCAATGGGTGATTCCTGCTTCCCAATTTGTGGAATCCGCCCTTCATGGGGGGTTCCCAGTTCCAAGTGGGAACTAGCCCACCTTGGAATCAATCAGTCACTCTCTGTGTAGCATCAATCTCAATGGACTCCCGTGGCAAACTGGGATATATGGGTAGGTGGCAATCGTTAACCGGTCGTGATCCTCGTCCAAATTTAGGGCCTCCCTAGATCTCAGCCGTTGCCGCCTTGATTGACTTGGAACTACCCACATCTATCCAAATATGGGCAGTCCGACCAAATGGGGGCCTAAATAGGAGGAAATTTCGAAAACACGACACTATAATATACTTGTGATAATTTGTTCCCTTGAGTGTTTGGTAGATTAATAAGTCCCTTATAGCAGCATTGAGACATGGTTATATCTTAAAGCTCATTGCTCAGTGCCGAATTAGTTTCGGTGTTCTCATCTCGCTTCAAATACAAAAGTTTTGATTGTTTGATAAGTTCCATGATGATTTTTTCCGACAATCCCGTTTGACAAAGAAACCTTAAATTAACTAAACAAGCACTTGATCAACCAAATTCCATCATTGGAGCGAAGAAAGCAACTTATAAATTAGTGGCGCATCTTATTGGTGCGCACATATTGGACTGAAGATCTAAAACTTGGTGGATGCATAAATTCCACTTATCATAGCAGGTGGATATTTTGGAGTGTCTCTAGGGTGCAATTTTTTAAGTCCCATTTAATGTTCTTCGAAAATTTGAAAAGATAAGAAGTGGTATATTTCATTGTCTTATTATGCGTGGAAGGACACTCCGATAAATTGTCCAACAAAAAGAATATAATTTGGAATATTCATCATTACCTACTATTTCCAAGACAAAAGTAGTGAAACTATTGGAATTGTTACCCATACGATGTTGATGTGCACGGGCGAAGGACGAAACCACTGGCAATGGACACGTTCTTGGAGGCGTCATGTGCACGTGAGTCGGTGTATTCGAATTTCAAATTCATGTAGGGCTCACATTAGATCTACTGTCATAAAAAGTTTGAATGTATTAGGTTCACATGTATCAAGATCACTTAAAAAAATTTCTTTGTGATGACACTTCTTGCATTAGTCTCATTTTAAATTATGTTTCCGAGAGCAATGTCTACAAATCAAAATTACACACATAAGAACGAAAAAAAAGCAAATTGGGTGAAAAACAGCTTTTCTAGAAGCATTAAGTTAGTCGTTTTATATGTGCAGTGTGCCTGTTAAATTATTTTAATGAATTGATCAGCCATTCCATTTTTATGAGGGCTTGTATTCTCTCTCCGGCAGTAAGGAGAAAATAAATTTTACAGGAGATTGGTGTTACTAAATTTGTCATTGAGTGTATCCTTGATCAACTACTATGTTTTACTTATGTCATTCCATTATGGACTGGATATTATAAAAAAAAAAATGTAAAAAGAAACAACTTGACAAAATAATTTTTATTAACAATTTAGTGTAAAGAGTAACCATCTTATGTATAAATGGTTGCTAGCTCACGGTTAATCGCGATATTAATTAATTTACCTTATTTTCGGTGTGTGTCTATAAGCTAAAGCAAATAACTTCAATTTGACTAGTTGAACGAGAATAATGTCATATCAATGTATGGCATGATATACGTGTCACGTAATAAAATTTAAGTAGGGTTAGGGCTTGGGTTAGGAAGTAGGATTAGAGCTAGGGTTAGAGTGGGGCCATTGCTTTAACCATTAAAGCTGGCATATCCCAAAAATACCATCGAGCAGCTAATTCTGCAAGTTTCTCAAGAGCCCTTTGACGCTTCCCGACCAAGCATCCCAAGTTCTGCTCATGCGTGTATATAGACTATGCAAATACTTGCTTCAACTGGATTAGATATACACATGCAGTGTATGCATATATACATGAAAAATACCTGATAATCACTTGAATGAGTCGAGTATTCTGAAGAGAAAGCGTGAACGCAATCGTGTACGCGCTTGGACTCGTGGGGCTACTCCATACAGTTCATCGATGGCTTCCGAGATGGAGAGTGTCGGAGATCAAACGGATTATATATGATCGTAGCTAGAGACGGTGGACAAGAAAGAGAGGAAAAGATTTTAGAACCTTTTGTTTGTGTCGATGGAGTTCTGTCCTATTGTTTTGTTCTGATTATGTACATAGGTATTCTCACTGTCGATCTTCTTTATGTGTCGTGTGAACAACAATAGTAACTCTCGCGGTAGCCGTTGCGCAGTGCCCATCCCTTCAAGTCTCTTTCTTCCCATGCCGCGAGTGAACCAGAAGAGGAAAAACTGGGAAAAGGGAAGGAGAAGTGCTGAGGGAACCAACGTGGCAATCGGAAGCTATTTTGCCTCTCAGTGAAATGATTACTATAGCCAGCGGATATTGTTAATGTCAATCCAAACCCTAATTACGTCTCTCTCGCGTTGAGTAGCATTTTTCATCGAAGAAATAGAGTTCCACAAAGCTCACAGAAATTCACAATTCACGACGAGTTTCCAGATGGATATACGACTTTTGATCTCATTTTTTCTTCCTTATAACAGAGACAAAACACTGTCGTTTTTTAGTAGGACTCGAGTATACATGGGTCGACACCGAAAACTCGTGTGAACTTCTTATCCAGGAAATATAGAGCTGTCCAACCATGCACTGCGAATGTGCACCTTCAGCTGGTGTATGATTGGGTCAGCTCACCTATTTCTTCATTTATTGCTTGTAGCATCAGTACTTTTAGGCATCTAGTCTTAGGCAATTGCTTGGCTACACCAGTTCTAAGGTAAACTAAATCAACCGTGGTTGTTGATCTTGTGAATTCCATGTGGGTCCCACAAATTTCATAGTTATGATTACATTCGGTCCATGGTCCATGACTAATGGCCTTGTAAATCGAAGTATCCCACCAAATTGATCGAGCAGAGGTCCAATCAACAGGGTCGATCCCGAAAAGGCTTTCATTTCTTACTTTTGGCCCCGATACTTTTAGGCATCTAGTCTTAGGCAAATGCTTGGCTTCACCCTTCTAAGGTAAATCGAGTCAATTATAGTTATTGATCATGTGAATTCCATGCAGGTCCCACAAAATTCGATAGTTATAATTGCATCCAGTTCATGATCCATGACTCATGGTCATGTCAATCAAAGTATCCCCCATATTGATCTATTGGAGGTCCAATCAACAGGGTCGATCCTGCTAAGGCTTTCATCTTCAGGGCTCCACTTCGATCCTGAGTAGGGTTTTGTCGGGCT
Organism: Eucalyptus marginata; assembly: GCA_014182565.1. NCBI lineage: Eukaryota > Viridiplantae > Streptophyta > Magnoliopsida > Myrtales > Myrtaceae > Eucalyptus > Eucalyptus marginata. The sequence goes on from CM024593.1 coordinate 33,913,403, forward strand.
AAAAAGCTCAAGAAAGCACTCCCGAAAAGATAAAACGGTCGCGCTTCAATCAATCGCAATGAAATTCGGAAAGCTCATACGCGAGAACTAATAATGTAGCTAGTGGCTCTAGGCTCTTTTTTTTTTTTTTTTTCCTTCTGTATTATGGGGTTTGTATAATGAAAGGAAACAGAGAAAAAAGCATGGCATCTTCAGCTGGCGGCAGTAGGGTGAGGCCAATAATGCAGTTGTAGTATAGGTATCTCCAGCACCGCCCCTCCAGCCCCCCTCATGGATAATAATGCAGGTAAAATTTTTCCTTTCCTTTCCTCTTTTCTCTTTTGTAGCGTGTTTCGCTTCTGTGGTCCCGATAATGCTCGAGCTAACTGTTGTTGAAAGAAGTAGAGAGAACGCAAGAAGGACCCTCGTCCCGTGCGTATATGCAAACTGGCGCCCTCTGTAAAATTCTCTGTCCTAGGAATGGCAGACTGCATCGTTCTGGAAGGACTGCAAGGCTTCTTGCACACCGTACTTTCTGTTCCGCGTATGTTATCTGTGTTGGGGCGGAGAAAAAGGGCCTCGTTCATCATCATTTGCTCCTGACCGAGAGCGAAGTGATATCTAGGATTTGTGCATTTTGGGGATGCGCCCATGATCGCTGTTTTTGCAGTGTTCTTCAGAGCAGCGAAAAGTGAATCCCTACGTCACCGGTACAGCGCCTACCATACCGTGTATAATATACTACATGAGTGGTTACGTGGTGATGCGCTCCTCTAGGAGGGGAAATTTCCATGAACTTTTGGCTCGGAGGACATCGATGAGGAGAGTATTGGCAAGTTCACGGCGTTTTAATTTTCAATTCGTGTGTGGATCTGGTGGCTGGTGAGAGCTTGCAAGCCCTCGCCTAGTGGAGGCCACAATGAAAATCAAGAAAAATAGTTAAAATTTGTGAAATTTGTCCACATTAGTACTGATCATGCCAAATAGACGATTGGTATTGACCAAAATTGGCCGGATAGCCTATATTGACAAATCATCAAAATGTTTAAAGCTCAATTGGTATAATTGAAATATTTATGATTGAACTGGTACAATTGCAACAAATTTAGAACTTTTCTTTTTTTGATACTTCTACTTGTGAAAGTGATTGCTCCTAAATTCACCAACTATATTATTTGAGGAGTGTTCAGTACTTCCTCGCTTTATTGGCTCGAGAACGTTCATATTTTCAAAAGTATTTAGCATTTTCGCTCGGTATCCTGTTGAGTCAAGGTTAGAACTCTTGTCCATACCTAATTTTGTGAGAGAGCGAGGCGCTGATTCATATATACAGTGAAAGAGCACCCCAATATAACTACCACTGAAGCGTCGACGGCAAACACTATTCAAGCATGTTCCGATGGAATGCGATGCATTTCCAATTTTCATTTAAATTTGTAGTAGTGCGACATCGTACTAGAGGTAAGTCACGAGCTCAAATCTTCACGCGCTCTCCCCCCATCGACTTATTTACGGTTTCCCCTTATTTTTATGTCCCGGTCCCGACATCTATAGACACGCGATGCGGCATATATAATACAGAGCTAGTCAATGGACGTGCAGTAGGATAAAGTCACAGACATTATTAGCGAGAGAAGCGCGTTTCAGAATCTAGAATAGGATAAAGTGGGGGTGGGAAAACGAGCAAAAAAGCCCTTGCTGTCCGAATCTTTTGGTCCAGAATCCGATGAAAAGGCCCGGGTAAATATTAACGCATGGGGATAATCCTCGTCCTATTTCGCCATCTAGCGTGGTCAAAAAGATGAAATTTTTTTTGCGCTTCTCAAGGTTACAGCTTTTTTTTTGTGTGTATTTTTAATGAACGCTAATCACCCACTAATCTCTCCTTAATTATTCTGGGGAGGTTGGAATCCCGATGGGGAGGAAGAATTCTGGCCCCTGTCGATCTCGGAGCGAGAGCGAGATCTTGATAGATCTGCAGTAGATTGAGAAAAAGACGAAGGAGAAACGTTAATTTAAGTGCCGTGACATGATTGTTGCCGGAGTTTAATATTAGGACGCCGGGCGTCAAATGGAAAACGTTGCTTCTGCTGTCGGCACTCGATTCTGGCGACTCTGCATATGCGCAGACGACCTAATCCACTAATGGCTTTTCTTGAAGAAAGAGAAATTAACCATTTGCTAAGCAATGCAATGAGGGGAGCCGCGTGTGAAATCGAAGCTAAGAATGGCTTTTTGGCCTTTTTTGTTCTTTTTCCCCTGGAAGGACATGTAGGTTCAGTGGCTCCAAGCAGAAACGACTCCCCCCACCAAAAGTGGCAGCGACAGTCTGTATTTTGCTTTCAGATTAGTCCTCCTTTTCATCTGATCGAACCCAGTTAAGTAGAGCTCAGTAGCACATGGTTAATTTCTTGTGGAGGACTCGAATGTGGGTCATTTCTTTCGGATGTGTTCTTGTGGTGCAAATGGTTCCTCGAGAAAACTAGAATTTCCGGTCCGAGCTTGTTGAAATCATGATTCGCATGCGACCTTTGCTGCGAGCTGAATGAAGTGCGAATGTAAGTCATTTATTTTTACTTTTTTAGACAGTCATGCCGAAACTGACGATGAAAAATCAGGACTCTTAACGGTGAGCAGTCTCGAAAGAGAGAGAGAGAAGGCAAGCCTCCACTTTAAGTCGCTTAAACTGCACAATTTATGTTTAACATCTGACGATGCATGTATGGCAGCAATCCCATTTCATTGACGAAAAAAAATAATCGATAAGATTATACTGCTGCAACATGTAATGATACGTTCCGAATACACTTTAACTGCACGGGTTGTACTTACGAAAGGAGGACCTAAATTCACCATCAAATTCAGCCATATTCATTTTTCCGCAAAGACGAAAGTACTGGGTGATATCTTCCTTGGGGGAGAAAAATAATCCTCAAGGAGGTGACCAGTCCGATAACAAGTAGCAGCAGCAGCTTTTGGCTCCTTATTTGCAATTAGAGGGGAAAACATCACAAAGGCAGAAGCAGCATGTGTAGTTGGCTTAAAAATGTCGTGGAAGAATGTTCCACCCTAAGCACGGATATTACTGGCTGTATGCCCTACGCGCCTATAGAAAAGTGCCCCCAAAAGCAAAAGAAAAGGCATGTGTAATTGAACTACGCCTACACATATGGATAATATATTCAATGAATCTGGGAGGAAAAGCACACAAGCATGTGGCTCTTCTACGCATCGCACATGCTTCACAAGAAATGGAACTACCCAAGGGAAGACTAGGTAAGTTTTAAATCATTGATACGAAAGCAAGGACACCCCCTTTGGAAACACAAAAGCAAGGAGTGGAATATCATTGAGATTTATGACAATGACCTTGTACATGTGAGGTTCTAAGTCTAGCTAATTTTTACACATGGGAAATGGCAAATTTATAGCACCAAACTCCCAAAAACCAAACTTACCAGCCGACTCTGTTTGGAGCACTCCCAATACCTAGACTTTTCGAGCATGCTGTTGCAATAGATTTTGTTTCCTTTGAGTCTCTATATATGAAGAAAGAGACGCACATTTCCTCCGAGTTTCCTCCAACTCTTTCTCCACCTTCTGTATCTACTCCAAGTGAACACGGACAAGTATAAATTGCATATCAACAGCAACAGGATTTTTTCCAACTACCTAGTCACACTGCATGAACATAATATGGATGCCAAAAAAAAAAAATACCATCTCTGTCAGCTCAGTCTCTTTCTCCTTGTGTCCCTGAAGCCTGCATAAAAGCAATTATATCGAGAATGTAACTATCAAAACTGCTAGAGGAATCATCTGAATTTACTTTTCAAGCCTAGAGGCAGGTCAGAATAAAGGAAAATTTTGGGCACACTGAAAACAATGTGGCAGTATCTCTTATTAGTTCACCATCAATACTGAGAGGTTAGTGGTGAACTAAGTATAAAGGCTACAAGTGGTTGCCTGGATATAAAGCCCCAATAGGACCTACTTGTTCTATCCAGGGCCTGGTGATGTCTCCTAATGATATATACCTGGGTAGCCCAATAAATACTTGGTTAGGTGGGATAAGCCCAAATAGAATTTCTCCTATAAAAACCACATTTTAAGTCTTCTCAGTATCACATCGTTAAATTGTAGAGTATATGATCTTAAAATTTTACAATCCGATACTTGAGACTCGTACATTTTCTAATTGGAGATCTAGCACATAGCTTTTCAACAAACAAATGTGGTCACCAATTTGCAGTGCTCTATTACATATTTATTGTGAGAGAATTCGTTTCTTTAAAAATACTCTAGTGGGATTTTTGGTGTTTTATGGGTACCCGATTTATATAGTGAGGTAGGCTTGGGATTTAACATGAAGACCCTTGACAGGTTTGGAAGACATTCAAGAACTATTGTGATGGGTACGGGACCAGGTAAGTCGCCCCAAACCTTTGTTCCAAACCCAATCTGCTTCCATCCCTAGGGCTCAGCTTTCTTTAGAAAGAACCTTTAATAATCGTGTCTCATAATATAATCTGATATCTCCAAGGTCCTATCCACAGCGCAGCAAACACTCTGGACAATAGATGTTCATGTCTCATGTTATAACTGGCCATTTACCAAGCAAAATATCATACAAAAAGAAAAAAAGAAAAAACCCTCATCCCATTATATCCTAGCCAGTCATATAACCTAACCAGTAACCAAGAGTGAATATACCCAATCAAGATAGGAGGGGGATTAATTATGCATTAGTGATCGGAATTTCATCTAAACCTCACTTGATCTACTTCATAGCATCAAACAGATGTGAATGTGCATGTTGATACTCACAATGGGACAAACTCTCATTTTCTTTAACAACACGAATTTCCACCCACTTTCTAAACTCACGTTAAGCCACTGTACCTCATAAAGAGTTGTAAATTCTCATCACAGATCTGATCTAAGGACATTGACTCAATACCATTGGTTGATGCATTTTCCGAACCCTGCAATATGCATATCAGACCATTAAGAAGATACAGTTCAGTGACTTCAAGATGAAAGCAACAAATCCATCATAATATCCACAGTGATGAAGAGTGAAAATCTACTCATCTGTCCAGATAAACTTACATGAGCAAGGAAATGATTGGAATGGACAATTGCAGAGTTACTTTGATTACAAAGGGAAGCGCACGAACTAGTGAACTATGAACACAAATGCTTGAGAGAATTACACTACATAATCTACAGAAGCCATCTAGATTTATCGCCAATCACCATCATGCAATTGAAGGGTGCTTACCCCCCACTGTAAATACTAGAATCAGTATTAAATCTCTATCATTTACAACAATTGAACAAATACAAGATCAACAGATCTAGAAGGTGAATCAAGTGGCATTTAGAGAAAAGCAAATCAAACGTTTAGCAGTTCTTCTGAAAGAAGTTAGTTAGATGGATAGTCTCTCCATAATAATTCTTCAAATCACATTCTCTTTTCTAATTCCTGAGGTATCATAATCAAATCTTCCAACCCATTTTGACAGGTGAAGTTAAAAGTGACTGGAAATTGTTAGATTTGCTCAAACAACTCGAATTAGCACACCTTCACCTACCAAAACAGCTATAACACCATTTATTTCTAAGTCCCTCAAAAAAAAGCTGTCCGTAACATCAATACCCACATCACCTTACACACTTTCTGATCCCATATTATATATCCAGAAAGATATCATATTAGCTATAACCATTTCTGCATCTGGATTCTTTGGATAAATTTACAGATAGAAATTTTTGATTGGAGAATTTTCAATTTTTGTGTTAGAAAGATCATTGTTGTCAGGATCACGAGGTATTTCCAACTTTATTAACCTACATGAGATATCCATTGAGATCTTCCAAAGGCAGACAAAAGAATATCGTTACCTATGCAGACAAACTAACAATTTGCATGACTCTCACAGAAAATAATGAGCCCCACCATGTCCATTTTATGTATTATAAGACACCACGATGCAAGCATTTCACAAAGTAATAATCAAGGCATTCTCAGAAAGCAGTCTAACCATGACATCATGTCTAAATTGGCAATGAAACTTCAATTGTGAATCCATACCAAGTTGTGAGAATGGATAGGTGTGTAAATGCAATACCCACATTATGCATTGAAAGCAGAAAAGAAATTAATTCACCATGCCTATCATAATTTCCTCAATACATGCACTTCAGCCCATTAATCCATTACTAATTTTAGTTTTAATGACATAATAGAGTAACATAACAGAGAAGGGAAATCAGACATTGCCAAACAGCATATGTGCAGCTATCAGATAACAAATCCATATAATTTTCTTACACCTATCCCGTAATAACTAGCACATAGTTAAATTCTCTTTAGAAATTCATGCAGTTATGACAAATCGTATTAAAGGAAACGTTTACCCCACTTACCATTGCAGATCCAGCAATGGGCTGATTAACAGACAATTCTTTGCGATTATTAGATTGCCCATCAATGGAACCCCGCCTGACATTAGCAGCAACGCTAACAGTTGATGGATTTAGTTGCACTCCTTCATAGACACTGGCCAAGTGATGACTTTCTCTGGACTGTTTCTGCACATTTGTTTCTACCCCCATGGGACTTACATTTCCCTTTTGCACCTTCTGCGCCTTAAAACCAGGAGTCTGATAACCAATAAGGTGACAGTAACTTTTCCTGTCTCAGAACAATCTCCACCAGGTCAAAACAACATGAACACTACTGACATTAGCTTGCCATAAGAAAACAATGGCCACAATAACATGATATATAGACAATAAAATGTTAATACCAAAACCCACAAGAAGCACAATGCCAAAGCCAAACAGGCATAGATACTAACGAATGAAGTAACCCACTGACCGGCCTAAATGAGGAAAGGAAGAAACTCATTTACAAATGCAGATCCATGAATTTTAATCCTATACACAGCACCCAAAATTTTTCTTCGATTCAGCTTCATAACGAGCTTTACCTCCCTCATAAGTGATGAAGAACGTTCCCTAATCACAAGGCATTTCAGTGATGCCAGTGATGGTTTAAGTGGAGAAGCAAAAATACATCAGTGAAACAAATGTTTTCCAAACTACTGCAGGAAGAGATGGGATAGGCAAGAATTCTCCAGAGGCTTCCATAACCCGTGAAGTGGAGAAATAGACCAAGAATTTTAAAGCGGCCACTCCACAGCAAAATGTTTAACCATCATCTGAGACTCATTGAGAATTAGAGAATTGTAATTCTAGAAATATGCTTAAGAGCACAAAATGGCAGTTGATAGCCAACATGCCTTTTTTATCCACCACTTTCTGAGGGTACATTTATCAGTCATCATTCAACCAATCATGAAACATTATAAACACACAATTGTCCATTCAAAGTGACTACAAGAAGAATAACTAACCAGTATTCTGAAAGTATCTGCTTCAGCTTAGCTTCCAGTCGGATGAATAATGATGACCTCTCGAAATCTTGCTTGTCGTGTGCAGGCTCTATAAAATTTGCCTCTAAAACTCCTAAAATGTATCAAAAGAATCTGGTAAACAATAAATATTCCAACAGATATTTCTTGATGAAAACTTATAGATGGTAAGCACAATACCAACAACGCCGTATCCTTTTGAAGACCCATCACTGGTGACTTTCCAGAAAGGCTGAAGAATGTATGAAACTCAGTACAGTGACCATAACAACAACTCACGATGAAATTAAAACAAATTAATTATCTTCCCTAATTATGCAATCACATTTTTCTGAAGTCAGAATAAAAGATTCATGAGATTTTTAGAGTTCAGTTTCTGAAAATGTTCAGTTACTTGAAAAATGTAAAAACATCCGCAGATTGATTGAATGCAGTTCCATATCAATATGCATTGTAGCAGGCACTGAAACCCAGGATATAAAGTGCAAATTTGTTGATCAAGTAATTGAAAGAGCATACCCGGATGAGGCGATTCTTATGGTACACATTAAATCCAGAAATTCCAACATGATCAGCCTCTTTTATAAAGCCAATGGTTGTTTCCACAGCAACCTAAACCAAGAAAAAAGGCATTAAAGTACAATCCCTCCTTAAAAGCTTAGTATACTAAAACTAATTATGCTAATACTTATAAAGATCCCTAAAACCCCTTGAGGACACCCACAAACTTTTGCTGGAAACAATTGCCTCAACACAGGCAGAAAATGTATCCTATTTGCACTCCAACATATGGAGCCGTGAAAATAGAGCATAGCATCAGAAATCATATGTTCCACAGACCTGCTACATCAGACGTTCAACTAATCATAACCATTAAACTAATTGACCGTGATTGACCTAGACAGGAACCAAAAAAATCCAGGTGAAGGGTACAAGCAAAGGAATCTTTGATAGTTTGTTGTGATAAAAAGAACAACCAAAAGTATCGTATAAGTACGTCAAAGAGAAAGAGAAAAGAGGCTAATGGGTAGAATTCATGGAATTACAAATTTGACATCACACATCAATGAAACACCTGCTTTATGATTATTGATAAATACCTGCACCACACCGTGCACAGTGATGACAGGTCTACAACTAGTCAACACGATCAAGTGATGACACAACCAGATACTGTGCTAACATAATAGGAATCAGACCTAAAAGATGAAACTAAAAGGTGCAGAAAATCACAGCACTGTATGAGCAAACAAACTGCTTAAATAACAAGACACTGAGACAATTGGCAAGGAAATATTTTGACTAAATACATCAAAATATTTTCTCATAAATCTCCTTTATGCTAAGTAAAACTGTGACAAATTCATGCATAAGTGATTCCAGCAACTCTGCCAAGAGGCCCTCCTCTAAGTTCTTCACTGAAACACTCCACGTCTAGTAGGACACCAAATGACATTTCAATCTTAAAAAGAGTTTGTTGTACACTTTTACCAAAATAAATTGACTTGAGCTAGTACAAAGAAATTGGTAACCCACTTGCTACTGTCAGATGGAGATCCAATGTGGTGTGGCAGCAATCTCTTGCACAACCAGAGCAGAAATAAAGATACAGCTGTTGGGCTCATATTGATTTTTTTAGCCACTTCTGGGAAGAACTTAAGTCTGCATTTGGCTCTCTACTTATAGTAATTACTTATTCCACTTTCCCTCCAATATTTGGATTTTCAACCAGAAAAGAAAATAATTATTTGTTGAACCTATGAAAAGATTTCCCTTGATTTCAAATGACTTATATGTCAAGACATTTTTGGAAAAAGTTGAGGTGTTCTTTAAGTCAAATTTCAATTGCTAAAAACATGAGTTAAGATAGAAAGAAAAGGCAAAAGTTGGTCCAAACAAACTTCTTAGTAACTGTAACAATCTAGCAACCACAAGAAGATTCATTTTCTCTTAGTTGCATCATGCATCTTACCTCTTTTGATGCTGCCGCGGGTTTATATGATACGACCTTCGAGTAGTTCAAGTCATCCGCAATGTTATACTGGTCAACTGGTTTCCCCCTCAATAAAATCTTGAAGTTCATAAATTTTCTGAGATATAGTATGGAAGCATATGCCTAAGGAGAAGAACTAGTTATTATGTATAATATAAATGAGGCACAAGAACAAATACCATACTTTAAACAAGATAGAGAACTTAGAAAGTCAAAGACCAACCCTCAATGAATAGCGCAACCGGTAAGATATATGTGCTTGGACTGCAGCCGTCCGTTTGTTTAATCTTGCCGCGCTTCCCTGATTAGCTTCATCTCTCAGCATGATATCCTATTTTAAAGACTGTTAATGATTCATGAATTCAAGTATTATTGCAAAAAGAAACCAGAAAAAGAATGAGAAAATAATACATCAGATATGTATATACATGCTCAAAGTAAACTGGCCAAACTAGCACTACCAAGGTTCAACAAAAATAACAGGTTCTGCAGGCAAGCTTTGGAGTTTCTTTCATTATCCTCTACATATTTTGGATTTGGAGAAGTTATAGGAACAGTAGAAACTTATAGTAGTCCAAACTACTCGTAGTTACTTGAACTTATACATCTATGAATGCCCTAGAAAAGTGACTCTTTTTCTCTGGATAACTCAGTCTTTGCAGCCTAACAAATAATGCCAACAGACAATTTGACAGTGCATGCCTCAGATAAGGGACCAACAATCAAACTTCCCCTTGAAAGCGCTCATTTCAAAATGGAAGCTTTTAAAAAGTTCACAATCAAAATCAGACAGGCTCAAGTGTTCTCTTAAAATATATAGTAACGTGTAGATCTCTAGTCCTACAAAATATCCAGCACAAAAAAGATAGGAAATAAATAAATCATCACTGGTTGCCCAGAGGTACAGAGAAAGAGCCTGATGATTCCATTGGATCGATTTGCGAAATTGAACAATTCCAAAATTTCATTCCAACAAAAGCAGGCCAAAGAGATTGTAATTGACAATATGGATGTAGAACACACAAAGATACCACATGGAAAACATATTTCCCACATGCAATATACCTCTTCATCGTCATCAAAACTTAATTCATATATGCCTTCATCGTTCAGCCACAAATTGTAAATAAGAACTTTGGTTCCGTGTGACCCAATATCCTCGAACTGGGAAAAGAAGATTCAATATTCAGGAACAACCAGAGAGTAGTTGCAGCAAATTAGCTTTCACAAGAAACAGCTTAACTCAAAATTAACAAAATTCTACTCCTCTCAAGGAATTTCAAGGCACAAGGGGTCAAAACTTATCAGCTGCATCGGACATGTTCAGAAATATTGCACCCGCATTTGATAACACAGGCTCTCAACGTAAAACTTCTAAAGGATCTAAATTCCACTGTCAGACATTCAGTTGCCAGATTTTATCTATCTCCCCTCACTTGATACCGCATACTATATAGGAAATGCTTTGACATTCAAAATTTATGTGGTCCTAAAAATTTATCTAAGACCTCCCCGTCATTGACATACACCAAGGAACGTTATTAAATGCCTTTTTTTCTTCCTACTCTGTGGCAAAATAATTATTAGTCAGAAAAGTACTAAGACACCATATCCCGCCTCCATAACCTTTAACATTAAGCAAAGAAGATAAACATCCCATTTTCAGTACCTCAACCATATAAAGCTATTGCCAACCAAATACAATGAAATTTCAAAGTGCAACCGCAAGCTTGGTCTAGCTACTTGCAAGCTACTCATTGCCTGAAAGCTACTTGAGTTTTTAATTGTCTGTTATCAAGTTCCGAGTAGCTTGAGGATATTCAACGTCAAGCTTCATATCACTTAACTCCAGTAACTCATAAACCTATTGTAATCCCTTGGAGTTTGAAGTCCAATTCTAGTAGCACACTCGATCGCCATGAAGCTGGTTCAAATAATTTACACCCTTAAGTGAGACTAAGAAACTAAATTTCTTGCCTTGATGAAGGAGCAGCAGAGAGCAGGTAGAATTGCAAACATATAGCATTGGGAAGAAAGAAATGAAACAGAAAGCTAAAAACAAAAGATAAACCTGTTGCATTAGGTCCTCCCTCGATGCAAAGGGAGACCATTCAAGGATAGTTTGCAAATTGGCAGACCAATCATTCTTTGAGCCATAGATTATCGGTTCAGTCCAGTGACCAGAGATATCGAAATCTATCTACAAGACATGTAAAACCAAAACTGAATCAAAAGAAAAAATCGATTAATGACTATAATGAAAAGCAGGTGATCATGATGAGAATAACTGCAATGATACTCATCTTTAGGACAACCATAGTTACCCGTGTTGCATGACACTGATTGATGAGCCTGCTTGTTTGTGCTTTTTAAGAGCAAAAGGCTTGCTTTTTTTTTTTCTTTTGGCTTTCCCACCAGAATTTAACATATTATCCAAATTCTAAAAAATTTATTTGCAAATCTATGCATTAACATTTGTATATCATGAAACTTTCAGGTGTTCAAGACTAAGAAAAACTAAGATCTAGATTAAGCAAAAAGTAAAAGCCTATCCAGACAAGCTTGAAATCTCTCCAAAATTTTGGTTAAACCACAAAGTCCCTCTGTAAGCCCACACATTGATAATAATGCTGAGTGGCAGTTGTAGCTTCACCACCTAAGAGCCAACAATCAAAGCTGATTAGAAGTAGTTCTCACTTTCTACTGCACCATCTCACAGCCAGTCCTTGCACATTTCTCACACACCTCAGAATGGGCAACTAGAGCCATTTTCAACAATTAGCAACCATCACAGGAACACCGCTTTACAAATTCTTGCTAACAGTTCCTGAAACAACCAAATCATCGCTCAAATTATGGACAACACAACTGTGCAAACAAAGCACTGCATCATCTCCATCCACAAGTCTGCTCTTCGAAGTTCCCTCTCAATGAAATAGAGAACAAACAGTACTAGAACACATGCACCTCTACTCGGATTTGATTGTAGCATCTTCTCCTCAAACAACACCCCCCCTTTTTTTTTTCTCTTCCTTCCTCTTCCCTTTCCTTCTCTCTTGACACATGAGCAGACTCAAATTGTTGGAAGGGCAAGGGTGTTTAATGGTTGGGTATGTCTGACCATTTTCACCTCCTTCAGTTCCCAAGTCTTCCCCCCATGGTTAGTCAAAATTGAGGTGTCTACAATTAGTAATTCCAAACTTGGAGTCCCCTCATTGCTACAGAACAAGTTAAGCACCAAGGACAAATTTGAAATGGCAAAGCCACTTGCTATGATAAACTTGTGGGCATATAGATCATTTTATGTACACTCTGTGCATGTGCCTGTTACACTGGAGCTAAGATTTAAAGAAACTGGCCTACTTCAAGACACTCCATGGAGAGAACATATCTACGGATTTCACCTGCATTCAACTTTGCTTTCCGCTAACAAAATGACAGAGCAATTAATCTTTTAAGTTGTAGGAACCTAACAAAGTTCCAAAAACCAGCACCAACCTCCGCTGATGTTAATTGCCAAAATTCCAATGAAGCTTGAAGCATATTTCTAGCCCAATCAGGCAATTAATCAGAATCATAATGTTTCTGTTACACAGATAGATACAAAGTGCTAAGAGTGAGACACAGATGATGTGGCGGCAAGATAGGACTAACGAGGATGAATAAGTAAATCCTCAGAGTGCAAACTTAATATAGAAATTAAAAAATCACCATTGGGACAATGACATCATCCTGCCCGGTTGTCCTCAAAAAGGTGTATGATAGAAGCCCAATGCTTTGGGTTGCTCGGCTATAAGAACATTAAAGAAAATATTAGGTTCTAATACAAAGTACTAGTAGATCTCAGACCAAGAACTGAGCAAGTAGAGAGAAGTCAATGATAAAAATTAGATTTCCAGGGCACGAATTAATCTTTGCCTCAAAATGAATTCAAAAAATATCACCTTTTATAGAAACCAAGCTGAGACCAAATTCATAAATGATTCAAGACTCCATGACATATTCTTCATAATGAAGGAAAATATGCACAAATGCTCTACAGCAGAAGTTCCTAATATCACACAAATACAACTTAGATTCCTATGCATCATATATGGAAAATGAAAAAAAGAGCTGATTCTGGAAGTATTTTTTCAAGTGAAGCTACTGCTTAGCAATTCAATTTAATTATTAATGTACTCTAATAAGTTGAACTTGATGATCATTGAAGAGAAGCCTATCAATCTGCTAAGAAAGGGAAATTATGTTGCAAGCAAGTTGCCCCCTTTAGGAAGAGGTAAGATCGAGTCATAAACTAGAATTAGTTTTGTTTCTTATAGGCTTGTATCTATAGTTTGCAAATGCTAAGACTCCATTAATCAGCTTACGACTCAGGAAGTGGTACAATACAAAATAAAAGTGGCAGCATAATACACAAGCTCAAACTTTTGAAGAAGTTAGCCCTCGATCAACTTAGTGAAAGACTCAATGGAAAAGGGAAAAAGGAAATTGAATGAGGCCACAAGAGGAGAGATTAGACTTTACATATCAAACTACCAGTCTGAAGCCAAATAAATAACAGTCCTTCAGAACAAGACAAGACATCAGATCCAACATGATTGAATAAGTGATAACAACCTTCAGAAAGATTGCCCTATGGTTCCCAAATCTTAAATACTGGTTAAAGCCACTCAAACTATGTTGCGGGGCTTACATGCCATGTCGTCTGACATAAGAAGGGACTTAGCATTAATAGAATAGAATTAAAGACTTACATCATACACTCATGCATATAACATATTACTGTGAATGATGAAAAAATTTGAATCTGATATAAGAAGTGTTGTTTAGTAAATAACATATCAATTTAGACATAGATGTACTTGATAAAAAAGAAACCACATGGCACCAATAACTTACCAAAATGGAAAAATATATAACAAAGAAAAGCATAACTTAGTACCAAACGACCACTAAAAATGAACTCTGAAGTCTGTACAAACAGCACCCATTATTAAGAAAATAAGAATGCAAAGGGTACGGTAAAATAAAGGAGCGTCAATTACCCAGCACGAATAGCACGAGTAAAAACAATTACATCAGCACCTAGTCTCATTGTACTTGTCTTGAATCCATTTCCATCTGGAAATACATCCTCGTAACCATGAGTGTGGAACACAACCATTAAGTTCAATAATATATGAAGCAAACAAAAAGGAAAATAGTATGACAGAAATTGCAAGACTCTAAAAGGAAATCAGAAATATGCTAGAACAAGTAATGGAAACTTTCAAGGAATCGAAAGGTTGCAAAATGAGAGGAGAGCGTTAGTTTGGTTCTTCTATGCACATTGTTAGTGATGAATGCTAGTAATTATTTATACTGGTTGCCTGATCCTATATTCTAAGATGGAGATGAAGGCCACTGCTTTATGCCATAAATAGCTCAATAATCTCAGCCCATGACAATACCTGTTTACTTTACAAGCACAGTTTCCTATGTCCCCAGAGAAATGAGGGCACAGGCATGACGCGGATCTAGAGATCATCACAAAAGGAAGCGTAAATGTAATTCATAGATCTCAAGATAGTTGACATTAGGAGCTAAAGATATATCGTCCACTTCCCTAGGTTTAAATATTGGTAAGTATACCTTAGACTGGACATATGCAAGCATTTTACTCAAATAACCCCATCAGAATTGCCAATGAGTGAACCTAAATGTTGGTCCATAATTGATCCAGAACAAACTTCAGTGCAAAAGGACCAAAGAGCTGAATGAGCTTGAGGAATAATGAAATTAGGATTAAAGCAAAAGAAAAATCCTTCAATTAGATCACCAGCTGGTAAAAGGTGAAAACAGTTAATTTTCAATTACATTGTCCTATCGTAGTGTTCGACTTCTTTGAAGAATACCCCAAGCTCATGCATTTCCTGATACCATCTGGATCCATTCCACCTCCATCATCTGCATAGTTGGCAAAATGATAACTTGAACTTATCTGAAATACATACACTGCCATTTTGAAGAGTAAAGTATGAAGTCCCATGCCTTGGATCAGTAATGCTGGGGAGTTGTCCTTGAGGATATCAATTTTGTCAATTTTCACGAACGTTGCCCCATTATGTATCTAAGGATGATATTGGAAATGCTGAATCAGTCCCGACCATTATTTGAAAATGCATAATTTGTTGTAAAACCATTCTTTATTTCCTTAATAGAATCTATAAGCGCACAAATCAAAATCAAATTAATCATTATGATCCAGTGAATGCCACATACAAAATTTCAAAAATAACTCCCAAGAAAGAATCTGCTACCAAAGAAAGCCTTTTAGAGTGTAACAGCTAACAATATTGACATTTAAAAAGACAGAGCACTAAGAGAGCTAACATTGATCAACAACAGAGAATATAAAATGGTCCCAATCTCTTGGAATTTTCATTTTGATTCTTGATATTAGGTAATTACACTGTTTCCTCAATGATTCATAATTCAGAACATTCTTTTCTTTTCATAATATACAAGCAATTTGCAACACTGGAATTAATGTTCTCAATGATCCTGTACAGAACAGAATCAGAATCAACAAGATCGAACATCACTGTATCAACGGTAAAAATTGATCAGAGCACCACTCTTCAAATTAATAAATAAGATGAGACTTTGCGATAGAGCCGAAAGGTAAAGGTAGTACAGTGTCAAAACCAGAAAAGGCATAGTCAGACTAAGCCTATAGGCACTACATTTTAGAACAGTAAAGTCAACTAGAAAATTCAAAATCACAAGCCCAACCACAAAGAAAAGGACTGAAAAAGCACAGACAAGATGAACGGAGAAGGGCATATAGCAACATATATGCTTTTAACCAAAAAGATAATATAGCATATGGAATGGAGCCAATAGGTAAAAGTAGTATGCAATTTGGAACCAGAAAAGCATCTTTAGACGAATCTTATTATTCATTGAAGAACATTTTAAGTCAAGTAGCAAATAACATTGGGCCAAGCACAAAGAAAAAGACTAGAAAAGCACATTCAAGATGAACAAAGAAAAAGATTTCTGGAACAATATAGACCCAAAAAGAAAAAAAAAAAACGCCAGTTAAATTGAAATCCACGCAGATCTTCCCGGTTGACTACCAAAACCTATCTTCATCACCAAGAATCAACAAATTGTTTCATAGGAGCAAGATACCAAATCACTCAGCAGGGGATTGAAGGTACTTCTTCAAGTGAATGTGAGTCAAAAAAATTGAGGCAAAGGTCAACCCATCGTTTCTTCACGATATCTAGTTTTAGTGCACATGCTCTCTCCCTCTCTCCCCTTGCTATCTCCTTAAATTGATTTTTGACCTGTTTTGCCTCCTTCGGAGTCTATCCACAAATGAATGTTTTGTCCACTTATGATTTGAAGTTAGCATTGTGGCAATAGCCTTGGTATTGTGGTACGTATGACAAATGTACTAACACTTTTTAGAGCAACTCTTGTCTTGTAATCCCTGTTTATGCTGGTCATAAACTCACCAGAACAGCATCAGCAACCAGATCTCAGGTAAATTAAAGACACATCCATCAATAAAAGAAAAGCTGCCTAAGTGTACTTTGATTTTTACTCGACCAATGTTTAAATCCCTAAATTGTTTCAACTATGTGCAAATGCAATTTCAATATCACACTTAACACGATACTATTAGAATTCTGCAGTTTCAATTATGCTTATAACCAAAAGAACAAACCAAAGATTCCCCTCTTCCAGCTTTTTGCTATCAAGGGATTTGTATTTAGCTGATTATTAGACACATTCATACACATAAGAAGAATCTACGAACTGTTCCCGATGCAAGAATTCCAAAGAGAGAATTCTTTCGCATACCTCATCTACAGCATTGTCCAGGAGCTCAGCAATTGCTGCAGAAAGGAGGGATGAGAAGGTAAACCGATGAAGACTTAATAGAAACTAAGAATTTCATCCACACTAAATAACAGACATCAAATATAAATCTGTCCCCATCAAGATTAATCTCTCTAACTTCATATACAAACCTCATGAAAATGAAAACAAGTATCACCTGTTTGGCAACTGTAAAATGAAATCCTCACAAATGAATAAAAAAGTTACATAGTGTACTAACACTTATCTGTACTTGTGCCATATTCTGCCTAATCGATACTGTGCAAACTATAGAATAAAGCAGATCTTGAATAGGTATGCAATGACATTTTTTGACATGAGATACAAGTTTTTGACTGTATCTGTAAGCTGGTTTAAATTACATTAACTTTTACCTGAAGGGTCCTCAATGTTTCTAGGGGAGAGGAAAAACACTCAATATTTAATGTTTCGAATACTGACACGTTAAAGCTGCAATATTTAGTGGTGGAAACTTTTCCCATGTTTGGATTAATGGATGCAAAGGAACTGAATAAAAAATAACGACAGACAGACATATTTCCTCCTTTTGGCTGATAAAAGACGAAGGAAATGGATGGAAATTGAATAAACGAACTTCCCCTTGCCACCCACTTCATGTCTTCCCACTGAGAAATATTTCCAATATAAAACACTTGCTTGTACATTCTCACTCTTGCTTAAAGCCTGAATAAGAATCTCAACCAAAACAGCAATTTCGTTTCTCTTGGCTTCTTTCATTTTCCTACTAAAATGAATTGCCAAAGATCTTAATATATGCATAGCGTTAGGACTCTATATGCCAAAAGGGCAAATCACAAAGTCATCGAGCCCTCATCCCCATAAGCAACCAATTATCATATAAAGGTGATAACTAAAAGGATTCTACATCAGAATGCTCGCAGTTTCATTATTTGTTTGACGTACCCTTTTTTCCAAAAGTTTAAACGACCAGGAAATAGACCAACAATGTATATATGACATAATTCTTAACACCCTGCCTCACATGTAAGCAGGGCCTTATGTGAACGTAACCACATCCACAAAATAATCGTGAAACAAGAAATCGGACACAACTACAGAGAGTAATAGATAAAATAAAACAAGAGGTATTTTCAAAATTCGACTTGTGGCCTATGCTTGGATATTGAAAGGCGTGTATATCTAACATATCTCTTAACTATATAAAATATCATACATGCAAACCATGTGAGTTTTCTCGAAAAGAAGAATTGCCTCCACCTGAGGCTGAAAGAAAAAACAAAAAGATACAATCTCACAATCACCTCACAAAATTGACCTCGAGATGGGAATAATGAGTTTTAGGGACATGTACCTTCAACCTCAAGAAATCATTACATTTAAAGTGTTTGTACAAGAGGTGGCCATTTTAGCCAACGAATGAGACTAAGTCAGAAAGAGCAAACGTCCATCATTGACCTCATGAATTCAGTTGCCAACATACGACAATTTGCATAAGCACCATCAAGTTACTTCACAAATATTGAATGACCACACAAGCACGCAGCTGAGCTCAACCATTGACAGTGCTCAATGCACAGACATACCACGAATTAAAAGCTCTACCACTAGAAAACATACATTGAAGTTCATCTTCTTTGGTTCACTTAAAATTGACTTGCAAATGCCCATCTTTGAGAACGAAGAAACATTTCAGGACCCAAAAACAATAACCATTACCTAATGAACATCAATGCCCCAAAAACTGCATAAAAATCTCCAGCTAAGCTCCTGATTAGCAAATACTGGAAACATACACAAGCAGCAATGTACGTCCCACACGCTATTTCCAGTTGACAACATAAGTGGATAACAAAATCATTACTACAGTTCACTAAAAAAAAGAAGAAATCACCTCCAAATGCCCATTTGTGAGAAGTCGCGTTCGAGTGAAGAAACTTGGGATGGACACGAGCATGTTCCAGCAGGCCTGCACATCGAAAGAAATCGCATCAAGCACTCACACACACACACACACACATGCAAAACCTAGCCCGCATGCACAAGCCGAGAGGCGACCGAAACGGACTCGAGTCGGAAGCTAGCTTCATATCGGGCGCCACCGCATAGTTCCCGGCTTTCCAGAAGCTTCGAGACTCTTGGCCGTGGTCGGCGGCCGCTGGAGGCGGAGGCGGAGCATTCCCGGCGATCCGCGCCCCGGCGAGAATCGCCGCGTTGCTGATCGCCGGTTTGCGGTCGTCGTCGTCGACCCGTCTCACCA
The DNA here is from genome assembly GCA_014182565.1 of Eucalyptus marginata. Classification (NCBI taxonomy): domain Eukaryota; kingdom Viridiplantae; phylum Streptophyta; class Magnoliopsida; order Myrtales; family Myrtaceae; genus Eucalyptus; species Eucalyptus marginata. Next base: position 33,932,949 of record CM024593.1, read on the forward strand.
CTTCTACGGAGCCTTCGTCGTCGCTGCTCTCGATGTCGACGACCACGGGCGCTTCCTTCTTCGGCGGCATTTCCGGGAACCACCGATCGCGATTGCCGCTCCCGGCGCGGTTCCGACCGGCGACGGGCCGAACGACGATGGATTGCGAGCGAAAGGGGAGGATCGCGACCTCTGTGAGTAGCAGGCGAGCGAAGGGAGTGAATAAGATGTAGGGGAAAATCACACAAAATGACCATGAACTTTACCCAATTTGTTGAACGTGATTTCTGAAATTTTAGTGTAATATCCAATGTGAACTTTTAATATATTTAATATAATTATTTAATTTTTTATATATATTCAATTTAATTCTTATATAAAAACATTCAATGATGTACCGAAATTTGAATTAATAAAATGATAATATTAAATATTTTCATGTAATTCATGGATCACATTAAACAAATTTAAAATTCGGGGATAATATTGGACATTTGACTAAAGTTCAAATAACACATTGAATAAATTAAAAATTTAGGAAACACATTATACATTGAATTAAAATTTACGGACCTTTTTATAATAAGAGTATCCTAATATGGTATATCAACTACTAAATTCATAATTTCATATCGTTGACACATAACATTTTGTTTTATAAATTCCATAGTGACTTTTTTTATTCGTCATATTCTAACTCTCAGCTCTTATTTTATAAATTCCATGTTCATTTCTTTTTTGTTTGTCATATTATAACTCTCAACCCATTCTCAAATATTTGTCCTATAAGGCGGCGTAGATGTCAAAACCTATACTTGAAATTAAAGCATCTTTACCCCAATCCCCCTTAAGAAGATGAGAATTCAAACCCCCAAACTTTCCCTACTCATGTGGAAAGGATAATTACTGAGACAAACTCTAGTGATTAATTTCATAGTGACTTAGTAGTTAATTAGACCAAAGGGGTACGTGTGTCTTTACATTTTATCTTGTCTTTCGTGGCAACCAATTAGCTATAAACTTTTCTAAGCACGTAAATTTTAACACACAAATTCAAGTTTAACACACCTCAAATAAAGAAGTTCTTAGGAGTTATGCCCATGGGGGCCCTCCGATGGTTAGTCAGTAGATATCTATGGCGGTAAAAGGCAATAATGGAACAGGGGAGAGCCATGCCACACCCAACAATCAGCTCTACCTCCGCGGGGCATCCCCGCTGTAGCTCGCGCACCTTCTTGCCGCTTCACCGTTGTCACAAGCAAGGCACTAAGCCGTTAGGCCCGATTCCAAGGACAGGTGAATGGTTCCATATTCCTTATTTCATAAAAGTTCCACTTAGAATCTGGAATTTATCTACTAAAATGAAATCCTTATTTTTGAAAGATTATATTTCGGAACCTCAAACTACCATGTCATAAGTTCTAAGGTCGGTCTTAAATTCTACCTATATCATTAATTGAACGATTATAATGAATCATCACATTTAATGACCACAACATCCTGCTAAATCTATTAACCTCAACTTATATTTAGACACAAAGAATATGGAATATTTACAAAATAAAATCTCGATCATAAAATGAAAGTTCAAATTAGTAGTTTCAAATGATATACTCATTATCAAATGCTATGAAATACAAATCGTGCAAAGACAAGAAAACACAAAAACTTTTTTCAACTCCAAGTTCCACCTACTGAAGTGAACCTACCGATCAAAACAGGTTTCTCAATTTTTAAAAGCTGGAATCCCACCAATCCATTGCTTCAATTTAAAGTTATAACCTAAAAGTGTAACATCTCAGTTTCCACTGTACACATATTGTCCGCTTTGGACACAAAATCTTCACGGTTTTGTTCCTCTCGGGACAGCCCATACTACCCCAAGAAAACGCCAAGAAAACGCGTATGTACATTAGATGGTACATTGCCTTGGGACATGAGACATGCCCAAACCTCACCACCCGCCTCCCTCCCTAGGCGATCACGATCCGGGTCTGGGGCCCGCCTCCCTCCCTAGGCGATCACGATCCGGGTCTGGGATCATGGGTCGGCGCAAACGCACCACCATCCTTGTAACACTGTAACATCTCGGCTTTCCACCTCCCTCCCTAGGCCCGCCTCCCTCCCTATGTATATTGTCCGCTTTGGACACTAAGTCTTCACGATTTTGTTTTTTTCGGGAGAGCCCATACTACTCTAAGAAAACTCATATGTACAGTTAAATGGTACATTGCCTTATAAGGCAGCCCAAACCTTCCTCCCTAGGCAATGTGGGATAAAAGACGTGCCCCTCCCCGCGCGCGTCCGGGGACCGAGGCGCAGACGCACCACCATCCCTCCTTCCCCGCGCACCGCCGCTTGGGCCGTCACAAAAAGTATGCTCATCCCTCATCCCGAGCATTAATCCCCAAACCATCGAGCTCTCCCTTCTGTCCTTGTGCACAGTGCATCGAATCTAGGCCCTGGATGTCGAAAACGTTATCGAGCCTAGATTCAACGTCGCCAACCATGGGCAACCTTAGATCTAGTGTACCCCCTGGCCAGCGATGCCATACGTGGCAACTTCGCAAGTAGTCGTGATCTTCGAGCAGAGAGACAATGACACAAATTGTGGGTTGGCTGATGGGTGATGCCTAAGAGCCGACACAACGCAAGGACTGGAGTTGATCTAGACTCATCAATACATACACAAAGTCGAACAGATAAGACTCGATCGATAGAGCGACAGATTCATTGGAATTGCCCATACAACCCCATCCTTTCTTGCTCAACCAATTTGCGGTAAGATGGATTTCACCACTAAATCGAGTATTTCTAGTATTACCCTTTGAGCATAATAATGGCTCAACCTCACTTTTTTTTTTTTTTTGGGTTGAAATGGCTCAACCTCACATAAGTTAGAAAATTGTATAGCGAGGGCCGACACCACAATTCCTTCTCTTAAATGTATTGTCCAAAAGCTAGAAAGAACCAACCCAAAACGAAAGTTTCTTTTTTCCTTTTTGTTTTTTTGAAAGAAACGATAGTTTCTCCCTAGCAAGTCTTTGTGAATTTCACGATACAATTTTATAATATACAGGTTTTGCCAACCAGGCAAAAGATTGACGATGATGGTAACACTACGAGGCTTGCTTGTCATAGAGGCGGGCGGTGATTGATGATGGAGGAGTGTCAGGAAGAATGAGGGCTTAGAGATGGCTTAGAGATGAACAAAATAAATTTATAATAACATTTCTATCGTGAGGAACAAATTTTTGCAAAAATAATTTTTTTCTATTTCTATTCTTTGAAATAATTTTTGAAAAAACGCGTTTTAACTATATAAAATTTATATTCTTGAAATAGAAAAAGAATATGATTCAAAAAAAAATTTTATAACATAGAATTTCTTTGAATTTTTTAGTAATTTTTGTTAGATTTTTCTTTTTTCCATCTCTTCTTCTTCTCGCTCCTCCTTTAGCCAACGGCGGAGGACTGATGGCAAGGGCCGGTCGGTCAGCCTACCGTCGTGCAAAGGGATCGGCAGCGGCAACGGCCGATGGGGGGTAACGGACGGTGAGGAGCAGCAAGTGACGAGGAAGTAGAAGAAAAGAAAAAAAAAAAAAAATGATTTATTTCTAGAAATTGTTCTCAGAAATAAGAAACTATTTTTTCAACTTCATGTTTCTATTTCAAATCCATTTCCCAATTACTTTTTTATTCTAAGAAATAGAAAAATTAGTTAACATTAACAAACGGATTTATGTTCTTATTTTATTTTAGGGAATAAAAGAACAAAATAATAGAGAAATTGGAGTGTTACCCTACACACCCTAAGTGATCCATTAATTACTATTGTGGCGTTTGTTCAACGTTTTCATAGTGCCACATTAGCTGCTGATATGACACGTAATTTTTTTCTATTCATCTTCAATTATAGCTTGCACAGGGACATTGATTTAGAATTTAAAAAATAAAAATTTGATTTCTCTCTCCCCACCGCCCGTTTGGCAGACTCGAGAATCATGCAATTTTTCTTCTCTTTTTTTCCCTCGCTACTCGCTAGTAATCACGCAACATTATAACTCAATCCTATCAAAATAATCTCTCGTAATTATTTGAATCCATCCTTTTCCTTTCCAATCACCCTTATTAAACATAGCAATAAAAAGCATAAATATAAATGTATTATTTTATATTTATCTTACACATATCAACACAACAAACTAATATGCTCATCTATATCATCTCTGACGGTAAAATTAAATATAATTCATATATGTAATCCAATACGGAAAATTATAACACAAAAACCAAGGGCAGAGAACGAAATCATACCTACTTGGATATCCATGATATGGACAGTGAACGAGGTCTAATAATTTAAAGTATCACAAACAAGCTAATTACATAAAGTTTATATTGTTACTTTAAATTTTTAAGGATTAGTACTGTGAAAAATCCCACACTAGTAGATTTATATAAATTTACCCAAATCTAATTTTTTGACCACAGAAACACTCAAATTGGTACATTTATGACAAATTTTTCCTTATTTAGTTTCCATTAAATTGGATTAATACCACGAAAAACTATAAACTAATATACCTATTACAAGGAGGGTACCGTAAAACCTCAAACTGGTACATATGTCACATAATTCAGTAATTTGATGGTAAAATTTAGCGAAAACTAATAGAAGATAAATTTGTTATAAGTGTATTAGTTTATTGATTAAAAAATTGGTTTGAGGTAAATTTATCATAGGTATACTAATTTGGAGTTTTTTGTAATATTAACACAATTTTTAAAGCACATTTGAAAATCAATGTGTTTTTTTTCTCATTATTTCCTAAGGCAAGATATAAATATTAGGGACACGCAAAAAAGATTGGCTGCTGGTTGGGTGTAATTATTGGGAGTGTTGGTCTGATTCTCGGTTTCCAAAAGTGGAACCAGTGTTGAGGCAATCCGCTAATTAGTTCCAAGGGGGAATGAAACTGGACCGGAGCGAACCGACTACATATATCTTTTTTTTTTATTTCTTCAAAAAAAAAATATGAAGTAAACATTATGTTATTTAGTGGTACCACAAGCTACCGCATAACAACTCTTCACTAATTGTCACTTCCGTCAATATCTTAGGATTTGTCTCTCTCTCATTATGTACAAGCATTCTTTAGTGGGAAAAAAAGTGACCGGTTCCAAGACCAATCAATTCTCCCAATCCGATTTTTTATTCTACCTTGGAACTAGACCGGATCGGGAATCAATCGTCCCTTAATAGTAGATATCATACTTTTGGGCAACATGGATCGAATTCGAATAAATGCAGGGTTCCGGCATAAACAAAAGGTGGGGATACGGCGAAATTGGAAGACGGCGTCTACTAGACGCTTTGGAATTGCCGCCCCGCTGATCCGACCCGATCGGTCATTCGGTTCGGGTCCTGCGGGGCGGACCGGGAGATGCGAATCTCCTATTCCTCCCGAAGTCCATTTCTCGTCTTCCGTCGGACTCGGGAACCGGAGAGCTTCGTTCCTCCTCATCCGCACGAGGTAACTCTCTCTCTCTCTCTCTCTCGCCGGCGACTCGCGGGCGACGGAATCTCTCGATTCGGAAGTCAGGTTTCGCTTTTCGTTGATTCTCCGGCGATGTTCAGTTGATCGAACACGGAAGGCGATTGATTTCGCCGGGAGGTCGTTCGTTTCTGATGATTTTTTCTTCGCTTCTTTCTGCGTTTCCGCGGTTTTTCTGGTTCTCGCGATCCCGGAGGTGAGTCTTTCTAGGTAGATTCTCGTGTTGTCTTGTGTTGGGAATGTCGAAATGCCAATAGGAATGGATCGCCACGGATGCAGAGCATGCGTGCTTCTCTTTAGTCAGAATAGGTGCGATTCTATCGATTCGTAGCCTGATAAACTTGGTTTGGCCGTTTCAAGGCGTGTAATGTGTTCGGCGTCGAAGTTGATTCGGTCGTTTGGGAGAATGAGGTGAGCATGATGAGTTGCTGTTGATGTTCGGCGATGGAGACGTTCGTTTGCTTCTCTTTCGTAGCTTGATAAACTTGATTTGGTTGTGTCGAGGCATGTAATGTGTTTGGCATTGTAGTTGATTCGCTCATTAATGAGAATCAGTTGAGCATGATGAGTTCGGCAATTGAGACGTTTGTTCGCTTCTCTTTAGTCAGAATGGGTTTGATCATATCATTTCGTAGCTTGATAAAGTTTATTTGGTCGTGTCGAGGCACATAATGTTTTTGGCGTCGAAGCTGATTCGCTCATTGATGAGAATCAGGTGAGCATGACGCGTTGGTGTTGATGTTCGCTGATGGAGATGTTTGTTCATCTCAACTAAATCAGGTTAATATATTGACTGGATGGATAGAACATGACTATTTGTGAGGAGACTTTAATGGAGGAAAGGTCTGAGTAATGGAGCTTCTCGTTATGGATATGGAAGAAGTGCCTTTGTGGTATTACTTTTGATTTAGGAGGGAGTTGTCAAGAAAGCACACTATCTGTAAAACTGGGCACAGCATACAGGAGTATAATTTGGGGTGTTCCGTTTTATGTTTTTATTTGCAGTAACTGTTTGGAGTATTATGTTGACAATTGATGTTACCACTACCAATGTGATTGTTTGGCATCATGTATTAATTCTGATCTGCAAATTACATAATTTCTGCGGGCTTGAAATGTGCTTAAAAGTTGGTTAATCCATTGTAGGCAGTTTCTTTAGATTTCTAAAATCTCTGTACATGAAGTTTGGTTTTAGACTTTAGTCACGGGGCTTGCTTTAGATGTCCCTAATAAATAGAGAAATGAAGGATATCTTGTTTTCCCCCAGAAAATGCTGCCAGATAGTTGCCCGTACTTTAGACAATCCATTTTGTATTTAGATGGCAGACAATTTATCCAATTAATCATGTGATAGAGGCAGCAGGTCTCTAGAGGTAGCATACCGATTAGTAATGCTCCTCCACTGATTTATATTGATGATTTGCTAGAGGATGTGTTGTTGCAATCCATTATTCAGTTTGTGTGTGCTTTATCAGAGGGAATTTACGGTTAGAACTGTTGTCTCATGGGCACTCACGCCAGGAAGACCTTGAGTAAACAAGCACCCTTTTTTTTTTCTTTCATAGTAACCATTCCACGATTTATCTAGCCTTGCACTGTCTTTCGACTCTTTTGCTGTTTGCTTAGTGGATGTTTTCATGTCTCAATCATCACTCGATGCAGGTGACTGTGTTTAGTCTTTTCAAATGGAATCAAACATGGACCCTGAACACCACGTAATGATTGAAGAAAGTTCTCCTAAAAGCTTTCAAATTGATCCAAGAAGAGCACGCTTCCCATACTGCATTGTCTGGTCACCCCTTCCGGTCATCTCGTGGTTTATCCCTTTCATCGGGCATGTTGGAATATGCCGAGAGGATGGAGTAATCTTGGACTTTGCAGGGCCCAATTTTGTATGTGTAGACAATTTTACATTCGGGGCAGCAACTCGTTACCTGCAGATAAGCAACGAGAAGGTAGGCTCACGTTTCAATTGTGACGTGAACTTTTTTTTTCCCGAACGGCCATGACTTCAGCTATTTTGAACTCTTTAGTATACTTTGAGATGAGATAGCACCACTTCATAGTTATCGGGCAGTTTTGCACTAAACCATGCGTTAGTGGTTTTCTATAGTATGAATTATGCCGGGCGTCATGCTATCTGTTCACATGTTCTCCACAGTGTTCTTTTCTGTCCCGTAAATCCGACTACAACGAGGATCAAAACCAAGAGGATGAATTTAGAAGAGACGTGTTGACTTGGGACGAAGCACTGAGAAAGAGCACCCAGGAGTTTCAACACCATCACTACAACCTCTTCACTTGCAACTGCCACTCCTTCGTGGCTAACAACCTGAACAGGTTGGGCTTCCGATCCAGCGGATGGAACGTGGTGAACCTGGCCATCCTGTTCCTTCTGGAGGGCCGCTGGGTGAACAAAGCGGCGATCTTGAGATCCGTCTTGCCGTTCGTCATTATCTTCCCGCTCGGGCTCATCCTCGGAGGCTCGACCTTCCTAATGATCTGGGCATCATTGACCTTCCTCCTCGCGGGGTGGTTTTTCCTCGGGACATACTGTTTTCCGAATACGATCCAGTTGTAGAGCTCTCCCCGTAGTGGCATGTAAAAACACCTTCGCACGGATTTCTTATCACTCACGCGAGACACGGTTTTTAGTGCACACTGTATATACTGCGGCGTCATTCTGATTTCTGGTCTCTTGAATTAGTCAGTGCTGTGTGGTTGGCAGTGTCTCACTGTCTGTTCTGCTCTTTGTTGGAAGGGTGGGCAGGAGATTTTGCCTACGGATTATTCAAATCTTCCGTTTTTCCAAAAATAATCACTTTGGATGGTTTGAGAAGATAAATTGAAGGAATATATTTTCATTGTAAAATATTTAAATATAAATTATTATTGATAATAAAAATATTTTTCATTGATTAATTATTTATTTCAGGTGAGAAAATAATATTTAAATTATTTATTTTTTGGGAAATAAATGGAGGCCTAACTTTAGAACACGGTGTGTTATCTGAAAGAATTTTTCAGATGAGTGGAATTTGACTCTACAGAATGATTTTCTATGTGACAAATCAATTTCATTGGTCCTATATGAGTAAATTATTTTTGGGTTAAGGCTGTGATACAAATTCTTTTGTAAAACAATTATTTTTTTTAGATTTTAGATTTGTACGAGCTTTTCTTCACTCTCTTTTTGTAGTGCCGATTGCGGACAAATTGAGCACGAGTCCATCGTTTCGGCGAGGGAGACGATCCTCATCTGTCGGCGGCAAAGTTGCAATTTACGACGAAACGACAGGATCAAACGTGAGCTGGTGTCGTACGTATTTTGAGGGAAGTTCACGAACTTTCATAAATGCGCAGGAAGGCGGTTTTCCATCAATAACGTGGCCACCTTCTCTCCTTCTCCCTTCATCATTCTTCCTCCTTCCTTCTTGTGCGCGCGCGTGTTTGTGTGAAAGAGAGAGACAGAGACAGAGAGATGGCGGAAGAGGGTCAGGTGATCAGTTGCCACAGCGTCGAGTCGTGGAGCGAGCAGATCGCCAAGAGCAACGAGCCCGACAAGCTGGTGAGAAATTTTCGGATCCTTTCATGCGTTGTGCGCATGAATCTGGCGTTGTCGATGCGATACATTGTCGTCTAGTTCGCTTCCGCGCGTGAAAGTAGTCGTAGCAGATGGGCATGGCGTTCGACGAAATGCAATCTCGAGTCGGCTTTCGAGGCGGTAGTTTGTCTTGGATTCTTCTGGATCGGCGGCGCATTTGTTTGGGGTCCTTTTTTTTTTCTTTTTTTGCCCCGGCCGGGACGAACGAGAAAACCTAATCGGTGGAACGGAGAAAAAGAAAAAAATTTATCAGAAAGAAGCACGTTGATCTGAGCAGTGACGCTGACAGGGAAGAGAAGCAATGCTTTTCAAGGAGATTATCATCAACTTTCATCGTTCAGACCCGAAATCATATGTGACGGGAACGGGATCTGGAGGCGAGGCTGCGTGTTGGAAGGTGGCGGGCCGGCTGTGGGGGGACAGGGTGGCGATGGTGGCGGCGGGGATGGTGGGGGATGGCTGGGTCGAGGCCGAGGAAGAGAGAGAGCGCAGAGATCGTGCGGGTTCGGCTGTCTTTGCTTATTAGGGTTTTTATGTGCTTGGCTATATATCGACGGGCGAGTGCGTTAAAAGAAACGTGAATGGCTTGCGCGGCATAACCTCCTCCCAGGAATGATTCACTTGTTTAAAATGCCACAAACAGTCTGTCGCAACACTTAGTATGCCGAAGTTGTGCATAGGGGTTGATATGGCATTACCTGAGTTTATAATGCGGTGCTATGTCTGGCCGATTCGCTAAGCTTAGGACGGGAAGAATACTTGGTATATAGTTTCCCAATGTTGATTAGCTTACTTGGTCGATGGTTCTCCTTTTGGACTATCTTAAGTTTTGCTTGTAACCCAAGTAAATCTCGCAAGAAAGGTGATTCTTTTCGCTAAATAGAATCATACTTAGTTATCTTTTTACTCTTGTGTGAAATCAAGGGGGAGAAATTTGTTCATATCGCTCTCCTTTTCTTTTGAATTCTATTTTCTCATGAAGAAAGTACATACATTGCTTCTCTACTAGTACTATAGAGGAGCTGGCTGAGTCATAGTCCATGACTAGTGTCGTTGTATGGCTTTCGAAGGTAAATACTCTGATTTTTTATGGCAATATCAGCGGTCTGCTAGTGAACTCTTAATAGCAGGTGACTTTGTTTGGGTGATAGTACAGGTATTATATTTCTTTCAGTAAAATTTAGTGGAAGAATGAGCAAATGGGTCAGTGTGGCTGATTAAGCTCTTCCTGTTCATGAGCCATTGAACTGCCAGTTAACAATTTCCAGGATGTTTCTGCTGTAGCGTCTCATTTTATAATGCCACTAGTTTCGGTGATGAATTGGTCAGAATTGAAATGCATATGATGTTCACCGAGTTTGTTTGTTTCTTTTTTGTTTGAAACAGGTGGTTGTCGATTTCACTGCTTCATGGTGCGGACCATGCCGTTTCATTGCACCATTCCTAGCTGAGCTGGCCAAGAAATTTCCTAATGTTCTGTTTCTGAAAGTTGATGTTGATGAACTTAAGGTAAAATAATCCAAGGAATACATTTCCAGGGCCTATATGAATGATGGAAATTTGTCTTAATAGATGACAGCCTAGCTGTCTAAGTTCTGCTCTGCAAGTGGTGTTGAACTCGTGAAGAAATGACTTTCCATTCTTTTGCAGACGGTCGCTCAAGAGTGGGCCGTGGAGGCGATGCCAACTTTCATGTTTGTGAAGGGAGGAAAGATTGTTGACAGGGTGGTAGGAGCCCAGAAGGATCAGCTGCAGATGACTTTAGCTAAGCACATGGCAACCGCTTCAGCTTAATCATTATATAAATGCTATTGACCAAGCTACATACAGTCTCTCTTTCTTTCTTTTAAGGAGTTGCATGCAGTGTCCCTTTGATGTTATGAGATTGCTTTGAATCTGGTTTTCAGTAGACATGCCTGTCTACATTCACTGAGTCGAATGTCTTGCAGCACCTTACGTCCATCTCCGTAGAATTGTGATTCCCAAGTGAAAATAACACATGTCATGCTACTTTGGGAGTATTTAGGATGAGCAAATAATGTATGGCAAGTCTCATGCAGATAGTGTTTTAACCGTAGGTGGTGCTTCTACGTAATATCGCTGGATAATCTGGGATGAGGTTTGATAGGACCTGAATGAGTTCTAAAGACGCTATTATCCTTGGGAGTTGTTCCTCTTGGACCTCACTTACGGCATCTTCCTCAGAAACCAAAATGGAAAACAGAAAAGAGGCGAGTCCCTCCAATAAAATTTGGCAGACCGCGCAATCTCTGCTCCATGGATGGACAGCATCCTGATGGTTCTCATTATCGACAGACAGGAAATATCATTCTGCAACCGTGCTAGGGTTGAACCTGCTGCTTTACTTGGTAATTTGGCAACTGCATCGGTCGGTCACATCCTCATCGGTTGCGTGCATCTGATACCGATAAGCATTTAGGTGACCTGATGAAACAGAGACCTGGTGCTATAACTAAATGCATAAAGCATGTTGAAGCCAAGAAATTGGAATGCCGAACGCTAACAATATATCAGGAACTGCACGGGGTTAACAACAGCAAATGGTCACACCGGGATCCACTCCCACATGAACATCTCAACTGGGTCCTCATTGTTCGTCCCAGCCAATACAGAAAACGAAATGGACTCACACACTAGTTCATGCTAATTTACCTCGTAACTTAAGCCTACAACAGACTTTGGCACCCATTTTATTCCTTTTTTCTTTCTTTCTTGTTTGTCTTTCTGGCAGTGCATGGTTAAGTGAGGAGAGGCGATTCTGTCTTGGTATCTAATTAGCCAATCCATTTGGGTTGCGTAGTCATGGAATAGGGCTTTTAGAACTGCTTCCTGTCCTAGAGCGTCTATGGGAGAGCATCTCCATGGATTTATCATAAACTTGCTTAAATAGAAGGGTGTTGGACTCTCATGGTCGTGGTGGATCGGTTTTTTAATTATGCGACATTCATACCTACTAGATTTCCAACGAAGGAGGTGGTTAAATTATTTCTGAAGCACATTATCAAGTATTGGGGAGTGCCACAAACGATTCCGATCCTCGATTCATTGAATGATTCTAAATCGAACTCTTCAAGCTACTAGGTCGGATCTCAACTTCTTCGCAAGTCTACATCCCCAAACATACGGTTAGACAAAGTAGGTGAATGAATTCGGTGTTGTACCTCCAACACTACATAAGCACAACTCAAAAGGATTTGGCAAAGTTGATTGATGTAGCTTTGTTCTCCTATAACCTATAGCGGAACTAGTCCACGACCCAAAGTCTGTTCGAGATCGTGATGGGAGCAGTAACCACTCACTCCAAGTACAATTGGAGTAGGCTATGGAGAGAATAGCCCATCCACTTACAAGTTCACCAAGGAGTGACAAGCGTAGGTGGACTTGGCACGGACTAGTTTACATAAGGCTTCAAAGCAAATGAAAGAAGTATGCCAACTTGTTTTCATAAGGCTTTCAAATGAAAGAAGTAGGCCGATAAGAAGCGACAACATGTAGAATATCAAATCAGAGACTAGTGTTGGCCAAGCTACCCAGGTTTTTCAATATCAAGACCTACACATAGGATTCATCAGTCTCTACAAGGGGCCATTCCGACTAATGCAACAAGTTGTGAAGGTCACATATAAGCTGTAGGTCTTGCCAAAATTAAAGGTACATCCGGTGCTTCACATTAGTATGCTTAAACTTTTCTATGTAGATGAGGAAGATCTAGATTGAGAAGAGTTGCAAAAGGCGCCACTTGGGGCAAAAAACCTTGTATGATCGATACGTCCACTTCATCATGGTGGATTGAGTCATATGGAAGCGATATTGTGTGTTGAAGCATGAAAATTTGATATGATGGAAGGGTGTTCTAGAGAGTGAAGCATGTTGGAAACCCACAAACACTCTTTGGCAGTTTGATAACTTTTTATTACAGAAACAACTCCAAAATCAAGACAAATCATTTTCTTTTTTTCTCTTTTTTTTTCAGCTTTTTTTTTCCTCTGTGTGGATATATGATTTTGAATTTTTCTTTGATTCTCTAATTTTGACTAACTTGACATGCAATAAAGCGAAATTCAACCTCACCTTCGCTAGGCAATAGCTAGGGTTAGACGAGCACGGCAAGCCAAAGCTAGGTTTGGCTTACCTTGGGCTTGCGCATCTTCCAATATTCATTCAAGAGCATAGAAGGAAAATTTGCCAAACAAAAGTCAGTAGAGAGCCCTTCCACCACTATAATCTATCCTTGAATCCTATAGGCGATGATTTCAAGCGATTTAGCTTTGGAGGACAAAAGGAAAATTAAAAATGGTTTAACTATTTTATCTTCTTTTCCTCTTCTCTTCTTCTTCCTCGTTGCTGGTCACCAACCACGACGATGGTTGGCAATTGGCTAGTCAAGGTCCAACAAACCTCATTAGAGCCTCGACAACCTCACTAGAGCCTCATCAGACCAAGGCAAGGTTTGATGACCTCACCAGAGCCTCACTAGGCCAAGGTGAGAGCCTCACCAAGCTAGGGCAAGGTCCGACAACCTCTCGGAGCCTCACTAGGCCAAGGCAAGGTCCGGCAAGCTTGGTCTTTGGTGAGCCTTGCCTTGGCTTGGCGAGGTGCTAGCAAGCTCATTGGACCTCGCCTAGCCAATCGCCAGCCATTGTCGTGGCCAACGACCAACTAAAGAAAAGAAGAGGGAAGGAAAGGGAAAAAGAAAGGAAAAAAGAGAAAAATGTAATAAAAGTGTTAAAAAAATTCTAAATCACAAAAAAATTTAAGAGTCAAACCAAACATATTTCTATTCTCGGGAATAGAAATTTTTGGCAATTATTAAACATTTTTAATTTTTCCAAAGAACAAAATAAAAAAGAATCATTTCTGAGTCAAAATTATTCCCAAGAACAACATTGTTACTAAACACACCCTAATTAGCCCTCCATTAGGGTTGTGTAGACATAAAACAATGGTCGCTAATAGGGCTTCTGGAACCACTTTTTGTCTCGAAGCGTCCATAGGAGAACATCTTCATGGATTTTATCGTGAAGTTGCCTAAGTAGAAAGGGTGTTGAATTCTTATGGTCATAGTGGATTGGTTTTCTAAGTACGCGACATTTATACCTACTGGGAAGGATTTTCAAGCCGAGGAGGAGACCAGATTATTTTTGAAGCATATTGTCAATTATTGAGGAGTGCCACAAATGATTGTGAGCAATTGCGGTCCTGATTCACTAGACGATTCTAGATTGAACTCTTCAAGCTTCTAGGGTCATATCTCAACTTCTCCACAAGTTTACATCCCCAAACAAAGTGGGTGAATGCACTTTTGAAGTTGTACCTCCGACACTACATGAGCACAACTCAAAAGGATTGGGCGAAGTTGATCAACGTAGCCCAATTCTCCTATAACATACAACAGAACAAGGCTATGGCCCAAAGTTCGTTCAAGATTGTGATCAAGCAGAACCACTTACTTTGAGTTCAATTGCAACAAGCTATTGAGAGAATAGGCATCTACTTACAAGTTCGCTTAGGAATGATAGGTACAGGCAAACTTGGTGCAGACTTGTTTACATAAGGCCTCGAAGTAGATGAAGAAGTGAGCCAATAAGAAGTGATGGCACATAACTTGCTAAATTGGAGACTTGGTGTTGGCCAAGCTATATTGGGTTCTTCGATACTAGGACTTTTACCTAGGATTGATTAGTTGCTTCAATGGTCCATTCCAAGTGATGCGACAAGCTGCAAAGGCCGCATACAAGCTAGAGCTTCCATTGAAACTAAAGGTACATCTGATGTTTCGTGTTAGTATACTTAAACTTTTCTATGTAGACGAGAAGGATCTGAATTAAGGGGAGCCGCAAAGGGCGCCACTTGGAGCAAAAATCTCATATGATCGAGACATCAACTTCATCATGGCGGATTAGGTCATATGGAAGTGGTACTGTGCGTCGAAGCATGAGTATTTGATCTAATGGAAGGGTGTTCTAGAGAGTGAAGCAAGTTGGAAACCCGCAAATGCTTTTTGGCAATTCAAGAAGCAAGTCGATGCAATTCCAAAGGCACAATGAGGGCGTCGCCTGATTAGGTAGGGGAGAATGTCACGGCCCTAAAGTTTCCATATACTAAAAGGATTGTGAACAATCCAAGAAGATTTGATGAGCTTCTCTAGTGTTCTCTAGATTAATGGCCAAGCTTCTCTATTGTTCTCTAGAATGTTCCCAAGGGTGGGCAAGATTATAATTGTACATTATTCTAGAGGTTTTTGTAATAAATGTGAGAAGTTGATAAATGGGAAGATACAATCTCCACTATTAGATTGAAGAGAGATTTATGGTTATGATCAAACTTGTACCAATATGTGAAGGGTCTCTTTCCCTCATTTGTATTCATCTCACAAGTGAAAACAAGCTTGGCCACCTTCTCTAACCTCTTCTTCCTTCTTGTATGTCCAGTGTGTTTGAGGGAGGAGAAGAGAGAGATGGCAGAAGAGGGACAAGTTTGTTTAAGAGAGGGAGGGGGAGAGAGAGATGGTGGAAGAGGGACCGGTGATCTTTTGCCTCAGCTGGGGCAAACTTCAACAAGAGCAACAAACCCGACCAGCTGGTAAATTTTGGATTTTTTTTTTTTTATCGTGATCTTTGTGATATACGACTTATGCATATGAATTTGGTGTTGTTGATGCGATATATTGTTGTTTAGTCTGGTTTGTTCATGTAAAGCAGTAGCAGATGGGCTACCGTTTGACGAAATGTAATTTTTTTGAGATGGCTTTTGAAGCAATAGTTTTGTCTCTGTTCTTCAAAAATAGTTGCATCCATTGTGGTTTTTTATTTTTTTTTTTTTGGTACCAGCTCAGGATAACAAGAAAAGCAAATTATGAGGAAAAAAACAGACATCAATTATGATGAGAAAATATTGCATACAATTCTGATGTAACATCATTCATGCCATAGTCCATTCATGTGACGACACGTATTCGATGTGGAGCCCATTTATCTCTCTCCCTTCTTGTCACTCACTCTCTCTTGGCTTTGTCTGTCCAACTCCCTCCGCAATTCCTCAACTCTCCACAGGATCAAACGATGTCGAAATGCCTCCCAGCAGCTCGTCTAAATTGGTGTCATTGACATCTACTCCATCCCTGGCCGTGAAGCTCGAGCCCAAGGCTTGTGGCCGCCATGGCCACGGAGCTCAACCTCGAGCCTAGAGCTTGTTAGTCATGCTCGTGTTAGGCCTGTCTTCTCTATTTAGCACTTGCTTTTCTTCTTTTCTCTTGTGTCCGCCATGGCTAGAGCTCAAGCCCGAGTACAAGGCTCATGGTTGCTTTGGCCATGGAGCTCAACCTCGAAGCTGGAGCTTGGGGTAGCCTTGGCCGCTAAAGTTTCGAGCTCGACCTAAAGCTTGTGGCAATGGCCACTTGAGCTTCAAGATCGTGGCCAGTGTGGCCGAGCTTTGAACTCACACAAATAAAATTATATTTTGCAACTGGACAAAACACTTACGTTGAAATCGATCCCCTCTTTCTAACTAAAACCTTTCGCTATCAAATGTGCTTAGAATCATTCTCTTGAAATTTCCTCTTTTCTTTTGAAGACCCACTTGCATCCAACAACTCTTTTACTCTCGGGCAATTACACAATATCCAAGTTTAGTTTTTTATGAAGAGACAAGAGAATCCATCTCTTCATTCATGGCAACAAACTCCTATCTATGGCTGCTAGATCGAGACACTCAAACGACATGAATGCTCCAAATGGAGTCTCCAGCTTCCATGGCGGCAGAGTTCTTGCTTGAGCCTAAAGTTGCTAGCTTGAACTCGAGCTAGCAGCAGCCATGGCGACTTGAGGACAAGGTCGCAATCATGGCTGCCATATCTCGAGCTTATAGCCATGGCCACTTGAGCTTTGACATCTTGCCACCATGGTGTCACTTGAGCTCAAGCTCGCAAAAGCCGATGGCCATTGGAGCTTCGACCGTTGGGCTGTGGATGATAACAGAGAGACAGAGAGAGATTTGCAAGGTGGGCTCCACACAGTGACAAATAGAGGAGAGAGGAAAGCATAAGATTTTTGCAAAGTGGGGCTGATGCGGCACATGTCGCATTATGAATTCACTGGTGTATATGACATGGCAAAACTAGTACATGTAATATTTTATTCGAGAACTTACACTGACAGGAAAGATAAAATAATGCTTTTCAAAGAGACTTGTTATCATTTTCTTTTGGCCAAATGGGGAAAAAAAAAGTTATTTATCAACTTTCATCGATCAAACCGGGTGCTGTTTGATAAGACTTCTCTTCCAAATTGTATACGGTTGTGCCTTGGGAGGTGGCAAGCCGGCTGTGGGGATAGGGCGTTGGTGATGGAGGATGGGCGGCATCAGCAGGGATGGAGGAAGATGGCGGGCTCAAGGCCAAGGTGGCGTGCGGGGAGGGAGGGAGAGAGAGAGAGCAGAGTTTATGTGGACATGGGGGTCTTTGGTGAACCTATGGTCAAATAAGCGTTAGGTACATGATCTCTTCTGAATATGATTCACTTGTTTAAAATACCGCAACAATCTATCACAACACTTAGTATGCTAGAGTTGTGAATACGACTTCATATATCATTACTTGAATATATAATGCAGTGCAATATTTGGCCAGCTCACTGATTATTGGATGAGAAGAATACTTGGTGTATAGTTCCACAATGTTGAGAAGTTTGCTTGGTTCATTGTTCTCCTTTCGGACCATCTTAAGTTTTACTAGTAATTCAAGCAAATTCGTTATTTTGTAAAAAATTCTTTTCAAGATGGAAAAATAGTCGTTGTTTCACTCTTGTATGAAATTAAGAGGGACAAATTTTCCATCTTTGAATTCTATTTTCTGATGAAGAAAGTATAAGTCCTAGTTCACAACTAGAATCGTAGTATGGCTTTCGAAGGTAATTACTCTGATTTTTTGAAGGCGATATCAACAGTACGCTAGTGAACTCTTGGTAGCAGGTGACTTTGTTTGGGTGATAGGACAGGTACTTTTTGTAGAAGAATGTGCAAATGGGTCAGTGAAGCTGATTAAGCTCTTCATGTTCAAGAGCCATCGAACTGCTGACCAAAATTCCCAGTATGTTTCTGCCGTAGCGTCTCAAGAATGCCAATAGCTTTAGTGATGAATTGGTCAGAATCGAATGCATAGGATGTTCAGTGCTTTTTTTTTTCTTTTTTCCGTCCATCTCCGTAAAATTGTGAGTCCCAAGCGACCATTTTGCATATCGTGCTACTTTGGGAGTCTTTAGGATGAGCAGATAATGCATGGCAAGTCTTGTGGAGGTAAGTGTTCCAACCATGGATGGAGCTTCTACGCAATATTGCCAGATAATCTGAGATGAGGTTTGATAGGACCTGAATGAGTTCCAAAGACGCTATAATCCATGTGAGTTGTTCCCGTTGAACCCCATTTACGGCATCTTCCTCAGAAAACAAAAGGGAAGAAAGAAAAGAGGTGAGTTCCTCCAGTAAAATTTGGCAGATCATGAAATTTCTGCTTATGGATGGACAGCATCCTGATAGTTCTCATTATCAAGAGAAAGGAAATATGATTCCGTAACCGTGCTAGGTCGAACTGCTGCTCTACTCGACCGCTCGCGCGACCAATGTGGTATAGAGACCTTGTGCTATAACTAAATGCACGAAGCATGTTGAAGCCAAGACATCAGAATGCTGAAAAACTTAACAATTCATCAGGAACTGCACAAGGGTAACAACAGCAAATGGTCACGCCAGGATCCACTCCCAACATGAACCTCTTAACTGGGTCCTCATTTTTCGTCCCCAGCCAATACAGAAAATGAAATGGACTCACACAACTACAAATGAACTCATTTTCCCAGTGGCGTCTCCGGTTAAAAGCCCGGGGACCGGGAAAGAATTCGCCTAAGGGCCCCGAATTGCAGAACCCCAAGGAACTCACAATTTCACCTATCTCATCATCTACCAATCACTAATTTACACACTAGTTAATTTACCTCATAACTTAAGCCTACAACAGACTCTGGCACCCCTTTTATTCTCTTTTCTTGTTTGTCTTGCTGGCAGTGTATGGTTAAGTGAGGAGAGGTGATTCTGTCTTGGTATCTAATTAGCCCCTCCATTCCGTGGGAGTGCAAACAGCTTCGACAGACAATCTCTTCAACACATTCGGACATGGGTCTCGCCCGAAGTTGCTGTTAGATATCGTCACCGAGCATCTCTCCTTTCCGATGCACTTCTGCAATTATATAGAGGAACTTGAATTAACATGCAAAAAAGTAAAATTGATCTTTCAACACAGTTCAACATGGGCATATTGCATTCTATGGTGCATGTTCATGCTTTGAGTCCTTGTGAATGCCAGAGATTTATTTAACTGTATGAATGGACTTTTTTACTCTAAATGCAATGATTCAGGTCATTGATAGGGTTAAACATGCCAGATCGTTGTTTGTTATATATTGCTAGAACATCTACAAATTTACCCGCCCCTATTTATTAGTACCTTCTCTAAGATGTCGTATGAGCTCTGAGCATGGCAAGCTCCTTGCTGGTAGCTGCCACAAGTGCCAAGTGGAGTTCCAAAGCTCGCAAACTTGATTGAACTTATTGATTGACCTGGACTGCACCGCAGGTGAACTTTTGGGTTGTGGAACTCTTCCGATTTTCCATAGCTCTCAATATGCCAATTCTTAAGAGTTGGGTGGAATTCGGTCACATCCGCACAGACACTGGTCATCGATCTCTTCACCAGAGAAATCTTGGATGGATTACCTCCAAGTTCCTCAAAGATAACTAAGAGATTCTGCGTTGGCTTCAACCAAGATCGTGGCACGTGGTACCTGAAGAATTAAATTCCCATGAGCGACAGAGGTCAATTTCATATCTCTTTGTCTCTGCTAAATACGACTTTCTTTTTCTAACTCTTAGGTGATGTTATGAACAAGGACTTTACCATCGTTGGGTTGGTTGTCCACAACCAAGCTGACATTTGGGAGGCCTAAATGTGCCAGCATAATTACATCCATTACAATCACCACTGGCATATGCAGTCCAATATCTTCCAATGCTCTGTCCATTAATCCATATTTGACCTTTCCCCATACCACTCATGTCTATGGCCAATGGCTCATCACCTTTTGGGGCATTGAAATAAGCCTGCAATTAAAATGTCATCAGAGACTTCAGTGATCTGTAACAGATTTAACTCAGTAATCTCCTTCAATATGCAATACCTTATGCCAGGTCAGTGGCTGTTGTCTTTGTGCGATTAATGACACATCCATCCAATCAACTGAGGAGATGCTGTTGGGAGAGTTAAGATTCATAGCCTCTCCTTTAAGCCCGACCTGTTCATGGAGGCAGGATTAAGGAAATTTCTAAACCAAACTAAAGAATGAGAACAACAGAAGGTTGTTTAACCTGGTAGGTCCATTTCTGCCAGGACAAGTCCCACTTTCCTTGATCAAGCCCGTGTAATGCAACTGGCCCAAGGATGCCAGTGTTCCATGTTTCGTAGTGTCCACCGACATTCTAAACCAATAAACAGAAACTTGAATCATTCAGGTGACAAGTAAGAGTGGTATTATCAACCAAATGAGGGAATATTTCATTAGATTTGGAAGCTCATGCAAGTAGATTTAGCATCCTTCAGCATTATGAGTTCTGAAAGACTGTCTGATTCAGTGTTCTTTGGCTTGCACACTAAGTTTCCACAGTCCTGACAAGAGTCACTTATCTTCTCCAGTTAGTTGGATTGGACTTTGTTTATTAGACCATGACAAAATTGTTTTGCAATGTTTCCAACTATAATGACTGACCAAGGAATCTTAATTTCTTATAAGCACGCCTTCGATGTGCTCATCTAACTGTAATAAATTTTATGACAATTGGTTGAACTAAGGATACAGTGTTTATGTTACTTCTGTAACGTCCTCAGGTTATTGTTTGTTTTGTGTTAACAGGAAGGGAGAACAGTTCGTGAAAGAGGAACTTACTGGCAATCCAACGGCGACACTCAAGAGTGCTATTCTGTTTGTGCCTGAACGTAGATTAACCTTGCCAGAATATGTGAATCTCCTATTCTGTCTTGTCCCAGAAGCAGAGCCTGTCAGAACACAATTCACTCATCATTTTTTTTTCCACAGAGGACATTCGAATAAGAAATAGTGATAAGAATTTACACACTCACCTGAAAGCTGACCATTGATAAAGACATGCATGGTATGTCCTGTTGATTGAACAATAAGAGTGGGGAGTTCTCCTCCTCGTAGGAAGGACTCAGAAGAGCCGATGTCAACACTGTTGATGGCAAAAGATTGCAAAATTCACTCCTTGGCATGTCCAAGAAAAGCAGACAGAAACAAAAGAAAATGTGCGCAACCCTTGTAACACACGCACACTCATGCGCGCACACACGTAAACTGGTACAGGGGTACACACCACGTACAGCCATACAAGCAGAGACACAGACCCACGGGGGGAGAGAGAGAGAGAGAGAGAGAGAGCTCCTATTACAATGTAAAAGTAGTACTGAGGCACTAAAGTAACTCGAGCTCACCTAGTTATATACCACAAGTAATCACTAGTATCCCTAGTTACATTGATCTGCTCCAAGAGACCGTAAGTTGTGAAGGTTGAACTGTCATCCAGGGAAGAGATATCCTCATCGTAACTCTCCCATGAAAGCATCTCACTATTAACTGGTAGCATTTCCATTTGTGAGGTTTGAACACCAACCTAAAATCAGAATCATATCAAGCTGTCATTTTAGAGCATCTAGTCTTGGTCGTAGTAAGAGAACAAACACCAACTAAAGTAACATCCCTTTCCCTAAAACTTTTAGGAGCATGATAAAGAACTTGCCCAATTTCATACCTTTGCTGTATTAAAAACTACATTCCTGCAATCAGGAAGGATGCTGATGGACCAAGGAGGCAAATTGTAATGCATGTTGTTGAACATCACTCTGGTAGAAGATTTTGTATCATAATTTGCAAGAAAAGCAGCACAATCTCCAGATTGAGTGGTGTATACATGAGCCTAGAAACAGCAAAAGCAATAGATCAGGAGAGGTAAATCAATGGCACATCTTCGAGAATGGGAAAAAGTGTTACACAGTACCTGTTGATAGGCTCCTAGAGATGTAACCATTGGATCAGCTGACACTAATGCTCGTTCACACATCTTAACAGCCCTATGTAGCTCTTTGAGGTGACCATACTTTGGTTGCCTAATCAGACCTGCCAATTAAAAGCACAGAGACGATTAGCTTGGACAGCTCACTCAGAAATATAAGGTTCTCCCATAAAACACTGGAAAAATATTTAAACAGTAATCTTCAAGCATCGAAAGCTAAAATGTTGCTAAATCTCACCATATTCATCTATTGGACCATCGTAGTCGTAGCTGGTAGTGATGAAAGGGCCTCCAGCAGTGCGCCCAAAGTTTGTGCCTCCATGATACTGTTTGTTTCATGTGATACATAAATTGGACTAGTACTAACCACCAGTAAATGGAAATGTAGTTGAACTCAAAGAGACAAACCATGTAATAATTGATGAAGGATCCTCCTTTTTGGATGAATCGAGCAACGGCAAATGCCAAGTCCTGAACTGGCCGCTCGTGAAGTGGGCCTCCAAATTCTGTAAACCTGCATTTCTTTTTGGGACAAATTGAGCACATATTTCCTTCCCAAATGTCAACTTACAATCGGGGATTTATTCACTTACCAACCACTCCACGCTTCTGTCCAGATTGTGGGTTTATAGTCCTTATTTGGAGTAAATGCATCACAGTAAAAGCCATTGCATGTGTTTATCTGTGTCCAGTATCAATAAACAGGTCTAAGTATATGCACGAAGCAGAGAAGACTTTTCTCCAAACATTGGTCTTAGTTATATATTTGACACACATACTTCATACCATAGTTATACTATTCCACGCTAAACAAAGGTAGTCTATCAAGTAAACTCAAAACAGTGCCAGAAAGAGAATAAATGAATGAAGAAAAATGCTAAGGTAAGTCAATTGAAACATGAAGGAAACACCCAAACAAAATTTCTGGAGACTAAACCAAGATCTGGAGGTCAGAGAGAATAATATCTCACCACTGGATCTGGGGCATCTTCTTCCTTGCACATGACCCACGGAACCCCGGTTCCCAATTGGACGGCCATATTGGCGGCCCAAGTTACATAGTTGTGACCAGCAGCCCCAAGCAATTTGCTCTCCGCTCCATACTCATTCTCAATCTACAGCAATAAGAAAAAGAATAACCTCAGATTCCTCAACTCTGTACCTTGACTTAAGTCAGTCAGAGAAATTGGCTTCCGCTATGACCAAAAATTAGATCTTAGATCTTAGAGAAGAGTCGAAGCAAACTCAAGCCTAATGGCATAAAACAGCTCATATATTGACCCAACTTAGTAGGATAAAACTTAATTACTAGTGGTTTTTGCCGTAGTACCATAGGAAATTGACTGAGCATGATGTGGTTTAACATTTTAATGAATTCCGACCCGTTAACAAGAACAAGTATCCAAGGAAAGTTAGAACAAAAGATCTTTAACAAATACCTGATTGAGAATGATGGGGCCACCCTGTGACTCAAACAGATTTTCGCTCTTCATCAAGTTGACAATCTTCTTAGTGAACCCTTGCATTGCCCTCTGCAAACATCCGGTCAAAATTTAGTTTGGCAAAATCAGCTGTTCGCCGTTTGCTTGAAGCATTCCTTGGCGACAACGTGCATGAATGTAAAATTGTGCTTTAAGTAACTGAACAGACCTTGAAAGGCTCGTTGTCTGTTCTGAAGCTGATTCCAGGCACGTACTTGAGCCAAACAGGAAACCCACTGGACACAGATTGTGCTCACATTAATGGTGAATGCAAGCAAAGTGAGAGCGTTCTAGATCCAGAAAATGAAGAAATAAACAGAAGTAGCAAATACCCGAAATTCCATTCTGCACAAACATAAGGCCCAATCCTCAGATGAGCATAGAGCCCTGCTTTCTGTATGGTCTTTATGAACCTCACCAGATCGTATCTTCCTTCAAAGTTGTACTGTAACACACACATGCACCGACAGTTAGAAGAAAAAGCTACATCAATACCAACAATGAATTAGTGGAAAATAAGCTAGCCGAATGGCAAAAATGAGAGAAAAAGAGTGCTCAGAACAACATACATTGCCAGGAGAGGGCTCATGGACATTCCAGAAGACATACGTTTCGACCACATCTAAGCCTCCATCTTTAGCCTTCTGTATAAGATCTTCCCACATCTACACCCACAACCACATAAAAGAAGGCCAAAAAGAATCAGAAAAAAGCACAAAACTTTTCACTCGAGAGACATTAAATTAGAGAAAGATGGAAGCTCAAGCTCCGTACATCGGGAGTGCTTCTGGGGTAATGTATAGAACCAGAGAACAGAATCCTCCTCTGCCCATCAATCACAAGCGCCTTCCTGTCATAGCTCACGCTGCACTGGATCAGCTCAAGACCCAGCACCCAGACAAGCCCGACGACCCAAACCACCCTGGACACCGAGCTACCCGCCATTGCCATCTCCCACACGCCCCCAAAGCTCCCTCCCCTCTTTCAGCCACCCAATGCAGCGAGAGAAACAAGAGAAAGAGAAAGAAAAGAGAGAAAGGGAAGGAGACCCAGAAAAGGAGAGATCTCTGTTGGGTCTTGACACTAGAAAAGGCCAGAACTTAATGCGCTGGGTGCTCGGCTCAAGCTAGTGGCGTCCAGGAGGAGGGAGAAGCAGAGTCCATCTGGCCTCCTCAGGACAGGGACACGACGGTTCACAGGTGTGAAAGGAGCTAAGGAGGAGGGACTGAGCAATGAGCGAGGGAAGTCAAGAAGGGAGTGTGAATATATACAGGTTGGGAATCACTAGTGTCGAGAACAGCACAGCAAATTGCGTGGCCAAATAAGAGCACAAGCAAAAAAAAAAAAAAGGGTTGAACAGGCACCTGAAAAACAGGGGAGAGCCAACAACAGCAACAGCAACAAAAGGAAGAAACAGAAAAACAGGGGAAAATGAAATAAAGTTAAATCAAAGGAAGCTTTTTTATTACAGTGTCTGAGTGAGATTAGTGTGTTCTTGGCGGGCGTTGCAGCAGCAGCGCCAACAGAATCTTTGGGATGTTCACCGCCATTTTTTTCTTTCCCTCTCTCTCTTTTTCTTGTCCTGTTTTTCCTTTTTTTAATGTAGAAAAGTACAATGGTTTTCCAAGTGAATTTTTGTAGCTGCCGGAGTATTTTGTCTTTTTCTTTTTTTCTTTTCTTTTTTTTTCCACGTTTGGCCCCCAGAGTATTTTGGATCCTTTTATCTAAGTCCCACATGCCCAAATAATTGCATTCTCACAGATATTTTCTTCTCAATAATGCTAAGAGTAAAAGAAAATCGTAACCCGATAGTTTTTTTTTTCCACTTATCCGATCGGCTTCTATCAAGCATCGATTATGATTGGCTTATATAGTGCTTGATAGATTTTGTTTTTTTTTCACTAATCCGACCAACTTCTATCAAACATTGATTATGATTAGCTTATATAGCGCTTGATAGATTTTATTTTTTTTTCAGGCCACTCACTATAAGGAGAAATGGGTACATTGACAATAAAGAATATTGACAAGGATGCATTGAATCGGGATAAAAATATTAAAAAAAAAAAAGATGGGTCCTCTATATATTGTAATTAAGAAGACTGGCTTTTTTCCAATTGATTGCATTTTCTTATAATTTATAAAAGGGAAGTGGAACTTTCCTAGTTGCAAACATCTGTCCCACGTACTAACCGAACTTGAGAAAGTGTTGGGGGTGGGTTTTGAGTATTGACTGCGACTTTGATGTAGTTGTCACATCCTTCCATATGTTCCTCCTTATTTATTTTTATTTTTATTCTCATATTATTATTATTATTATTATTATTATTATTATTTATTTTACTCTGAGGACATTCTAGAGTGGCGACAGCAGGCAAGGAAGCCCACTTCTGGCGCAGAAGATTGAGGGGCGCGAGCCGTTGACTCGTTGACCGTGATCCGCCGAGGAAGGCGAGGAAGCAGAAGGGTAGTTGCGTCATTTCGAACGCGCTCGTCGATTTTTGTCACGAGTTCCTTCCGATTAACACAAAACACATCTTTTCTGTCGATCCATCTGTCTCTTCTCTCTCTTGTCTCTCTTCACTCGTTGATTGAAGAATCATGTGGACGAAATTCAATTTGTCGAACCAAGATTCAATTATTAAATTTGAGATTCGAGATCTAGACTCAATAACTTGCTTGACTTTGAAGTAACAACGAATGTCGGATCATTAAATAACTCATAAAAAAAAAAAAAAAAAAATAGGTATGCAATATCGTCTCTGAACTTTTTAATTTGTACAATATGGTTTTTAAAGTTCATGATCATATCGAACGTTGAATTAAAATTCATGAACCACATTGAACATATTAAAATTCTAAGAGTCATGTTACATATTAAGCTAAAGTTTATGGATTAATTTTGCCATTTTTCCTTTTAAAAACTAATGCCAACTAGGACCAAATCATCATTCTCAATGCCAATTAAAGTGTTAATTGTGTTTTACGCATCTCCAGGCTATGCACTCGACCCGAAACATCTATTAAAAAATAAAACTAATTGATCAGGTGCGACGATAGCGGGATTGAAGCAGCAATTAAATAAAGATTCGGTCATCAAAGTGGTAAAAGTGAGTAAAAATCAAGCCCCACCCAATTTTGACAAAGTAACCATCAGAAGATTCCAGAATCCAATCTGGGCATTACATGTATTGACATTGGCATTTGCAAAAACTAAAGCATCGTGTGGTTGCTCGGGTGTTGAATGTGTTCGTCTACGATGTGGATTTGAATCACTATATTTCTGCATTCTTTTCGAGTTCGAGAACCTTAAAGTCGTTACTTTATGCGTGCTCTTGTCCATTATTTGGTATGTAGACTCGATCGACGGACAAACGTCTCAATGCCCTACTTAGACCTGCCTATGCCCGATCGAGCTAAAAGGGCATAATGGGCAAGCAATCCCTCGCCTAGTCCGATTGAATTTAGATAGAAAATCTAATAATTTTTTAAGCGAGGACACTTAGAGCCCTGACCAATCTATGCATGCATCTCAATGTATGTTCGCTCGGGTCGATAGAGGCATAAAATGGACTTTCGCATCAAGCAATAAACTAAGTCCAATAATCAGTCATGATATA
The DNA here is from genome assembly GCA_014182565.1 of Eucalyptus marginata. NCBI lineage: Eukaryota > Viridiplantae > Streptophyta > Magnoliopsida > Myrtales > Myrtaceae > Eucalyptus > Eucalyptus marginata. Next base: position 33,960,340 of record CM024593.1, read on the forward strand.
TAGAAAACATTCCACACCACATTTTTGCTAACTTAATCATTTGGAATAGAATGGGGACGCATTCAATCTCCACTCGGGATCAGAGCCGGAAGTGTCGGCTTAGTAATCTAAGAGCTCCTTCCTCAAATGCTCGGGATTTATAAAATCCACCATTCAAGACTTTCCGTCGATAGATCAAAGTTCATGTAAAGAGAGGTGCATAAAACATATTTCGCACCATACTCCACATATGCCCTATTCGGGTCAAGTAAATAGCAAGCATTCAGGACAAAAGATGAAAGCATATTTCTCTTGTCTTGCATTCCTTCATTCGTTTGGCCTTTTTTTAAGGTAATTTGCAATCCGGGAATCCTGGAGGGTTTTAGTAAGGGGGAATAGAACCGGAAAAATCCGGTCAAAGGAAAACACTGAGCAAAGCAGTCAGTATTCTGCAGAATCCTCTTGCTTCCTGCCAGTCCAAAAAGCCAAAAATAATAATTATTATTATTTTTTCACTTTTTTAATTTTTGTTGGCAGTCCAGAAAATAATATTTAAATTGCCCTCATGAAACTGTTCTTGATTTTGCACATTCCCTTCCTCTTTCCCCGGGGATTGTGAAGATGCTTTGCGACCCGAGCCCTCGTACTGGCCTTTTCATCATTATGGGCATTAATTATGTTTTCGTTCTGTTTACTTCTCTTTTTAATTTAATTTTTTTTGCCACTTGGAATTTGTTTTTTAATATTTATAAAAAAATTCCAGAGCAACTATAAACAACGACGCTGCAAATGCCAACGACAATTGCCGGTCGTTTCATTGGCTTTGAGTCAGTGAAGCCAGAAACCAATCGACTTGATCGTAAAAGAAAGTCTTGTTAAGTTTTAAAGATTTGACTAGCACGAGTCATGAATCGGCATAGCACAACAATAGGAAAAAATCATGTTACTATAAAGAACTAAGAAGAATGAAGGAATGATTTATAAATTAATTTAATGTGTAATGTTATCCTTGAACAATGTTCAATGTGATTAATTTAGCCCATCGACTATATGAAAAAATTCAATATTTTCCTTCTATAAATTCAAGTCTGAGGAAAAATTGAACATTTTCATATAATTGATTGACTAACTTGAACAATACTAAAAAATTAGAAACTACATTGAAAAATTAAAAGTTCATGAGCGATATGTATATTAAATTAAAGTTCTTGAATTATATTGAATAAATTAAAAATTCAGGAATCGTATTTTAATTTAAATCAAAATTCATAAGTTATTTTTGCTGAACTAAAAGCACATGGCACATGATGAAAATCCCTGAGCAGCGAGTCAGGCGGGAAGCTGAACACGGAAGAGGAACGGTCAGCGAGTTTGACCCGGGGTGTCCCCACGCCCGCTTTGACTCAGCGAGTCGAGTGAGCCGGCGAGCGAGTGAAGTTAGGCCGAGTTTTGTCCTTGGTCGTCGTCCTTCGCCGCTTTATCTCTTCCCTCTTTTTCTTTTTTTTTTTCCTTTATTTGGCCTTTATTTGGTATTCAATTGCCTTTTTTTTTTCCTTATCAATCAGGCTTTTAGCGGCGAGAAGGGCGGAAATTGAAAACCCCAGGGGCGGGTGGTGGGGCCCGGGCCTCTCTCTCCCGCCTAATCTGGCCACTGACCACTACCCACTCCTCACCGCTGATTGAGGATATTTTTTTTTTTATCTTTTTGCTTGAGATAAATTAAGCAAAAGTACTTATAATGTCCACTTGAATTTTTTTTTTTATAAATATTTTGTGTCACCCACTTTCGAAATGGAAGTGCATGCCGTACAACGGATACTTTTTTTTTTTTTTTGCAAAAAAGCCATAAAAAATATTGAATTATGTCTGTTGCGATAGTAATGCCTCGAACTTTTTTGGGGTATCGCTAAAATTCTCACTCTTGTACCAATGTGATAAAATTACGCTCATTCCACCGTAAAAAACTCTAAATTTTTCACTATGTCATCAACACCCGACCTTGATAACAAAAATTCAGGTGTTAGTATTACGGTGAATATAGTTTAGAAGTTTTGGGAATTGTGTTGCAATGGATATTAGCGTAAGGTGTCGATGATATAAAAATTTATGGGTGTTGGAATCATGACGTGTGTAATTAGAGATTTTTCATGGTATTAACAATATTATTCTTCTAATGAAATGCACTTAAAATGAATGTATTTTCATTCACGTAACGTGGATAGTTACGCATTCCAACTTAATATCGAAATTATCATTAGGTACAAATAGAGACTCGGTTGTCGACATCGGTCCACTATATATTAGCGGCATTGAATGCGTAGGACATCTGCGCAAGTTTCAAGTCATCATTGCTCGATTCGATATGACCTATATCCGCCATTCCGGCTATTGGGACTAGGCCTCGGATCAAACCAAAGAAAAGTAAACTAATTTCCCTGTCTGGGTATGCCAAATTCCAATTTTCTGATCCTTTTTTATGAACCGGATTTCTAGCGAAGTCTTTCCAAGTTGCCAAGTTGGCCCCAGATCTCGGTGCAGCCACGCCCTAGCTCGAGCTCAACCACAGAAGTAACCCTAATCAGCACCACGATAACATCATGCGCGTTTACTATTAATCAATCAATCAATTAATTAACGATATTATATTATATCACATTATATTCCCAACGGTTATAGCTTGCTTAGAACGGTCGCCTCCATCATGGGTCGGTCCGACCTCTTCCTTTTTTCGGTCTTTCTCCCGTTCGGAGAGTCATAATCATGAGGAACGTTGGACGGAGAAGCCATGATTAGGGCAGCGTACATGACGCATGATGGGATTCCTCCGGCATTATCACATTCCCACCTCATGATTCGATTTATTAACGGTCGATAATAGGTCGATTTAGCGTGGAAACGGCCCATCATTTTTTCGCATCTTCGCCTCAAGCTTTTTCTAATCCGTCAACGGATGGGAAGTTCTGCGGGCGCGCATCATTTTGTCTTTAGGACTATAGTCGTATGATGAGCATGGACTGATGGGGGGTTTCGATGTGCTGCGAGTGTGACGGCATTATGATATAGGCGGGTCGCTCTGAGTAGTGCTCGGATCTGATGATCGAGACATTCTGTCATTATGGATCGGGAGTATGCAACACAATCTCGATTCTAGTGTCGTAAAAAAAAGAGTTTAGCGGGCCGGGGGGGACGTTACCGTGTTTCAATGATCATGTCCTATCGCCCGTTAATGAGCCATTGGATTCGCGTCATGCGTCCCTTGTTTACCTAACATCACGTGAAGAAATTGAAAAAGGGTTAAAGATTCTCTTCGATATTGCTACATTTAGGGAGGCACCGTGCGAAGTAGAGAATCTTTCATCCAACTAAAGAACGGATGATTTTTTGTTCTGTCAATTTTTTTTCTTTTTTTCTTTTAGAGATAAAGATGACAAGAGAAGGAATTCAATGATATTTATCTGGACACGTGGCGTGCATTCCACTGCGCATACGATGAAATACGGAAAAATAATTCAGGACCTGGTCCGAGTCTAGTATCTAGAAGTTAAATTGACGAGCTTGCATGGTATTGTTTATTGAACATCCGCCTCCATTATTTCAATAATTATAAGAAAAGCCGATACGAATGAATCTACAACTGTCGCCATGTTTAGCTTCTAGGGCATCCCATGTGCAAGGATCTTCTTACATATCACAAAATGAGACAACATTACATTCAAATCGCAAAACCTTTAAATACGTTGTCATTATAAAAATAAGGAAGATCTATATAGATTCAGTCGATTCGGGTCGATATTTCTCCAGCTCTGGTCCTAATGAAAACACCGTTACATCGTCAGTGTAAAATCGAGGCGAACGATACCGAGCAGCTTAGCTGAAAACGGAATCGAGGGCAGGTTGAAGAGAAGCAAGAGGAAGGGCCCGTGTATCGGGAAAACGTATCCGTCATGGATTAATGCTCGGATCCTACCACCGCCGCGTGACGGCGACCGGAGACGTGGTGGCTGTACAGAGTTTGTTGCCAAATTTAAGCACCCATCTCCTCCAACTATGGGGTCCTCATCAATTCATTGCTTGACTTTGGCCCCTTGAGAATTTATTGCTACGGATCAAGTATCTCGTAACTATAGAAGTCTCATTCAATACCATTAGTTCACGGGTCTTATCATCGAGATGGAAGAATAAGAATCGAAAATTGACCCGATTGAGGTCCAAATCATGGATGTCGATTAGGAAATTATGTATTTACTTCGAGTTGCATTCACAGGCGTACGCTTATTTTTTTTTCCCACATAAATGCAGCGTCTAGGACTCTTTCAACGTCTGAATAATTCCTATCGGTTAGTTTTCTATGCCGGACACATCGGAAAACTACTAGAGATACGCACGACTATGCTTATGGGGTGGACCAACATTGTGTAACGTCCGGCTGCTTTTAAGCATGAACGAACGACCAAGATCTGTGGAAATTGAATTCGATGGGTTAAAATGACAAATGAAGTTCTCAAAGTTGGACTTTTAAGAGGTCGTTGGTGATTTAGTCTATTAGATTATGTCGATCATATGAAAAGGAAATGTGAGATCCACACCTCCTTGATGATTAGTCCTCTTGTTAATTTTGTATTATGATCGACTCTATTCATTCCATTATTTATGAAACGAGTCCATGTAATGTTTTCTTTCACACACCTTCAACTTATTGAGAACGGTCGCTCTTGGTTGAATTTTATAGGTTGCTCCGAATGCTTACAAAGGAGAAAATTAATTTTGAGTGATTTCTTTTTTGGCCAAATGAGATGTTGTATGCAACCCATGAGGTTGGATTTAACGATCAAGGAACTACTATGGGTGTAGACAAGAATGGTAGGAAAATTACAAAAAAAAAGTCATAAACATCATTCCAATTCGCCATAAACTTATTTTTTTATCAATGAATTCTAAAATTTTTGCAATCGAGTCGGTTTAGTCCTTCTAGCCAAAATTAGCCAACTAATGCGACGTTGCCGCCTAAGTTAGCACTAGCGACAAATTTTTTTAATAATTTTTTATTTTATTAATTTGTTTGTCTTTTTTTTTTTTTTTTTTTCCTTTGTTTTCTTTCCTTCTCCCTCCTCTTCCCTCATTCTTCCTTTGGCTCCAATATTCAGGCAAGCCCCGTTGAATCTGGCAAGCAACTTGCCCAGCGACAACGAGGCAAGCCCTTGCTAGATTTGGTGAGGGGGCCTGGGTGTCGCTAGGTCTAGTGAGGTGAGCCCCCGCAAAATTTGGCAAGGGCTCACCTCGCCAATGGTTGGGCAAGCAGCTCGTCCAGCGATGGCGAGGCGATAGCTCACCTAGCAATGGCGAGTCGAGCCCTCGCTAGATCCGGCGGGGCTCACCCGATTGTCAGAGCCAAAGGAAGGAGGAGGGAGAAGGAAAAAAAAAAGAAAATAAATAAAATAAACAAAATAATACAAAAAAATTATTGTTGGTGTCGGTCGGCGGCCACGTCAACGTTAGCTGGTCAATTTTGGCTAAAATGATTGAATTTGCATAATTACAAAATGTTTAGGACTTAATTAGTCAAAAAAATAAATTTAGGTTTGAATTGGTATGGTTCACAGAATAGGTTTAAAGACTTTTTGATAATTTTCCCCAAGAAGTGCGGATGGGTTTCGTGCCCCACATCATCAAATACAAAACAATGTCATATTTGAATTGCCGACATTGATTTTGGTACACAAGTTGTGTGCGGGCATTACATCTATTATGTATGTGTGCATGCACATATGTACATACATTAGATACCAATATTGAAAACCTTTCATTCTTTTTAGTGATAAAAAAGTATGAAACCAATTAGGGATGTAGTCACCAAATTTTTTTTGAACTTTTTCAATCTGTGCACCATTGTCCCTAAATTATTTTTTTGGGCAATTGAATTCTTGAATCGTTTGTTTATCTTGTTCATGTCAATTCATGCGTTAAATATTTGAATGAGAAATCGACTCACCGCCCCCATCATTGTCATGTAAACACTCCTCTTACTAAGCGTTAACGCAGAAAATGACTAGTAAACACCGACAAACGAAGAAAGAAAGATTTCAAACATCACAAACCAAAGGGGGAGAGGGACCCTTGAGAAGGCCCGCCGCCAGCATCACAGGAATGGGAAGCTTGGCGAATATTCAAACATATGGTTTAAAGATCTTATCGAGTGAACAAAAGAAATTTAGGGACCATATTGTATGAATCGATAAAGTTAGAGATTTTTGGTCTTTCTATCTGACATTTGAGGGGAAAACTCGCTTTGCAAGTTTAAAATTAATTTGAGGTTCCTTTTTCTACAACGTGTCCGAGATGAACAATGACCAAAGTGAATGGTCTTCTTTTTCCTCTTTATATATTCGGATCGGGATTGCGGGGGGGACCTTTCGTCTTCGCCCTTTAGTGCATCTCCACTTGGCGCCGTACAAAGTGCTTTTGCTCTAATCCACGCCGTACCCAACCACCACACTATATACCTTAATTTTTTTTAGAATAATAACGAAAATGCAATTAAAAAAATAGATTTTGCAAATTAATAAAGTGAAAAAGAGAATCGGGTAAAGATAATAAGACAATACGATATCAGTCATAATCAATTAGGTATGTGCGCATTTCTTGACATGTGTAATTTTGAGAGATATGGAGAATTGATGAAATATTTTATATGTCTTTAATACCTTCATTTTGTTTATTTAAAGGAAAATTGTTAATATGCAATTATTTTTTCGACTTTTTGGTGGTTATATAGTTAAAAATTAATCAACCTGTATATAAAGTTTTTCATGAACAAAAAACAACGAGTTTAGATGGTGGTTGGGAAACCTTTTTTTTTTATGATAAAAAGGAAATTATTTTCTGTAATACATAAAATCAATGAAAATAAATTATTCTTTCCCGTGAATGATTCTGTGGAAAGCTGTCGACTCTTGAGACATTGAAAGCTACACGGGTCAATGGCGCCATGACCATTTTTTATGATAAAAAGGAAATTATTTTCTATAATACATAAAATTAGGGGTATGAATGGTTCGGTTCGGTTCGATTTTTCAAAAAAATTAAACCGAATCGAATCGTTAGCCAAAATTTCTGAACTGAACTGAATAAGATCCATTGAATACAAATCGAATCAAATTTTCGGTTCGATTTTTGACACTTCTACATAAAATAATGAAAATTAATTATTTTTTCTCGTGAATGATTCTGTGGAAAGCTGTCGACTCTCGAGACATTGAAAGCTACACGGGTCAATGGTGCCATGTCCAGACCAAAAAGGAGAAAAAACGAAATGGCGCCATGTGACGGGCCGGAGAGGGAGACGGTAGTACACGTGAGGCTACGGTGTCACTGCGCCGGGCCCCATCACTGTCCCCCTCTGCCATCCGGATCAGCGGTGGAGGGAGAAGGGGCCCCACGCATGCACGCCCAAAAGAAGAAGCCGTCGGTGCACGTGCCCCGCATGATCCTCCCCCATCACGCAAGCGGCGCCGTCGACCGCCGTCATCTCCTTTCCTCCTCCTCGCGATTCGCTCCCCCCCGCGTGTCCCCCGTTAGCGTCGGTGGAAACGGCGACGGCGCTGCCTGTCAGTGGTGCTTTGACCGTTTTGCCCCCCCTGCCTTGCCGTGCGATCCCTTCTTTTCTCGTCCCTGATGTTCACGTTGTGCGCCGACAGTGGGGTGGTTCCCGGTTCGTGTCCGACTTCGTGTCTGCTTTCGGACCGCTTTTTAGGACGTTGATTGACATTAACTTAAAAGGCGAGGAGATACGTGTGATTAACGACGGCATAAGCGACAACCATTGTGCCGGTCGCCAACATGGTCGATCCTCCACCCCAAGTGCATTTCCGTTGTCATTGTCTAAGCAGGGGCCTAAATTTGTCCGCGGACCGGGCATCTGTCGGAGAAGGTCCCGACTTCGTGTGAGGACCCGGCCCGTTTCACATGGGCCGAGCGATACTCTAAATGTGTGTTCGATAACTTTTTTTTTTTTTTTTGACAAGAGGAACAGAAACTTTTCGATAACATTTTTGTTTTGATGAATAATTTTTTTTTTCAAAAATAGTTTTTTTTTTTTATTATTTAAAATAATTTCGAATAAAACAACGTATTTGGTAGTAATATAAAATTTATATTCGAAAATAGAATAAAAAATGAATACGTTTGGTATGACTCATGAATTTTTTTATACTGTAGAATTTCTTTTAATTTTTTAATAATTTTCCTTTCTTTTCTCTTTTTCCTCCTCCTCTAGCTGGCAGCTACGGTGGTTGACAATGGCAAGTGGCGGGGGCTAGCAATTGGCGACGAGTTTCCGCCGATTGATTAGAAGAGGAAGAAGAAGAAAAGAAAAAAAAGAAAGGAAAAAATACTTATTTTTAGAAATTGTTTACGGGAATAAGAAACTACTTTTTCTACTTTATTTACGTTCTAAATTTATTCCCAGCCATTTTTCTATTTTGGGAATAGAAAAATTAATTGTCTATTTTTTCTATTCTGGAGAGCAAAAGATAAAAAAGAAAAGAAAAAAAGGAACAAAAGCGTTATCATGCGCATCCTAAGTAAACACATGAGATGGGGATTGTTTGGGATCGCTATTTGCTTAAGAATTAGTTGACAATATCCCTATTATTTGATATGGGACATTTGGAATGTTATGATTTTTCTCATTTAAAGATATGATATTATTGCTAGTGTTAAGCTCGCGTCGCTTGGCAACACCTTATCATTCGATGTGTGGAGTTGGGCTTCCTCTTATTCATTTCCTCTCGATGCCTAATCAACGATCAAGATATGGATTTATATGAATCGACCAAAATCATTAATCATATAGATCTCGTCATTTTCTTTTTAGAAAAGATAAATGAGTGTGGTCTCACATGGGTATCTTTTTGTCCGAGTGGGATGTTGGCATCTATGCGCAGTAAAACGAGAGATTGCAATGAATTTTGGAACAGCAAATTAAAGGCGTATTCATGTGCACACTAGCAAAAGGAGAAAAAAAAAAGACCCAAAAAAGGGGCAGTTGAATGTCATGGCCTAAGGTAATATTCGAGACCACGTGGCGGAACGTGGGGGCCTTTGACTAATGTCGCCGGTTCATCCTCACCCTTTTCACCTTTTTTCCTTTTGGCGTTGACTTTTGAATGCAGCACAGCACATGATGTCAACCGACTCGACCCCCATTATTCAATCCTAACGAGCTTTCTAACTGGGTCGCACAAATCGGTTATAACTGCCCCCATGATTTCCGAATGCTCCGACTAAGGACAAGGTTTACATAGGGATCATCAAAATTACGACATTTAAAGATGCTTATGAATTTAGAATTTGAGTTATCTTTATGGGAGGATCGAGGGTTTCGAATTCTGCTCCCGTCTTTAACAATAAAGGAAGGAAGCCGATCTTAGATAGATGGATTCGGAATTCACATTGTATGATACCGGACTCATTTCACGCACTAAATAGTCATGAGTTAAAATCCCGTTGTATGGCTCATACATAGAATCATCTACACCAACGAATTGTGCCCTACTTTTTACTTTTAAAACTCTCCATTGGTGCTCTAAGTCAGTCGATTTCTGACATAACAAAAGTGGATGACAGTCAATAGACGATCAAAGGAAGAAATGGTTCGCTTACCAATCAAGTTCGGCATGGATGACCCATAGGCTGTCCCAGCACCCCTTTGGTGATGTGCACAGGTTGTTCTTTCAATGCCGACTTGCATGATGTTTTTGCAACACTCTTAAGTACCATGAGGGTTCGAGTATCTTCTCGAGCCGAGTTCGAACTTTGGCATTATGATGGAGTCTATAGATTCATATTAGTTGAGTCGAGTCAAGTCGAACTCTTGTATAATGATTTCCTATTCGAGTTGAAGTCGAGCATAGATTTAATCGAACCGAGGTCGAGTCCCGATAGCCAGGCATGCAAGCTGACTCAAGCTCTAGCGTGCAGCAATATAATTGGCTTGGCTCGACTCAATTACACACCCCCATCTCATCCGCGAGTCCCGAAAGCGGGCCAAATCAGTTCCTTGATTAGGGCGAACAGAAACGAGATTTCGTGCACGTTACCTAACTCCATTAAGGATCTCTAAAGCAGGGAGGGAATATCTCTCAGTCCATCAAAGGGTCCTGGCACGCTCTCGATGAGGAGGAGCGGTGGCTTCCTTCGTTCGCAAGATTCACTCCTTTTTGGGCCAAAATCATTATCCAAAACGACACCAATCTCTCCCTCTCTCCTTTTCCTCTTTCTGCTCCTTTTGGGGGCCTGAGTGTTTCTAGCTTTTGGGGGTCCTTCCTAGGGTTCCTCCTCCTCCGTGGCGCCATCCCACCACGCCACTTTTTCCCAACAAGTTTCTCTTCTCTTCTCTCCATCATCATCGAGAGCTAATCTCTTTTTATGTTCCTTCAGCATGACTGAGGGTTGCCCCGGAAAAGGGGGGATTGGATTCTCGCTCGCCTTTTCTTCTTTCGCTTTTCCTTTCTTTGGCTTTGGCGGGGTCATAAAGTATGGGATTGCAAGCCCTTTTCGTACGCTGGAAAATCCATCTTATCTTAGACTTTGGTCCGTAAAAGTCGAGCCCAACGGACAAGTGAGGGGGCGAGACCAGCCGTTGTGTGACGCGGATCCGATATGCTTAACGGTCGGGATAAGTATCTTAGGAGTACCATAACTTTCGTACGGCACTCACGTGAGGACCGTAACTTTTTTTTTTTCGCTCACTTGAGTGCCGCAATCAGTATAAAATTGATTGTTTGAGTGTCATTTCCCAACAAATTGTCCTACCTAAGTTTTTTTTTTTCCTTAATTTTTGATTTTGACGTGTCTTCCCCAATTAGACAATGCCGTTTTCAGACTCTCCCTCTTTTCCTTAAATGACATTGTTTTTAAAAACCGATGAACTTAAGTGTTCACTTCTAAAAATTAATGGCATTGAAACAATCATTCGTGAAGGTTATTATAACTTCCGCCATCCTTCAATTAGACACTCAAGTAATATCGTTTGCCTTCTTAAGTGTTGAGTTCAACTTTTCGAGAAGTCACGTTGAATGATATATTATAAATTGATGCCATATCAGCTTTTTTGGGAGACAAATTGCCGATGGCGCTCATACAATTGATTTTTCAAATTTTTGATACTTAAGTGAGCGAAAAAAGAGTTGTAACACTCAAGTGAGCGCCGTATGAAAGTAATGACTCGCCTATTATACTTATCCTTTTAATGGTCTATATGTGATGTGGTCTACAAAAGTCAAGCTCAACGGATAAGTAAGGCAGTTGAGACTGATCGTTGTATGACGTGGATCCGATACACTTAATGGTCGGTAAATGCGTGCTTAGTCCAGACCAAACAAGTTAGGTTTCGAAATCAGAAAAATGGAAACGAGCAGAAAAGCTAACAAATGCACAAGGGTTTTCTTTCTTGTGTCTCCCTGTCGGGTCAGTGAACTCCTCAAGAACACCAATCCACGGGCGGCTTTTCGCCCCTTTTGGCGCGAGGAGCACATGCAAACGCTGTGGCCTCATGATGGTGGGGGTGACGCGATCATGACGTCATAATCGCATGTTTAAGTTTGAGAAAAGCCCTTAATTATCTTCAAAAAAATAATATTCTTCAAAAGGGCGCCCTTATTATATATCTCATGATGGAGAATCGAGAAAGAACATATACAATATATTATCTCCACGCTGCGCTTTTTCATGGTACACGACAGCCCTCTAATTTCTAAACTTCTTAATGGCGGGCAGGCCAATGACGCTCGGCCTCTCGCGGAGATGATAAAGCCTGTCCGTATTCAGACAACGATGGTTCACAAGCAATAATCGAGACGGACATTATGATGAGATCAGCAGCAAAGGGGCTCGATGAAGCTGGACCGCGATGTCCCTGCTCCTCGTATTTGAAAAGCAGCCGCGACATAATGATGGGCGACCGCATACGTGTGTATATATACGGCCGTGTACGTATAGGGGATGAAGTCCTGAGGCCTAAGCAAAGAGAGGCGATCATTTGGTGAGCGTCCACGCTTTTGAATCATGGCGGGATCTGCTTTTTGCTTGCTCGGGCGACGCGTGTGGAAACGGCGTTGGTGGCGATCGACGGGGAGTTTCGTCGTGGGCTTGTGGATGTGGCTGGTCGAGGCACGCTTCTGCGGATTGAACATGCGTAATCGTGGTCCAGTGGGTCTTTCTCTAAACTTCCTTGCGATTAAATCAAGCGAAGGGCTCTGCCGGAACTTTCCAACTGTTCTGGATTGGTGACGGGGCGGTCCCATGTGTTCCGGTGGACCAATGGTCTCGCACGGTCCGGTGGATGGTCCGTCATTTTGCACTCGAGAACGATATTGGGAAGATCGATTTCATAGGTGATGTGATGGATAGGTCGATCGTTGTATGAAAAACTATAAGAGGGTGTTTGTGCCTTTTCGGCTAGATCACAGAAACCTTGCTATGCAATGATAATCGAATTGGTATGGCAGAACGAGTGTAGGAATACATACCCTGCAACTGATGCTCATGGCTCGCTTAGGAGTTAGCCAAAACCATCTCTAATATTTTACTTGATTATGATAATACAGTGTTGCCTAGGGCCTGATCTTATTTGGGCTTGGGCTTAATTTCTTGGATCAATGCACAGGTATCAGACTGCGTTTGATCATGGCATGATTTAGTATTAAATACATCAAGACTCCATCATATATATGCTAGACTTTAGTTTGAGACAAAAGCGTACGTTATATGAGGTTTTGTGAGATCACTGCTCGATGTATTAAAAACTTAAACCGTTGGATGAGTGTGTAGTTTAATATTTAAATACTTGAATGCCCCTGATAAAAAATCCAATATTAAATCTTAATAACCACCCAAACAGGTATAAAAATTGGTCTCTCGGGTGCATGATTGCTGCAAAATCAGTTCCAACATGAGAGTGCAAACGAACACAGATGTCATTCAACTCTCCTCTGTTACGGTACTCTAATTTGCTCAACATCTGCAACTGAAGAATTCCGCACCGCACATCATCTCATTTTGAGATTTCATTGGCTGGTACATTCCACATTGACAACAGAAGATAGTCGAGCCATCCTCAAGCGGCTCATGACATTTCCGAGATGTAATTTAACTAAATATGCACACTGGTACATTAGCATTCTCTAAGCACTGCTTTCACAAGCAACTAGTTTCCCACCAAAGTTCCCCTTAGGCTCTAGGGCCTGGACAAATGCAAGTGTATTTGTATTTAGGGTGCGTTTGGGACTTGCTTTGCAAATGGGCTTTGGCCACCTAAAGGCCTTTGGCCAAATATTGGGTGTTTGGGAAATGTTTTCCAAACCCCATTGAGGGGAAGGTGAAAGCCCAAGGCGCGCAGGGGTGCCTTGGGGGTGCCTTTGAAACTGAGAAAGGCTGTTCATTCATCTTCGTTGAGGCGGACGTCCGGTTGAGCAGGGTCGTGAATGGCGGCGACGGAGCGAGAGAGGAGGTGGCGATAGTCACGGCGACCAGTGGACGGTCGCCGGTGGGCGCGCGACCTCCGGCGGTATACGGGCTGCGGCGCGATCGGTCGCGCGACCCTTGCCGAGACCCCCGAGGTTGTTGGGGTCGCGCGACACTCGGCGCAGCCGCACTCGCCGCCCTCCTAGGGCGCGACCTCGGGTGACGATCTCGCGGGGGTCGTGAGACCCCCGGACGATCTCGCCGTGGGTCGCGAGACCCTGTGCGAGACCCCGGTGAGGGCCGCTACGCCGGGGTCGCGCAACCCCGCCCGAGAGCTCGTCGAGGTCGTCGACCTGGTGAGCTTGCCGAGGCCGCGCGACCTCGAGCAAGGGTCTCGCGTGGTCGGCGACCTCGGCGAGGGTCTCAGCCGGCGTCGCGCGACCCTTGCAACCTCAAGCGAGGGTCTCGCCTGGGTCGCCGGCGGTCGCCCGACCCCAGGCGGCCCTCGCCGGTGGTCTCCGGGGGCCGCTTGAGGTCTAGCAACCTCGGACGTTGGCCGGTCGGGCCGTTGCTCCCTTCGCCGGCTCGCCCTTCGGTCGTTTTTTTTTTTTAATAATAAATACTTTTGTAAATATAACTTATCCAAACACAATTTTAGCTAAAGGTATTTGGCAAGGGACTTTTAAGTTACGATTTACCAAACGCAATTTGCATTCTAGAAAACCTCTTCAACCTAAAGTCATTTGCATTTTCCCAATGACATTCCCCAAAAGTCCAACCAAACGCACCCTTAGCATTTATTTTTGGGTTTGCATTCCCCAAATGCCAGCCTTCACAAATCTGAAAGCCCGAGGTAGGTAGGGGGTTGCCTTGGGCTTTCAGCTTACCGAAAATGCTGAGTTGAGGGGCTAAATTTTTTTTTTCTTCCCAAATTATCCTCATTGATTTTTTGTTTTTCCGATTTTGCCCTCACTATTCATCATCTTCTTCTTCTTCTTCCACGAGCGGTCGCCGGTGAAGGGCAAGCAATCGTCGGCGACCATCGTCAGGGGGTGGCGCGACCGCGCCGCAGGGGTGGTGCGAGGCGCCATTTGGGTCGTGGCAAGGTTTGGGTCGTTGTGACCCAAATTTGGGGTGGCAGGGTTGCGGGAGGACCTTGCCGCCCTCGAGGTCGCACGACCTCGCCACCCCGGATTTGGGTTGCGGCGGCGTCGTGTGACCTCCCCGACCCGCCGCCCAAATCCGGGGGCGGTGAGGTCGTATGACCCGTTGCGACCCGGATCCGGGCGGCGAGATCCTCCCACGACCTCGACGCCCCGGATCTAGGTCGCCGGGTCGAGGCGATGTCGTAAGACCTCGCCGGAGGTTGAGGCAGCGTCACGCGACCCCGCTGCGACCTAGATTCGGGGCGGCGAGGTCTTCCCGCGACCTCGACACCTCGGATCTAGGTCGCCGGAGGTCAAGGTGACATCGTGCGACCTCGCCGCCCTAGATTCGGGGTCGCCGGTGGCCGCCTGCCCTCGCCGATCAAATTTTTTATTTTTCTTTTGATAATTTCTTTTTTATCACAAAAGTCCTTTGTCCCCCAAACACCATTTTGCTCAAAGGTATTTTACAAAGGGCTTTCAAATTACAATTTACCAATTATAGTTTGCATTTTAGAAAACACCTTTAACTCAAAGATCTTTGCATTTTTCTAAAGACTCTTCCAAAAATTCTTCCCAAACGCACCCCTCATCTTGGACCCCACGGAACAAACTCAATTTGATTATGACAAGAGATTCACCAAATAGCGAAGCTCGTGTAGGTTTCATCATGTAGACTTCTACGAAGTCACCAACGGAAGAATTTCTCTTGCAAGTTGAATTATCACCACGATCAATGACCAAGAGTTTTGCAAAAGACACTCGATGGCCTCTATCACTCTTGCCAATGAGTTCACTGTCTGGAGCTCTCTTGTTGGGCCCCTCAACCAATACAAGTTGGATGCTTCCAATTTGGGAATGATAATACCGACCTGTACTCTCACGGAAATTCTCAATAAGTTCATTCAGTCTCCTTTGCTTGACTTCTTGAGGAACATCGTCATCGTAGTTTCTATTAGCATGTATTTTCTCTCCCATGCTATGAGCAAACGTGTATGCCATATCATAACCAACCGTTCTTACAAGGCTAAGTGTGTCTTCATGCTCCTCTTCAGTTTCTCCACAGAAACCTGTGAGCCAAAGAAATGAGCGGATAGAAAAGAATCAGAGAGCCTACAACCTCGTTAGAAGAGAAATTTAAGAAGGAAAATATAACTTGTAGGTTTTAGCATTGGAGTGGCACATTAGCCTCCATAATGCCACGACTAAGCATATCGACTCATTTCCAAACCATTAATGGCTCGTGTTTCTAACTTATCTTTTTACCATGCCATTTGGTGTCTTTGCTAAACTATCTCAATTTTTAGGTGAAGTGGCACAAAGTAAATAGCACATGATTATCACCTAGAGGGGGGGGGGTGAATAGGTGATTTTGTGAAGATGAAAGAATATAAATAAATATTGCAACGAGACAACTTCTGATGAAGTGATCATATCTTATCAGTATATAATTCTAACACAATCAATAAAAAGAAGTTATGGATAGAGAATTGCACACAAAAATTTATAGTGGTTCGGCTTTTGCAAGCTTACTTCCACTCTTCTGTATTACAACTTATTGGCTAGAATTCACTAGTAAGAACCGATCAAAGGTTTCAAGTCTTGAGCTATAAGTACTCAAGTTTGAGTGAATAACTCCTCACACTCTTAACCTTTAAAGGATTACACAGTTTTGCTCATCAAAGACAAATATATGAGATCACAAACACTTTTAAGATCTCAAAATTAAAAGTTTCAAATCTCGTGAATGCGAATTCTATTTCCTTCAGTTTTGAAATCTCCTCTTATACTCCTCCTAATCCAAGTTGACCGTTAGGCATATCTTCAGGAGGACTTATCCAGCCAATCTACCTATTGGCTTGAATCTAGTTGAGAAGATATGATGGCTTTAGGATTGTTGAGATTGATGCTTTCCATAATTTCTGTCGCCCATACAATAGATTGGGTTTCAAAAAGTCGAGTGTTTACGAATAGAAAGAATGTTTAACCTTTAGAAAGAAATCCCAAGAAAGTTGAATCTCCGAAAGATATTTGCAAGACTTTTCTTTTGCAACTCTTTATAAATATAGCAAGGAATCAAGCCAATCTGCCACTAGCCGTCGTACGGGTGATTTACTCCTTCTTATCCGATTGGAAAATGTATAAGAAAGGAAGTAATCAAGTCATGACTTTAGTTATGATTGATAATGTCTGATCACTTCTAATCAAATTTTTCACTTGAGAATACTTTTTATAAAAAACAAAGTCCCTAAGTTTTGTCAATCATCAAAACAACTTAGGGAATGTTTTCTCAACAATGATAACATTGATATAATCATATTTGTGGTTCATTCCTACCTTTTTGTGTGTTATTTAAGTTCTTTAGTCAAGTTGGATTATGTTTATTTGAGCTACATGTACCCATATAAAAATTCCCCAGTTACAAAGGTGACAGAAATGCAATGCGGAACAATGAACAATGAAAATTAAATTAGCATCAGCAGACAGCAAACAGAACATTAAGTCAACATAAGGAGATCAACCAACCATGTTCCTAAAGAGACAGGCAAAAGAAAAATGAGCAACTGGAGCTACCCATTCAAAGTTGGACGATCACACTTGAAACCAGAACAAATGTGAAAATTAATGGGGAATAACCCGATGTCAATCAATTTCCATACGCAGCGCGAAGGAAGGAAGATAATTTCTGCCAGATCACCATAAGGGACAATGGAGGCCAGGAACATGAACATTAATAAAATCTTTGTCCCTCATGATTCCAATATTAGCTTCTGAATAACCCTCATAGTCATAAGATTCCCGGACAATTAGTAGCGGACACAGAACTGTACATTTGAGATCAACATAATCAGATCAGTGTTATGACATCTTTTACCACAAATAAAGTCGCTGCTTATCCCCATTTGAGGAACAATTTCCCTTGTCTTTGCACAAGGTCTAGCTCCCTGTTTGTGCTGGTAAATGAATATATTTGCAGATGTTATGCCTGTCTCTCATCAGGTACTGCAACTCACCAGGAAAGTCCTTAGGGTGAGGGGACGTGTACCTGAATCGCATTTTGGGAAATTCTGTGGAGAGTTCTTTTTTAGATTAAGATTTCTTCACAAGCAAACTGAAACTACAATAAGACATGGGGAAGAATAATCTTATATCAATGTTCATTAAAAAAAATCAACCAATAAATTCTCTGAAAGTTAGGAAAAAGAGCATCAATGCCTTGCAACGTCAAATGGAATTTATTTTACACCTCGAATTATTTGGTTCCTTAAACGTGGAATTTCTTTCACATCTACCCTCAATTCAACAATGCAAAAAAAAAAAAAAAGAGACAAAAAAAAAAAAACAAATAAATAAATTCGACGGGTGGCCAATAATCTTTGCTTCTGTTTCCATCACCCCTATTATCAAAACAAACCCTAAAATCCCTCCCATCCACTCTTTTCCACCTTCTTCATTCCCATTCTGTTCAATTTTTTCAATCCATTTTGCATGTCTTCCTCTTCTCCCCATCGCTCCTTCCTCGTTCATCCCAAGGAACAACTTGAGAAGGAGGAAGTTGGACAACCCTCCTCCCTCTCTCTCGTTCCCGATCCATATCGCCATGGATTTGCGCCATTTGATCCTGCTCCTCCTTTTCGCTTCCATCTCTCTCTCCGAAGCCAAGCTCAGCCCTAATTATTACCGGAAATCATGCCCCGATTTCGAGAAGATCGTCCGCGAGACCATCACCAACAAGCAGATGTCCACACCGACCACCGCGGCCGGCACTCTGCGCCTCTTTGTCCACGACTGCTTGGTCGAAGGTTGTGACGCCTCCATCCTCGTGTCCTCCAACTCCTTCAACCATGCGGAGCGCGACCACGACATCAACCTGTCTCTCCCAGGGGATGCGTTCGAGGTGGTCACTCGCGCCAAGACCGCCTTGGAGCTCTCTTGCCCTAAGACGGTCTCCTGTGCCGATATATTGGCCCAAGCCACCCGGGACCTTATCACCATGGTTGGCGGTCCTTTCTATACGGTTAAGCTTGGTAGGAGGGATGGCTTGGTGTCGAAGGCATCCAGGGTCGAAGGAAATCTTCCAAGAGTTACCACGAGCTTTGATGAATCCATCAAGATCTTCGAGTCCAAGGGGTTGACCGTGCAAGAATTCGCAGCTCTAATGGGCGGACACACCATTGGGTTCTCCCATTGCAGGGAATTCAGCGACAGGATCTTCAATTATGGCAAGACCTCCGGCTATGATCCCGCTTTAAATCCCAAGTTCGTTGCTGGCTTAAGGCAAATGTGCGCCAATTACACCAGGGATGGCAGCATGGCCGCCTTCAATGACGTAATGACGCCTGGAAAGTTCGACAACATGTACTATCAGAACCTGCCGCGCGGCCTAGGGCTATTGGCCATGGACCATGCGTTGTACGCGAACCCTAGGACACGGCCGTTCGTGGAGATGTACGCCAAGGACCAAGCTGCGTTTTTCCAGGTGTTTTCGCGTGCCATGGAGAAGTTCAGTGTTTATGGCGCCAAGACTGGTCGGAATGGAGAGATCAGGAGTAAATGCGACGCGTTCAACTCGATTAGAACTTAAAAATGGATGCAACATATATGGAGAGACATCTTTAATTGTGTAATCTTCTTGTAAGGCGTAGTATCATTTGCTTCATACCTATGATGCCAATTATAACATTTGGAGGAGTATGAGGATGGAGGTACAACGTTATTGTGATAAAAAGGGATTCAAGTGCTAAAAGAGATATGCCTTTTTCGTGTTCCTCTAGTTCGTACGTACAGGAGTTAGATATACGATATGCATGTACGTCTTTCTTGCCTCTAATGAGATGAGGAAGTTCTCGGCAATGGACAGATGTTAAGAGCCAATGATGATTTTTGGGACGTTCGGTAAACACAGTTGATAAATGATTTCCGAACTCTTTCTAGAATTTTTTCTCTTTCTTTTCTTTTGTTATTGCATTTATTTGGAGAATTCCATGTCCATTCCGAGTTGGGTAAGCATGGATTGGTGGGCCAACATGGAATGCTGATAACATTGATTAAAGGTCACTCGCAGTTTCATTATCCAAACGACACTGGTCTCTCCCTCTATCTCCTTTTCTCTTTATGCTCCTTTTGGGGGCCTGAGTGTTTCTAGCTTTTGGGATTCTTCCTAGGATTCCTTCTCCTTCGTGGCGCCATCCCTCCATGCCTTTTCCCCCGACAAGTTTCTCTTCTCTTCTTTCCATCATCGAGAGCTAATCTCTTTATGTCCCTTCAGCATGGCTGAGGGTACCCCGGAAAAGGGGGGATTGGATTCTCCTACGTCTTTTCTTCTTTCACTTTTCTTCTTTGGCTTTGGCGGGGTCGTAAAGTATGGGATCGCAAGCCCTTTTGGTATGCTTGAAGATCCTTTTTATCTAAACTTTGGTCCATAAAAGTCAAGCCCAACGGACAAGTGAGGGGGTCGAGACCGGTTGGTGTGTGACGTGGATCTGACATGCTTAACAATCGGGATAAGTATATTAGAAGAGTCATAATTTTTGTTTGACACTCACCTAAATGATAATTTGTGTAAAATTGACACTTGAGTGCAAATTGTGCTACTGTTTTTTTTTTCTTAATTTTCCATTGTGATGTGGAATTTTTTAAAACAAATTTAAGTCTAATGTGCAATTTTTTAGAAATTTTATACAGTTATATGACATCATTTTTGGACTCTTGTTCTCTTCCTCAAACAAAACCATTTTTAAACTCTCTCTCTTCTTGTCACTCAAGTGGTCGATTTTTAAAAATTAATGAGCCTAAGTGTTTGCTTCTAAAAATTTGTAACATTGAAATGATCATTAGTGAAGGTCATTGGAACTTTCGCGGTCCTTCAATCAGACGCTCAAAGACATTGTTTGCCTTCTCAAGTGTTGGTTTCAGCTTTTTGACGCACCACATGGGATGATATATTATAAATTGAAGCCACGTCAACTTTTTTGATGAGATAAATCGATGACATTCAAGTGATCAATTTTTCAAATTTCTGATATTTAAGTAAAAAAAAAAAAAAAAAATCACGACATTCAAGTGAGTAAAAGTTATGATATTCAAACGATTTATATAAGACATGGTCCACAAAAGTCAAGCCCAACAAACAAGTAAGGCAGTCGAGGCTGATTGTTGTATGATGTGAATCTGATGCACTTAACAGTCAATATATGTGTGCTTAGTAAAGACCAAACAAGTTAGGTTACGAAATCAGAAAACGGGAACGAAAAAAAAATGCTAAAAAATGCACAAGGGTTTTTCTTTTCTTGTGTCTCCTTGTCGGGTCAATGAACTTCTCAAGGACACTAATTATGACGTCATAATCGCATGCTTTAAGTTTGAGAGCCCTTAATTATCTAAAAATAATAATATCCTTCGAAAGGGCCTTATTATACAAATATATTAGGGAAAATCTCAAATAAGGACCTGAAGTGGAGCCATTTTCTCAAAAAAGGACCTAAAGTGGACATTATCTCAAATTGTTTTCTTAAGGACTTGAACTTCTAATTTTATTATAGGGTACTTTTGTCCAAGAACATTGTTGTTTATTTTTTGTCTCTCTCTTTTTCTTTTTTTTCTTTCTTCATCTTTCTCACTCTCTACATCACCTCCATTACAAAAGTCAAGCCCAACAAACAAGTCAAAAGGCAATCGAAATGAGCTTTCAAAAATAAGTTCTTTTTATTCCAACATTTGCAAATTCTAATTCAAAGTATGATGTGAATCTGATGCAGTGCATCAAACTCCAACGGTCAAATATATGTGTGCTTAGTCAAGACCAAATAAGTTATTAACACTTGGTTTCAAAATCAGCCAAAGAAAAATGGGAACGACAAGAAAAAAATGCTTAAAAATGCACAATGCCAATGGCTCCTTTCAATAATTTTCACACTCTTTTCTTGTGTCTCCTTGTCAGGTCAATGAACTTCTCAAGAACACTAATTATGACGTCATAATCGCATGCATCTTTAAGTTTGAGAGCCCATTACATTATCTATGGTGTTGAAAATAATAATATCTTTCGAAAGGGCCTTATTATACAAATATATTATCTCAATATATTATCTTGATGCTGCGCTTTTCATAGTACGTGACCCTCTAACTTCTGACATGTAGAGCACCTTCGGCAGGATCCATCATCTTGGCAGGAATTCTTTTAAAATTGCTTGCGAACTCTTGCCTTCTGAAGACGGACATTATGATTAGATCAGCAGCAAAGGACTCAATGAAGCTGGACCGCGATGTCCCTGCTCCTCGTATGTGAAAAGCAGCGGCGACATCATGATGGGCGACCGCATACGTGTATATATACGGCCACGTACGTATAGGGGATGAGTCCCGAAACCTAAGCAAAGAGAGGCAATCATTGGCGTGAGTCCATGCTTTCGAATCGTGGCGTGATCTGCTTTTGCTTGCTCGAGCGACGCGTGTGGAAACGGTGTTGGGGGTGATCAATGGGGAGGGTTTCGTCGTGGGCTCGTGGATGTGGCTGGACAAGGCATGCTTCTGCGGATTGAATGTGTGTTCATTCGTGGTCCAGTGGGTCTTTTTCTCTGGACTTCCTTGAGATTGAATCAAGCAAAAAGGCGCTCTGCCTGCGCTTTCCAACTGTTTTTGGACCAGAGACGGGGCGGTTCCACGTGATCCGATCCGATTGATGGTCCGCTCGTTTTGCACTTGAGAACGATATTGGGAAGATCGAGTTCGTAGGTGATGTGATGGACAGGCCGATCATCATATGGGAAACTATAAGAGAGTGTTTGTGTCTCTTGGCCAGATCACAGAAACCTTGCTCTGCAATGATAATAGATTTGATATGGCGGAACGAGTGTAGGAGTAAATACCCTGCAATTGATGCTCATAACAGATTGGAGAGGGCGGTGAGCTGGCTTAGGAGTTAGCTTAAAGCCTCTGTTATTTTACTTGATTATGGCAATATAGTGTTGCCCGGGACCTGATTTTTTTTTGGGCTCGGGCTTAATTTCTTGAATCAATGCGCAGGTATCAAACCGCATTAGATCACGGCATGATTAGTATTCAAATACATCAAGACTTCCTCATGCATATGCTGAACTTTTTTTTTTTTTTCCTGAGGCTAAATTTGTGAAATCAGTGTCACTGTTCTAATAACCAAAATTGTTAGATGGGTGTGTGATATGGTATTTAAATACTGTAACAATCCCCCTAATAAAATTCCAATATTGAAATCCCAATCACCACCCCAATAAATATCAAATGCTGAGCTGACATTTTATCATAATCCAATGGTTTTCAACAAAATTGCTCTTTACCAACTGTTCAGAGGCAAGAGCACAAAGGGAAATTTGAAACAAGTACACATCAGTGCGAACATAACCTAAAAAGATTGAAGAAACTGACTTGCTCCAGGGGCACGTGACCTACTGTATGAGGTGGTCCTGAGCTAATGGCACATGCGAGGTTGACTCACGTGCACTCGGGGCGGGCAATACTTGCTCAAAAGAACTGCTCTCTCGGGTGCGCGATTGCTGCAAAATCAGCTCCAAGATAAGAGTGCAGACGAAGGCAGAAGTCATTCGACTCTGCTCTATACGTTACTCTGATCTGCTCAACATCTGCAATCAAAGAACTTTGTACCGCATATCATCTCAATTTGAGTTTTTCATTGGCTGGCTCGTTCCAAATTGACAACAGAAAACAGCTGAGCCATCCTCAAGCGGCTTATGACATTTCTGAGACGTAATTTAACTAAATATGCACATTGGTACATTAGCATTTTCTAAGCACTGCTTTCACAGGCGACCAGTTCCTCATCCTGGACTCTGTGGAATAAACTCAACTTGGTTATGGCAAGAGCTTCACCAAATAATGAAGCTCGTGTAGATTTCATTATGTAGACTTCTACGTAGTCACCAATGGAAGGATTTCTCTTGCTAGTAGAATTATCAGCACGATCAATGACTGGGAGTTTTGCAAAAGACACTCGGTGGCCTCTATCACTCTTGCCAATGAGTTCAGTGTCAGGAGCTCTCTTGTTGGGCCCTTCAACCAATACAAGTTGGATGCTTCCAATTTGGGAATCAAAACACTGACCCGTACTCTCACGGAAAGCCTCAATAAGTTCATTCAGCCTCCTTTGCTTGACTTCTTCGGGAACATCGTCATCGTAGTTTCTATTAGCATGTGTTTTCTCTCTCATGCTATAAGCAAACATGTATGCCATATCATAACCAACTGTTCTTACAAGGCTAAGTGTGTCTTCATGCTCCTCTTCAGTTTCTCCACAAAAGCCTGTGAGCCAAAGAAATGAGGGGACAGAAAAGAATCAGAAAGCCTACAACCTCGTTAGAAGAGAAATTTAAGAAGGAAAACATAACTTGTAGGTTTTAGCATTGGAATGGCACATTAGCCTCCATATTGCCACGATTAAGCATGGCACATTAGCCATCCATAATGCCACGGTTAAGCATATCAACTCATTTCCAAACCATTAATGGCTTGTGCTTCTAACTTATCTTTGTACCATCTCATTTGGTGTCTTTGCTAAACTATCTCAATTTCCAGGTGAAGTGGCACAAAGTAAATAGCACATAATTTACTTAATATAATTTGCATCTGTGGTTTATTCCTACCTTTTTGTGTATTATTTAAGTTCTTTCATGTCAGGTCGGATTATGTTTGTTTGAGCTACATGCACCCATATAAAAGATCCCCAGTTACAGAGGTGACAGAATGCAATGTGGAACAATAAACAACAAAAACTAAATTAGCATCAGCAGACAGCAAACAGAACATTAAGTCAACATGAGGAGATTAACCAACCATATTCTTAAAAAGACGGGCAAAAGAAAATGAGCAACTGGAGCTACACATGCAAAGTTGGAGGTCACACTTGAAACCAGAACAAATGCAAAAATTAATGGGGAATAACCCGATGTCAATCAATTTCCATATGCAGTGCGAAGGATGGAAGGTAATTTCTGCCAGATCATCATAAGGACGGATTATGGCAAGGAATGTGAACATTAATAAAATCTTAGTCCCTCATGATTCAATATAAGCTTCACAATAAACCTCATAGTCATAAGATTCCCAGACAATTAGTAGCGGGCACAGAACTGCACATTTGAGATTTAACATAATCAGATCAGAATGTTATGACATCTCTTACCACAAATAAAGTCGCTGCTTATCCCCATTTGAGGAACAATTTCCCTTATCTTTTGCACGAGGTCTAGGTATGCCTCACGGGTATAGCCGCGACGCATTCTCTCAAGCACTGTCGAGCTCCCTGTTTGTGCTGGTAAATGAATGTATTTGCAGATGTTATGTCTGTCTCTCATCAGGTACAGCAACTCATCAGGAAAGTCTTTAGGGTGAGGGGACGTGTATCTGAATCGCATTTCAGGAAATTCTGTGGAGAGTCTGTCTAGAAGATCTGCAAAACGCAGACCCGTTTTTTTCACCTTGCACGTGCTGGAAAATCCTTCACTCAACTTCCAATTCGTGCCTGGTTCAACATCTTTTTCAAGCCCAGACATGTCGTTGTAGCTATTAACATTCTGGCCAAGTAGTGTCACCTCCTTCACACCTTCTTTTGACAACTCTTCCACCTCCCTTACGATTGACTCAACAGGGCGTGACCGTTCTCTACCTCTAGTAAAAGGAACAATGCAAAATGAGCACATGTTGTTGCAACCCCTCATTATCGAGACAAAAGCAGTAACAGAGTTCTTAGAGATTCTAACTGGACTGACATCAGCATAAGTTTCTTCAAGTGAGAGGAGAGTATTAATTCCTTTCTGACCATAGTCAACCTCTTCCAACAATCGAGGCAAATCTCTGTAAGCGTCTGGTCCGCAAACCACATCAACCATCTTATCAGCATCTAGTATCTTCTCTTTTAACCTCTCTGCCATACATCCCAACACAACTACCTTTGGAGGGCGCAACGACTGTGACCTACCGATTTTGACATTGCTCTTCCAACGTCTCTTGAGGAACCAAAAGTAGTTAAGTCTTTGCCAGACCTTCTGCTCTGCATTGTCTCTTATAGCACAGGTGTTGATAAAGATGATCTCAGCACTTTCAGGGACATCCACAACTTCACTATATCCTGCATTCTTCATGATTGAAAGGACAATCTCCATATCGTTGATGTTCATCTGACAACCATAAGTCTCTTGATAAATTCGACCTTTTGAAAGACCTTCGGCAGCTGGTACAAGACTAGTGGATTTAAGAAAAGTAAGAAAGCATCTATAAGTTTTAGAATTACTCATATTGAAGAATAGGAGAAAGAAAAAAGAGGCTGAGCTTTTCCAGTTTCTTCTTGAAAATGACTTTCTGCATATTTCGCAAGGCAAAAAGAGGGAACTTCTGTTTTCAGAAAGCAATAAGATGTTAAATGGTTTTCTAGAGCTAATGCCAACGTTCTACCGATATGATGTTTATAATGAATTACTGAATCGCTGCATATTCCTATAATCCTGCGTATAACTTTCTGACTAAAATGATTGTGAACTTTCATACTTTTCAGTTGACTGACAGCGAAGCTTCCAGTTTTATGATGTTTCGCTTTTGATGTGAATGCCACAGTGAGGTACAGCTTGCAAAGTACTACATTGGCATACTCTCAAATAAACTGAAAGGAGTATGCTACCTGTACTCATATGGTTATTGACAGGCATGGAAGTTTGTTTTGGCCAATTACTAAAGGGCCGATGTCAACAATCGAGTTTCCATGAGCAATATTAAGTCAAAGTATCATTGCTCAACTAGAACGAGAAAAAATATCAAGTAAATACGTCGACAGCCACTGTCGAAGGAATGTTCAAGAATTCCAATTGTTCTAGTACTTGGGAGTCATTATAAGAGAACCAATTCTGCTTCTGCTGAAGCACGAAATTCATGACATCCAGTTGGACATCAAGTCGAGGATTCATCAACTGCTGCACTTCTAAACACTGTACTATCCGAACCATTCCTTACGCGCAAAAAGCCAAACACTTGGAGACACTCAACCAGGATTTCACAGGGAAGCGCAGCTACCGAGAACACCAGCAACCGAGAGCACGAACAATCTAGCTGGACACTCAAGTCAGACACCGAAAGCTCTACATTACATCTGGAGGCAAGCAAAAAGACGCTTCAGAGAAACTCACTCGGGCTGGACTCCAGGGGCGGAGAGAGACGCTGCGGACTGCGCGGCAATGAAGTCCTTCAGGCTCGGGATCTCGGAGCTCCTCCCGTTGCTGCCGGAGAAGGAAGACCGAGACAGTCTTCTCGAGAAACCGAGAGAGAAAGGAGCCCCCGGCGACCGCGCCGCCGCGCAGAGGCCCGGAGGCGAATAGCGCGAGGCGCCCGTCGTCGGCGGCGACGTCGAGGGGAGACGCCGGAGCGCGAACCGGCAACAGCGCCTAGGGATTTTGATGGAGGAGAGCGACGTCAGGGAAGACGCCATTGCAGTTGCAGAGAGAGAGAGAGAGAGAGAGGATGGATAGGGATTGTGGCGAAGCCGCGGCGAGCTTGGAGACGAGCAAATCGGTAGCAGGGGTAATAAAGTCAATTGGCGAACGATATTCTCTTTTGTTAATGGAATAATAATACAAATAATCGACAAATTTTGGCTTAATAATATAATTTATGAACTTTTAATTTAGTCGATATTATTTTTGAATTTTCTTTTTTATATATTCAATATAGTCTCTCAAAATATAGTCTTCCCATAAAAGTGAGTATGTTCGGAACAAGAATTTTAGCAAATTTAGGTATTCAATTCTCTCGCGATACCTCTCTTAAGCCTTATCTTATCGGGATAGACTTTTTAGCATCCGATTAAATCTCACTTTAAATATAAGGCTTTTTGGCCTCAGTTTTTTATGTACAAGATTCTTATGAAAGTGAGTGCAAAGCATATTATCGACCATTCTAAAATCTCTAATATTAGACGGAAACTTGAAGAGAAAAATGGAGAATTAGTTTTGCATGCTTTGAACACACAAACATAATGATAACATTGAATATTTTCATGTATGAATTAAATATATACTAAAAATTCAAAGAATATATTGAATAAAAGTTTATGAATCACATTGCATATTGAATTAAAATTTAAGGATCATATCGAACAGATTAAAAGCTCATGAATCATATTATGTATTAGAGCAAAGTTTATGGATTATTTGTGTCAATGTAAAACCGGCCTGTTTTTAAATTGGCATCGAGTTGCAAATAATCAGATTTCCACGTCCGTCTTTTTTTTTTTTCCTCTCTAGATTATCAAAATTAAAAAATCGAGTACGAAATACCTGAAAATGAATTTTCTTCTCCCGTTTCGGGCAAAAAATCGAAATGGAAAGGGCGTTGCGGTCATTTCGTTCCGCCATTTTCGTCTCTTCCCGGACCGCAGGAGGATCTCCCCCATCGTCGACGCCCGCAAAACTCGCGCTCTGCAACTCCCGACGAGAAAGTAGTCCAAGTTGGGGGGGAGGAAGACGATGAAGATGGACAGGTGGAGAGCTTCGGCTCGCCGCATCCTCAAGCTCTCCTCGCGCCCCGATCCCGCTCCTCGGTCCGCCCCCGATCGCGGCAATCCGGCTCGTCACGGTATCGTCGCTTCGAGCGAGCATCTCAAAAATCGGCTTCGGCTTGCGTTTTCCGTTGTTTCGAGCGTTGTTTTGTGTCCCGATGGGAAGTTCCTTTAGCGAGATCGTCGCTTCGGAAGCTCGTTCGTCTCGAATGGGAATCATACGACCGGAGTATCGCGCCGTCGTTCGCTGCGATTCTGTTGTTCTGGACGTTGTTTTCGTAGATTTTGTACTGGAGCAATTGCGTGCCTTCGTGGAGTCCGGTCCGAGGTTTACTGGGAGCATGATGGCGTTTGTGCTCCTATTTATCATCCTTGTCGCGGGAAATGAGGTGTGCCGGCGACCGGCGGCGACTGGTCCGCGGAAATAACGTGTTTTCTGAGCGTTCGAGTCTTTCCTGTCCAATAGTCGATCATATGATGACATGGCGTCGATTGTTATGTTACTTGACTGATGGAGATTGGACGAGCTAATTTGAAGCAAGATAATACATTAGACGATCGTTGACTGTCTATGCACTGGAGTCTCAAGTTGTTCTTGCATAAGAATACTAATTAACTCCATAAATGCCTGAACTCGCTTGTAATTTGACCTTCGATTAGGTTAAATGGACGTTGTGGATCATAAACAAATCCTGATAACATTGTCCTGAATACAGGCTCGCTGCATTGCTCTGGTGGATCTTGCCGAGCAACTCAATTTTATTTCGGACACAAGCAGCCTCTTCCTTTGCCTCTACGAGAGAGAGAATTTGCTTCAGCAGCAAGCTTAATCCAAGGTCGATGCTATGGCTCCCTGGCCACAAAAATTCAGAGGAACCCCAAGTTTGCCACAATAAATTCGGATGATATAAGGTATTTTAGGGACTTGTTGGGGGATAAAAATGTTATCCAGGATGAAGATGCTCTCCAGGCTGCAAATATGGATTGGATGCGGAAGTACAAAGGTTCAAGTAAGCTTCTGCTTCTGCCTCGGAGCACTGAAGAGGTCCATTTCTTTCTTCTCCTCGATATATTTGGTTTTTCTCTTGATGATGAAACATTCTGCATTTGACCTCCAAAATTTCAATGTGATAGTAGATATCTTTTTCTTTGAAAGATGTTGTGAGCTGCATGTTACCTTGTGCTTGGTTACATTGGTTCATATGACTCTCAAGTCTCAAGTATAGGGCAGTTCTCTCTCTCTTCCTCTAAAGATTTTGTAAGTTGCATTTACCTTGTGCTTGGTTATATTGGTTCATATGACTCAAGTATCAAGTATTAGACAGCTCTCTCTCTCTCTCTCTCTCTCGGGGTTCGTGCATGTGTGTCCGTGTGTCCCGCTTGTTCACCCGCACGCATGTAGGCACACTATAACAGTCTTCAGTTCTTAATAGATTAGCTGTACATTTGAACATGCACGTTGCTCACATGCATG
Organism: Eucalyptus marginata; assembly: GCA_014182565.1. Classification (NCBI taxonomy): domain Eukaryota; kingdom Viridiplantae; phylum Streptophyta; class Magnoliopsida; order Myrtales; family Myrtaceae; genus Eucalyptus; species Eucalyptus marginata. Next base: position 33,989,933 of record CM024593.1, read on the forward strand.
ATGTCCATTCTGCCTTGAATATTTCTCTTATTCAGTCTTCTGCTTTGTTCATGCTGTCATATAGTTCACTCATTGAATGCTTGTGAAAATTTTCTGTCCCAGGTTTCTCAAATTCTCAAATATTGTAACTCCAGATGCTTGGCTGTTGTTCCTCAGGGTGGGAACACCGGTCTTGTTGGAGGAAGTGTACCCGTTTTTGATGAGGTACACCTGTTATTGATTTTTTAATGGAATTTATTGCATGCATGCTTGTGCATGCACTCACCAGTCTCCTTTTGGTCTCTTTATCATATTTTAACTTACTGCCATCTAATTATGAATGCCTGTTCTGTTATGAACAGAGATTTTTCCTTAATCAGCAAGAAAAACCATTTAGTCAAAATGGCAGATGGCACTAGGAAGAGAGCGCCCATGCTGAAGTTATTTGACACCATCACATCATTCTCACCTATTTTCTTCCTTTACCAAACATCAGTTTTGTATATGAAAATGTCCTTCTTGTACCTAAAAGATAAGCATTAAGAAAAAGATTTGTAATTTACAAAACTTGAAATTTTCCCACATCAAACCGCCTCATATTTCTTTCCTTTCAAACTGTGAAAAGCATGTGAGAATCTTAGGGATTTCTTTTTCTCATTGCTTTATAGGTATCTCCATTTTGAATATCTGTTTATAGCTGAAGATACTGACTATTGAGACTTGAGAGGATATTAATGTTTTTCAGTGGCCCTAGAGAGTAGACAGATGTTTTTAGAGTACAGATGAAATGTTATTTTCTATTTTTATAATGTTACAACTTACCAAAGAAAATCTGTTTTAGAAATTGCTAGGAACTTCTACTTGTGCTTTCACATTGATGCGTTTTGACATGAATGACCGGCAGATTGAAAACACCATATAACCAGATGGCCTTTGAGAGTGCTGACATAGAAATGTGGTGGTTAAATACCCTTACGAACTGACTTTTGAGGGTTATTTTCAGTGATTGAATTTTACTTGATAGTATCCATGATCCTTAAATTTTTATGAGTTGTTGGATGTAGGACAATTTACAGAGATCTGTGACGGAAAAAAAAAAAAATTCAAAATCACGCAATGCACAGTTGTTTACCAAACTGAAATGTAGAGTAGCCGAATCTCTATCTAAAGTGATCTTGAATGGGAGGAGTGTTTGAATTTGGGCTGGGAGAGAGAAATTCAGCTAGCGGAATCCAACTTGGATTCTGATTTTCTCAGAGATTTTGCAGAAAAATGGTTTCTGTTGCCTATTGTTGATCCTGAAGGTGAACCACTATTGACCCATGCCCTTATCACGTGTTTGGCGAAAAATTGGGTGATTGTCCTACAACTGCATTACTTATGGAGTTTTAAATATGGTAAATGTCTCAAAGTGAAGCTTGAGCGCTAAAAGTGGACAACCTCGATTAGAAATCATAAGTGTCTTCAAAACTAAATTTATTCAGCTTATTCTTTTTGAAAGTATGCCTTATGTAGCTTAATTGCCTGCAATCTGAATGGCTTTTGGTTATTTATTCTGCAGGTGATTGTGAACTTAGGTTCAATGAATAAAGTTTTATCTTTTGACGAGGTACGTTATACAGCATGATGGAATTGTCATTTTATGCTGGTTCTCCTCCTTCAAATTACACATTATATTTTTGTCCAGTATCTGAATTCTCTCTGTATGATTGTGAGACTTCATTATTGAATCTTTTTAGCATCAATCTTCTCAGTTCAATGTTTTTCTCCTAAAATTATCCTATTAGGTGCACTTTTTTTTTTTTACCTGATACTTCATCTCCTGCTTTGGGTTTTGAGAGCTCTGCAAGCTCTGTTATTTGGCAGTTTGGCATGCTGAACTCATTGATAAGATGTTCAGAAGATATTTGCTTCAAATTATTTGAAATTTTATATTATTGCTTTATAGGTTAGTGGTATACTGGTTTCTGAAGCAGGGTGCATACTGGAAAGCTTGGTGAATTTTCTAGACAGCAAAGGGTAAGTGCTATTGGCATTACTTTATTTCTGCAGAGTTCACAGAGGATCGTGCATCTCGGGGAATGAGTGGTTTTGTGTATGATGCCGATAACAGAAACGAAAGACAGATCATATATAGTTGCATAGATATAATTTCCTCGAAGGGAATGGCAGACTGTGTATGTGCGGACCGTAAACTCTGCTATTTTTCCCAAACCAAATACATGCTAAATGTATCTTCATATGCTTAAATTTTTCTTCATGAAAATCAATTTCCCCATCATCCTGCTTCAGGTTGTAAATTAGGAATTCCCACATATGATTTTTTTTTTGGAATCAAACATTTAAAGGTTATGAAAATGGCGGACCTTCATCAACTTTGTCTTTAAGTGCATCATGCTTCCATTCAGATTTATTATGCCACTGGACTTAGGTGCGAAGGGAAGCTGCCAAATTGGAGGAAATGTTTCGACAAATGCTGGTGGGCTGCGCCTTCTCCGATATGGCTCACTTCATGCTAATGTACTCGGTAAGTAGATCTTCAAAATGTATAGTTTCTTTTTTTGAATTTTCCCATATCCATGACGATGGCACTGGATGTGTAGTTACTTTCTCGAAGGTTTGAATTTACGTGGATTGCAATACTTAAATCTGCATCCATGTAAGTTCCAAAGCAAGTCTGCGAAGTTTTAGGATTGTGCAAGTGGAGTCATAAATGTTTTCACTCTTTGTTGATTGTGTCCTAATCTTTCTATTTTGGTTAATCGAGTCCCAAACCTCTTGAAAGAGGTCCAATCAAGGCTTGATCTCATCATCAGTGTAATTTGGTCACCAGAGAAAGGACCCTTTCGGCTGTCGGCTTTATATTCAATTAAGCATGATTTTTGACTATGTTCAAGGGATAAAACACAAGTTTCCTGAATCATAGAGTAGCAAATTTGATTATGGAATCAATTGAAAGAAAATTCAAAGATTATGTAAATAGGGAGGAAATCCCAACCCTCGTTATTATGAATTTTCCTTGATTTGTATGACATTCTGGTTTTATTTTGCAATTGATTCACAAATTCAATTTCTTTGCTCAATTATTGATAAAACCCATGTGTTTTTCTCCTTGATTATGGTTGAAATCATGATTGATTTGTGAACAAAAACAAATGGTTGCACATCCTTCAAAAGGTTTAGGACTCAATTGCCTACAGTAGAACATTTGGGACTTAATCGACTAACTGCCAAAAAGTTTAGGACTTCTATAGCTTTTATCCCCGAGTTCATATGCTGCAATATAGTGTCTGATTTTAATTTGGAGACATTGCCAGGTTTTTGTTTGTTTCTGGACAATTAGTTTAGGTCTGTGTTGCAGGTCTTGAAGCAGTTTTAGCTAATGGAGATGTGCTTGACATGCTCGGTACTTTACGCAAAGACAACACTGGGTACGATCTGAAGCATTTGTTTATAGGTATTATCAACACGATGGGCCATTTCAATTGATAAATTTATGGTACACCCCATATGATTAATAGGATAGTATGCCACCAAACGATGATTCTATTTGATGTTGTAGGCAGTGAGGGGTCCCTGGGAATTGTTACAAAGGTGTCAATTCTGACTCCTCCAAAGTTATCATCAGTTAATGTAGCTTTTCTTGCATGTACAGACTATTTAAGCTGCCAGGTACAATTAGTTTCTTCTCCAGATTGACTTACATATTCCAGAATGAAAAAATTTTGATCTAGACCTTAAGCTTGTAATCTGGGCATACTATGTCCTATGGTCTTAAAACATCTTTTAATTGAGCACAAGTCAGTACCCTTTTTTTTTATCATGTGCATCAGAAACTATTGTTGGAAGCAAGGAGGAAACTGGGAGAAGTTCTCTCCGCTTTTGAGTTTTTGGATGAACAGGCAATGGATCTTGTAAGCTTTCTGCACTTTTAAGTATTATATCAGTCATTTTGTACATAAGTAACATTACTATCTTATCCTTTGAATTTTGATATATCGCCCGTCTTGGAATGGAGTTGTAAGTTGCAACAGGATTGAATGTGGCTGCTAGAGCTGCCATCATATGCCATTTATGTCTTACAGTTTTCTGCTCTTACTTCCACTTTCCATACTAAATACTTTTCACTTTTAGGTCATCCATTTTCCATTACAGTGCACTACATGTCACTAAAGTATTTTTCAGTAGTTTGTTCCACTGCTTGGTGTAGAAGATGCTAGGTTTATGACAATCTCTTCGTTTCCTGTTATAGATTGTGTATTTCTTAACCTTCCTCTGTTTTTCCCCCCTTCTTGGCATGCTATTTTATGACTATGAAACACATGACTTGACTGTTATAGATGGACTAAGTCTAAGTTAACATCTTTTTTCTTGACAGTCTATTTATTACTGTGAAGCAAGTCTTGAAAGTAAAAGTAAAAGTAGATCCTTATGGTTTTTTTAAGCCAAGTTATTTCACTCTTTGTGGCAGGCACTAAACCATTTAGAAGGAGTCCGGAATCCATTACCTGCACTGCACAAGTTTTATGTTCTGATAGAGACAACAGGCAGCGATGAACGTTCTGACAGGTAAATCTCTTCTTTTACTGCTCAAATTGAGGTCACATTTAAGTCCACATGAACCTCTGATGCACTATAACCTGCATCTACTGGAAAATTACACTCCTCTCCTTGGTCACTGCACAACTTTTTTTTATGATTTATTTTAACTGGCCAGGATGGCAAGATTACCTTTGAATATTCTTCATTGTTAGTCTGAATTAACTGGAGAGCTGCGAAGGCTCCAATATGAAGATCTTTGATGAGGAAAAAAAAGTGAATCTAGTTTCAATGGGGATTCCAAGCTTAAGACAAATTGAATCCTTGCTGATCTTATCAAAGCAGAGTATAGATATTCATTCCTGGATTTTAAAGTTGCAGGCAATCAGATTTCTCAAACTTAGGATGAAAGTTCATCACTTTGTTATTCTGCTGCTCAAGTTTAATTTCCCTTTGAGATTAACAATACATCTAGTATATAGTACCTGACCTGCTTTTTGCAATTCTTGGACTTGCAATAAAAATGGAAGCTCACTGTAAAGAGGCAACCACACCTTAGGCAATTTGGCTTTCTGCATTGCTGACCTTTTCCTGTCACCAAAGCATAAGAGATTGCAATAGCATATGTGTGCTGGACATTTTCTGTTTGCTATTTGGTGGTAACTTGATAGTGCCATGCATAGTTTGGTTCTACTATAGCGAAAGAACAGGTTATGGTTCTCTTATCACCTTTTGTACATGATATTCAATTTGGATAATTTCAGAGAAAAGCTTGAAGCTTTCCTTGTTCATTCCATGGAAGAAGGCTTGATTTCAGATGGTGTTGTTGCACAAGACATCCAGCAGGCATCATCAATTTGGAATATTCGTGAGGTTTCCAGTTCTCTGTGATTTTTTTATTGTCAAATTCCTGCTTACATACATTGGGAGTAGCAATAGGCATATTTATCACAATCCATCAATTCTAAAATTCGTATTTTACTTCGATCCAAGTAGAGTTAAGGCCTGTAAAATTTGGGTTTATCCGATGAATCCATATATATTTAAATCACAAGCATGTCCATCGTATCATCAGCGAGTTTTACTAACGTGATATAATTTTAATGAGTCTATCAATTCACAATTTGTTAGTTTATGTGTTGCATAGTATAGTTTTTTTGGGTATAGTCCATGGCATATCTTATATATTTAATGATCTGACAACAATATGACTAAATTTATTATTTTTTAATCTGCTTATTGAACAAATGGTATGCAAACATTCTGTCTTTATCCTTAAATGTGATACTTATTAACATATATGAAACATGACACATGACATGGACTTGTGATACTACATAAGAAAACTAAATCATTTCGCTGAATCTTTCAATTTGATTTGGTTTGCTATTCATGAATTTAAGATGATTCACAGATTGTTTCTTGATCTTCAACTATGAAAATAGGACTTTGGCTATTTATATCATATATATACACTTGGATTTTCCCCTCTACGGGGGCTTTTACTTTCTTTCTGTCTCTTGTCAACTCTATGAGAAGCATTTCTTGTAGTCCCAGATGTTCATTTGGTCGACCAATTGGCTCTTCTTTCCCTCTTTTTGAATCGACAGCTCTCTTTCTTTTGTTTGCATCTGAAGCTGCAATATCCTGTATTTGAAAAATTGAAGGCTATAACTATAAAGGTGCATTGATTGCTGCTTGAATACAAACCCTGTTGGAATGCTGTCTTCTCGGTTGTTCTCCTTCTTTTGAAGATACATAAAAAATATTCAATAATGGTGTGAGAAAAGCTTATATGGGTTGAAGCTTATTACAGGCTAAACACTGTCTCACCTTTCGTAGATTAAGATGAATTTCCAGGTTTCATGATTGATAATTCGTGTCAAGACTTATTAAGAATAGAAATGAAGTAACAGTTAGATCGAGAATCATGTTGAAAAAGTCTGGGTGGAAAGTTCATGTAATTACCTCCCATAAAAAAGTCAGCTACAGTGGATATAATTATGAGTGCAAGAAGATGATTGTTTTTGCTTGTAACTGATTTTGCATGCTTAGGTTGCCACTTTTCTGTGGTGCATCGCAGGGTATACCAGAAGCATTGATGAAAGCAGGGGCTGTCTACAAATATGATTTTTCAATACCTGTTGAAAAGATTTATGATATTGTGGAGGAAATGCGAAATAAACTTGGTGAGAGAACTTATTGCTGTTAGTTACTCAATACTTGAATGCCATGATATTCTTTTTCCAGGTCTATAATATTGACGTGGGATGAAAACAGTGATTTCGTTACCTAATGTGAACCACGGGGTTGCAGTGTCTTAGCAGGTGTCCTGTTGGCTAAAAGATACTCCTTTTTAGAATCCTTAAGAATCCTAAGCTGGTGCATTGTCTAACTTCATCTCCGTCATAAATCGTAACTTGTTGCTGGAATTCCTTGTGTGCATTAAATGTTTCGGAGGTCATGGACTATGAACCTGAAGGTGAACTTCAAAGAGTGAAAACAAGCTACTCGTATAAATCGTTATAAGATGTTTATAGCCATCAGTTTTGAGATTGACACTTACAGTGTGATAGACGATTAGTAACATCTGATTTGAGTTGCTTCTTCCATGAATGTTGCCAACATTTTGTCACTTGTCATAATCTTCCAAGGATGCTGGAGCATGAATAATTAGCCAATAATTAACTTTCTATTGGTTTTCAAATTTCTAGGTCACTCGGCCAGGGTCGTGGGATATGGGCACCTTGGAGATGGAAATCTGCATCTCAATATTTCATGTCCTCAATATGATGATGCTGTAATCTCCTTCGTCTTTCTTTAGAACGCTTCTATGTGTTTGAATACAATCTCATGAGAAGAGGTGCATTGCAGGTATTAGCACAGATTGAACCTTTTGTCTATGAATGGACTTCTAAGCATCGTGGAAGTATTAGTGCGGAGCATGGCTTGGGACTGATGAAAGCTGATAAGATTCTCTACAGCAAGTCACCTGCAGCTGTAAGTTGAGCTTCGTGCAGCAGTACCGGTACATAAATTGTAGGGGTTTATTACTTGGAATTGCACTCTTAAGTATTTGCAACATTCCATAGTTGTTGATATTTCGATGATTGCAAATCAAAGCAGCTAGGTTAGATAGTTAAGATCAGGTAAAACTCAGAAGCTTCTTTGCAGCGTATTAGGGCAAATAGAAAAAATGGTCATCCTTTGTTGGACATGGTCTACCATTTAAGAAACGGGAGATCTAGTCGAGAATCTAAGGTTCATCCAGAGCTTAACTTATATGCAGATGATAACAACTGTACCGTGGCGTGGGCAATACTTGTATATGGCACTAGAACTCTATCTAACACAAAGTGGATGTGGCAAAGACTATTGATAGAAAATGGCCCAGAGCTGGGAGCTTGGGATGTTTATAACTTCCCTTGAAACCTAGTTGCTTGGAGGTGTTGCATTTTGCATAGTTTAAGGTCTGCCTAAAAAATGTTTTTCTGATTTATTACTCGTGTTTAGCTGCCACTTTCTGCCCCAAAAGTTTAAGCTGTCTAGAAATGGTCTGATGTAAATCCAGCATATTTGTTAAAGTTCCCTCTCTTGTGTAAGCGAGGTGTGTGAAGTGCACTAGCTGGACGTAACCATATCCAGGCCATAACTAGAGACTAGACCACAATAACAGAAAACTAACATGGTAAGGACGAGTGTCAGGTGTTGGACCTTGACTTGTGCCCTAACTGTGTTGAACAACCATTATCCCCCAACGTTTATGTTGTCTGGAGTCGTGCCCATAATGTTTATACTCCATTTTTCTTTAGCAGTTCATAACATTCTCGTAGCATGATCCATTCATTATCTATATTAGCTAAGACATTTCTATTGGTAGCAATATATACATTATTTCACTCATTTCTATAGCTGAAAGATCTTCTAGCCTATTAGGCAATCTGAAAATTCGTGAGAAAGCATGCTCTTTAGATGTCTCAAGGGTAGAAGTGATCAACCCTGCCTGGCTGCCCAGGCCCGAGAGGTAAATGGGTGGGCTTGGGCAAAGATCATACGTGATAAAGCCCGGTCCACACATCTTTGGCTGGGCCCTGGCAAAAATTCCCTTATGGTCACCTCTCGAGGGTGGATACTTCTTTTATCTAGTTGTGCAAGTTGGTGAATAATACTCTGCCTGTATAGGTGCACTTGATGGCTTCTGTCAAGAACTTGCTGGACCCCAATCACATACTTAACCCGTACAAAGTTCTTCCCCAGTCTCTAAGCTCTACGTGATGAGGTTGGAAGTCCTATACACTGGATGCTTTGTGTGCTTCTCAGTTCTTAATTCGGGCTTCTAATTGTAACTAAGATATTGTTACAGCAACTACAGGAACTAATCGAGCATAATCTCATGGTGAAGAGTAACGCTATTGTGGGAAAATGGAGGAGTTCTGTGTGTAGATATCAATCAGAACATTGGCTCTCATCTTTGGGAGATGTAATAGAGCATCTTATCTCTGCAATATAAATGCTGTATGCAATAATAAGGTCACGTTCGTTGCCGTGACAGGATAATCTTGTAAAATCTTGTTGTTGGAATGTTGTATTGCTAGGTCTGACTATGTCTGACATCTTTATCTGTAACGTAAAGGGAGATGTCGGCTGATTTAAAGATCTTAATTCGAAGGCTACCAGCTATGGCTTCGTCGATGGAACTATTTTTTTGCACCGGATGGTTTCCAACACGAACATTTTCCCCAATTTCCTGTTGAATTTCTGCACGGGATAAACAAAGGAGGTTGCTACTTGCTGTTGCTGTTTGAATGGAAGATATGTACTGGTCGCTGTTGCTGCAAACATTCTTCAGCAAAGGAGGAGATTCTCTGCTTGTGGCTACAGCTATTAGTCAGGTTTTGTGTTGAAGTCACAACTATGTATCACACGATGGAAAAAATTTAGGGTTGATATGATAAATGAACTCCAAAATGGTACATTTATGATAAATTTATCTTAAATTAATTTTTTTATCACAAAAAAATTCCAAATTGTTATACTTTTGAAAAATTTACCCCAAATTAACTTTTTGATAACAAAAAAATTCAAATTGATATATTTGTAATGAATTTATCTCCATTAATTTTCTTTAAATTGAATTAAAATCACAAAAAATCACAATTTTTTTGCCACGAAAAAAAAAAAACTAGTTGGAAACATTTCCTGTGGACGAAGAAAACCCCTTTAAAAGTGGAGAAAACTCTTTTAGAAAGAGGAAAACATTTTCGCCACTCATTTTAATAATTTTTATTTTGTTTTGTTTTAAATTCAATTTTTATTTTATTTTATTTAATATTTTCCCTTGTTCTTCTTTGGCTAGTCGCCCGCCATGATGAAGGTTGGTGATCGGCCACTAGCGAGCTCGAGCTCGCCAAACAGGTGATGCTCGAGCATCACTAGAGGGCTCGAGCGAGTGATGCTAGAGGGCTGTGAGGCTTGAGCCTTGATGCTCGGGCATTGCCAGAAAGTGGTGAGGCTTGGACCCCACCATATGGCAAGGATCGCGAGAGCGGCGAGGCTTGAGCCACGCCCTATGGCGAAGCGGGAAAAGAAAAGGAATAAAATAAAAAAAAAAAAAGAAAGAAGAAAGAAATAAAATAAAATAAAAATATTAAAAATTCGATTTTTTTAAAAAAAAAAGAACACAAAAATATAAATAAAAATAAAAATGATTAGAATTAGTGCACGAAAGAAAATCAAATTAGATATCAAATGGTGGAAAATATTTTTTTCACTTTAGTTTCGGGTTTTAATCAAATATTAAAAAATATTGTCATTTTTCTTGAAAATGGGTTTTGGAAAATATTTTCCGACACATCATATTTTTCACGAAACGAAAGCGAAGCCTAAATATTCTTCCAAATTAGAGGGAGATATACAAATTTGCTGACCCACCCAGTGTTAAATTTCCTCAACATATGTTCTTACCTATTTAGTTGGTCTCTAGTAGAGGTGTGAAACGGGTGGGTCGGGTCGGGTCATTAATGGTCCGACCCAAATTGACCCATTAACCAATTTATGCCTAATGTAAATTTTTCGATCCATACTCAACTTGACCCATTTAACTAAACTTAAGAAAGCTTATTTCTTATATATATAATTTAAAAAAAATGGTATTACTAAAATAGTTTTATACAATACAAATTCAATGGACAATTTTTATAATTTTTAAAATAATTATTTTAAAAAATCGAATTTTAATTTTAATTTATTTATTTTTTAAATTAAATTTTTAATTATTTTTTTTTTTATTTTGTTAAATATATATTTTTATTTTTTTCATTTTTGTTCTTCTTCTTCTTCTTTGGCCAGCCGCCGGTTGGCGGCCGGGCCATGACGACGACTAGCGGCCGGCCATAAGCGAGCCTCAAGCTCGAGGCTCACTAGATCCGACGAGCTTGAGTCTCGCCGGATCGGCGAGGCTCGAGCCTTCCGGGACGTCGGCAAGGCCTCCGTCTCGCCAGATCCAGGCAAGCTCGAGGCTCGCCCCTCATCGGATTTGGCAAGGCTCGAGCCTCGCCGGATGACGGCGAGGCCTTCGCCTCGCCGGATGTCGGCGAGGCCTTCGCCTCGCTAGATCCGGGCGAGCTCGAGGCTCGTCGGCGTCCCCTCGCCGGATTTGGTGAGGCTCGAGCCTCGCCCAACGCCGGCGAGTTCGAGGCTTGCCAGATCGGCGAGGCTCGAGCCTCACCGGGCGTTGGCGAGGCCTCCGCCTTGCCGAGATCCAGCGAGCTCGAGCTCGCCCGATGTCGGCGAGCTTGAGGCTCACCCGGGCGGTTGCTTGGCCATCGCCATCGCCGGGCGACCGAGAGGAAGAAACAAGAGAAGAAAAAATAAAAGGAAAGAAAAAAGAAAAGAAAAAAAAAAAAAATAATTATAATTTCAGTTTTTATAAAAAAATATTTTTGTAAAGTTAAAGAGAGAGAGAGAGAGATTGTGAGGTTTTGAGTGAAAATGAATTCTAAATCCAACCCATTTAAGACCCACTTAAGACCCACCTATCTTAAGTTTTTAGTTGTTAAACCCATTTAACTAGCTTCTTCAAAAAACAAGTGACCCATATATGACCAAATTATGATTTAATTGAGTCATATATGGGTCTATGACCCATTTTGTCATCTCTAGTCTCTAGCAATATTTAGGCGGCGATTCTTGGTTGTCTTTTCTCTCGATTTGGAATGCATTTGGAAATCCCTTGAGCTCGGGGATATATGAGTGTTCTTTGAACCTCAATTACTCAAATCTCGGGGGGCTCGCGGACTGAAAATGGATAACCCGTAGCACTAGCATGGACTCATCTTCTTATTCTTCTGTGGAGCAAATGAATAATCCATTTTATTTTTTATTTGGTTTTTGTACCCTTTGGGAGCTATGGTTACTTGGTTTGGTGCTTTTATGCATGAAAGCAACTACCAATTCAAAGTGCATCCAAAAAGAGGGAAAAGCTGCCAGTGAAATCAACTCGACCAACTACGACATTGACCCATCTGCAATTCAAATCACAGAGTAAGAAATCTAGGAGCTGATTATGTGGATAGGTTGCTCTTGTTATTTCTTTCGTTCCTTGAATTGTCTTCAATTTCTGCCTTAATTCTTAAGAAACGCAAACTTAACTGTATAATGCTGGGAAAAGAGTTGCCATAAGTCTCAGATTAGGTCACGGATTCACGTTGAGAAAATATTAGGTATAGTTGGTGTAGCTACCTCAGTAATGCGCTAGTTCATTTTATAAACGACATGTGTTACTTGTAGACTCACTTTTAAGAAAAGCCGTAAGTTTATTTTCTTTCCTTCCTTTCTCTCTCTTCTTCACTATTTCTTTCTCTTTTTTTTTTTTTCCCCTTTTCCTTAGGCCTATGGCTAGCGGCCGGGCACAGGTCAAGGCCGGCGAGGGGGTCCTGGACCTCGCTTGTGGCTGGTGAGGATTGCTTTTGTCAAATTCGAGGAGGGCTCAACCCTCGTGGCCAAGGCTAGGGTTGCTCTTGCTGGATTTGGCGAGGTTTTGGGAGGTGACGGTCGTTGGATCTGGCAAGGTTCCGACAATAGTTGCGGGGGTGGCCGACGACCTGTGATGAGCATCAACGTTGCTCGTGAGCCATTCGTCCATGACTGGATGGGAAATATGGAGATCTGGGATCAATAGAATGCCTTAACGGTGACGGCCATAGATGAGCGGTGGCATGCTTGTGAGCGTTTCATCCATGGCTGGCCACTGCAATCGAGGATCGTCCATGGTCCCATAAGGCAAAAGGCAAAGGATGAAAGAATCAGTAAAGAAAGAGAAACCAAGGAGAGAGAGGGACTTGTAACCGTTCGTAAAGGTGGGCTCGCCAGCGACTCGTGTCGATCGCGAATGAACTAGTGCCAACATGACTGCTGCACTTCACAACATTGTACCATCCGAACATCCCTTACACAAAAAAAATCAGACGCTTGGAGACACACAACCAGGGTTTTACGCAGCGGGGAGCATTTGCCCAGAACACCGGAGAAAAAATTAAGTACTGCTGGGATGTCGGCATGTGAAATTTCCACCCCATTCATTGGGTAACATGTGTTGCTTGGGTCCTACCGCGCGCTAGAAGGCTTTTATCCCTTGGGCCCCTCCTCTCTCCCTCTCAGTTGATTTCAATTTCAGCAAAGAGGGACTTTCTCGTTCCACTCTCTCTCCCGTTTGCTCTCCCCCTCTCTTCGTGTTGCTCTTTCTCCGACTCATGACGGAGCTCGCTCGCCGTCCGATGAACCAAGCTGCCGCTGACGCCGCTTCATTTGTTGCCTCCGCAGTCCAACGAAACCACGCCGAATGATGCTATGTTCTCTTCGTCTCGCTCGACTCGCTTTGTTTCGTCCTTTCCGCTGCCACCCGTTGAACCACTCCACCTCCACCTAGGTACTAATTTTCTTACATTTACTCCAACATTGCATACCTTTTGTTTTATTGCGATTCAAGGTTTTTTCCCCCTCTCTATTCTCGCCTTCGCCACCCAATGAAGCACGCCACCGCGTTTGATGTCTCTGCCATTCGATGAAACCACACTGAAAGATGCCGTGTTATCTTCGTCTCTCTCGACTCGCTCTATCTCTCCCTTTATGTCGCCGCCCGATGAATCATGCCGCCTCTGCTAGGTACTGATTTTAGTCAGTTAGTTCCTCTTACACTTGTGCTGAACCTCATTTTGGGAAGGGTAGATGTTGTGTTTGATATTAGAACTTAGCAGCTTAGGAATGAAGGCTTCAATCGAATAAGACCCAAGTTGATTGCTGCAGTTTCTATTCCTAGTGCACGAATAATTTGTTGATGGGCGAGTTATTGGTTGATGATTAAAGCCACGCTCATTTTTGCCTATAGAAGTTCTATAGAAGTCTGTCAAAGTTGATCATTCTAGACATTTAAAACTTACTACCAGAAAAATCTCCACGGTAAGGCTTTTGGCATGGTTAATTTTAGAGTTATTGCTTCCATCCTAGGTTAAGGCACGCATGCCCAGCAATTTCATTAACAATGGTGTATGCAGAAGTACCATGTATTTGTGCAGCTTAATCTACCTGTCAGCATTGACAGGACTTGCCACTATAAGATGAACAATGCGTCTTTGTTAAATAACAGTGCGGGTTAGTTTTATGATATATTCCACTGTGTTGCTCTTTTGTATCCTCTCCATGATGAAAAGTATGTCATTCTTTGTATCTACAATCAACATTTTATTATGACTTCAATTTTCGAGCAATTGTACCTGTAAAACTCAACATGATTTTCCATGCTTAACATTCCATTTGTCATTTTAAATATTAGTTTGTTTTTATAATAGATGTTGGCATGCATGCTCAACGCTAGGATGAATCCTAATTATTTGTCATCATAAAGTGATATGATGCTTACAAACTTTCCAAATGCTATTGAATACTTATTTTAGGATAATGAATGTAGTCAAATATGCTCTGGAGATTTAGGTAATATCAAAATACAATATTAGCAAATATTATTTGAATTGTCTAGACTTATTTCTTGGAGAGTATTAATTTTTTAATAGAAATATTTCGTAGTCGTGCTTGTATTTGCACTTGCATTTTCATCTTAATAATCAGACAAGAAATAAAATTATTATACGTAGGTATATGATGCCTTCATTCAGTGTGAAGAATGAAGATGACTACTTGTGGAAGGGGAGAGAGAACAACAACTTGTATTGTGCTTTAATGACTTTTAGATGGGGCTTTTATATCATGTACAACTATTATTAAGTAAATTCGATTTGTGATTATATCCGGTTCATGCTTTTCTTCTTATATTTCACTTCAATTTTACTTAAATGTGGAGCTAGTTCTAGATTAATTGGCAATATTGCTCAGTATGCTTGCAATCTAGTGTTTGTCTCTGAAGCATGAAATGCAATGAAACAATTGTTTTGCTGATCCATCGTGTTGTTTCCGTGCTGTGAAACAAACTTTTAAGGAGTGGATGTGAATGCGCTAGTGTAACCTAAATGCCAATTTTTTCTCTTGACAGTGAAATTGTGATCTAAATAAGCTGGATTCAAGTAAAGTAGAGCACTGGCTCAGTGCATTTTTCTTCTTTTGTGACAACAAGTTTTGCTGATCTCAAGATATACTAGATGTCTTGCTTGAAAATAGCACACTTCAGTATCAGAAAATGAATCCAAATGTGAAGATAACAAAAACTTTGAAGCTCCAAGCTAAGCACCACTTACTAATTGCACTTTAAAGGCACGTTGGAGTAATAACCCCAGGAAGGGGGACAATGATATCGACAAGAGAGATGAGTAGGCTCCCTTGCACATTCCCCATAGACATCCAAGTGCCAAGTTTGAAAGATGATGCCCTGAATTTGTGATGTAAAATTTGAAATCCTTCGGTCAATGCTTCAAGTGACAAACCCGTCTCGACCAAATAGCGCGGTATCTCGTGGAAGGATTAGTAGGTACACGTTTGCGATTTCCTAATGGTAACCATTCACGAAGTTTTCCATTTTGAACATTTCCCACTTGCATATAAACTGTCTTTGAGCATGAGAAATGTACGACGGTAAAAGTGATCCTCCTCGAGCAGGCTTGAAGAATTGTGGTCTCAAAGACATTATTTCCAATTGTTGGCATTGATGTAAGGTGAAAAAAATAAAGTTGTGAAATTTTTGGTATATTGTATTGAATTATACATGAGCCTATTTATAAATTTCATAGAATGACTATCTATATTAACATAATATTACAATAAATCAGAATAGCGAGATTATGATATGAGAGATATTAAGAATCTAACGGATATTGCAATCAGATAGATACTCCAAATAATATTTGGAATTGGACTCAGATAGATATCAAAATATATTTCTAACATCCCCCTCAAACTCAAGGTGACATGGAAGAAGTCAACTGGAGATTGGAGAAGAGATCGTGAAAACATCTTGGTGGATGTGCCTTCGAAAATACATTGGCAATTTGATTAACTGATGAAGTGGAGACAAGATGAACGGTGCCTTGATGCATGTAAGAATGTATAAAATGACAATCTATCTCGATATGCTTCGTGCATTCATGAAAAACATCATTATGTTCTATTTGGATAACACTCTGATTGTCACAATAAAGTATTGTCCCACTGTTATGATGGACGCCCATTTCCTCTAATAACCATCGCAACCATAATAATTCTGCTATTGTATAAGCAAAAACACGATATTATGCTTTTGTACTAGATTGAGCAACAACAATTTGTTTCTTACTACGCCAAAAGATTAGTGAGTTACCTAGAAAGAAGCAACAACTAGTGGTGGAGCGACAATCAAGAGGGTCTTTAACCCAATCAACATTAGAGTAAGCCTTCAACTCCAAGGTAGATTGAGCAGAGAAGTGAAGACTATGAAATAAGGTGCCTTTAACATAGCGAAGAATGTGAAGAACTATAGTAGAATGAGTGGTTCGCAGTGCAGTCATGAACTGACTAACAATGTCAACGACATAGGCTATCTCTGCATGAGTCATAATGAGGTATACAAGATTGCCAACTAGCTATCAATATAGAGTATGGGGATTGGTTGTTTTGTCCCTGTAGGTTGCTTGGACTACCGTCAATAATAATTGAATGCAAGATGACCATATCAATGACAATTATTGCAATATTGTTCGCGTATGGAGGAAGAACTAGGAGTTGCAAGTACTGTGTCTATAGGTGAGGATATAAAGTGTTGCATTGTCAAGGTAGTAAGTCTAGTCTCTTTAGTCAACAACTCTGAGACAACTGGCTCAAGATGACATAGTGGATCTCAATATAGAAGTGAAGCTTGCATAGGTTCAAATACATCACTAAGTGCCATAAAAAATTGCATAACCCATATGCGATCGCGATATTTAGCAAACTTGCGAGCATCAGAGTCCGCGTCCCATTGTGGTTCAAGTAATGCCAGTGATCCTAGATAGCATGCATTGATGATAAAAAAAATCATTAATAGACTGATCTGCCTCTTGATGCATGCAATGTAGATTCCCTAATAGCTAATACTTATGGGCAATATCCGAAGTCGAATATTGACTGGCAAGTAAGTCCCATGCTTCCTTGGTCGTATTAAGATGATCAAAGTGAGGTCTAATAGAGGGAATTGAAGTGTTGCGAAACCATGTAAGGATCTGATAGTTTTTGCTATCCCAATCCTCTAAAAGTTCATTAAACTTGTCCTTAGTTGTACCAATAGTTTGAGTAGGTTCATGAATATCACTGGTGACATAGAGCCAAGAGTCGGCATCCTCTCAAAAAATTGGATATTTCTTGAGCTAATAAAATATAATTGGAACAATTTAGATTGGCCTGTATGGGTATTGAAACTTCCAATTTTTCCATAATATGCAATAAATTAGTATAGTTCAAAGAAAATCGGCACTTCCAAAGTTGATATGCAGAAAATAAGGCAAAAAATAGATTTAGGACGTCTAAATACCTTAAGAACCGATTGAAAAATGTGAAGAACCAATCTGGTTGGTAGGCGAACCGATCTGGTCAACATTGATCAACAGTGGTCAGCGCAGGTCAACGGTGGTCAACATATGACGTGGCGAGTGATGCAGTAGATGATGTGGCAAGTGACGTGGCATACGAAGCAGGTGGTTGATGTTAGGATGACGCAATGATGACGTTAGCAATACACGGCCGGCTTTGATCACTTGAGACGCTCGTGGGTGTGTAGATCGGCTTTGATCACTTGAGACGTTCGTGGGTGTGTAGATCTCACGTGCAGAGTCTTTGGGTGGCGTGTGTGGGCGAGTGCGGCGTTGTTTGGTAACGCAATTTTGCTGGCTGGATTCGTTGAGTGACGAAGAGCCTATTTGTGGTCTTGTGTTGTCAATACGACCAGCTGAATATATCCGAAATAGACTTACAATATTCGACTTTGATGGGTTTGAGAAGGTGGTGCGTGGTGGCGACGTTCTGTGACGAAACAAGCACCGGAAGTCACTTTAGTGACAACTGAAGTTGCAGACTCTGTGGAGAAACAAGAGCGACGCGGCCTATTCGGTTGGCATCGTGACACCTTCGTGGAGCAAACATGGCCTATTTTAGTTGGCATTGCAAAAATTTCTCGAAAAAAAAAAAAAAAGAAGAGCGTCTCTAATATCATAATAAGTGTAAAGTGAAAAAAATAAAGTTGTGAAATTTTTAATATATTGTATTAAATTATACATGAGCCTATTTATAAATTTTACAGAATGATAATCTATAATAACATAATATTACAATAAATCAGAATAATGATATCATGATATAAGAGATGTTCAGAATTCAACGGATATTGCAATCAGACGGATACTCAATATAATACTTGGAATCCAACGTACATTGAGAATGATACTCAAAAATATATTTCTAATAGGCATCGCCATCACAAATAATCAACAGACTAAAGGCTCCCTCGCTAATACTCAACAAAGAATCGTCACTCTAGCGCAGTACTGCACGGGCACCACACCATACGGGTGGACATTGGCTGCATATGGATTGAAAAGGATTTGCCGGCCGCTAGTTGCTGCGGGCAGCTGCCGCAACAAGACGGCCTGCTGAAAATGATTTCTTTTGTCCAGTTTCGGGTAAAAAATCCAAATGGAAGGTGGCGTTGCGGTCATTTCATCCCGTCACTTTGTCTCTTCCCGGACGGCAGCAGGAATCTCACTCATCGTGGACGCCACTGAGAACTCGCGCTCCGCAAAGGATAGAGAGATAAGAACATCTTGTGTTCCAAAAAGTAACATGACGAGACATGTGGACGATTCGATATTAAATCTTAATATTTATACCCATTGTGCTCAATACTATACCTAAGAAAGCAATGGAGCACGGATTCTAATTTTGTGCGTTCTATAGGAAGTAGGTGCACAAAACAAGCATTGCCAAAGATTCGAAAAAGATTGTAATTTGGACTTAAGGAGATACGTTACCTAGAGTAGGTGACGAAATACAATTGATGGTGTACACGGTAGTATGACAAGCTTCTCCCCAAAATTGTTCTAGACAAGAGGTTGAGATGAGAAGAGTGTGAATAACATCTAAGATACATTGATGTTTTCACTCTTCTCGACTATTTTGTTGTGAAATTATTGGACAAGAATGATGAATAATAGTACCGTTTTGAGAAATAATTTTAAGAAAGTTTGTATCTCTATATTCCATGGCATTATCCGTAAGAAAAACCTTGATATATTGAGAAAATTGTATTTTGATCATGACAACAAATCATGATAGATATGAGTAAGTTTAGAGTGATTTTTTTTGTAAGATAAAGCCATGTATAACAAGAGTGATCATCAACAAAAATCACAAAATAACGAGATCTTCTCATAGTGGGAGTAGGAGATAGCCCCCAAATATCGGAATGAATAAGATCAAAGGAGCATGAGAGATGGAGTTACTAAGATCAAATGGTAAAGCATGATGTTTTCCTGACTTAAAAGATAAGTAATCAAGATGTGTATTGTCAATAGAACCTTGGTGACCATTAGAAGTCAAAGGGCCTAATCTAGAGAAAGAAGCATGACCCAAATAAGAATGCCAAGTTTTAGAAGAAACCGTGACAGCATAACTAGTGAAAGAGTTTAGAAGTTGTAAGGAGACAAGTTCAAACAGCTATCCTACTGCACGGCCTATTCCAATTATTTGTTCCATTCGTGGATCATGCACATGACAACCATTCGAAGAGAAGTGAACGTCAAAACCAAATTTATATAATTGCCCCACATATATCAAGTTTAGAGAAAGTGTAGGAACTAAGAATGTGTCAGGTAAGGATAATTTTGATATCGAAATGTTCCTTGTATGACCAACTATCATCTGTGAGTTATTGGCTATATGAATTTTGGCCTACGACAAGGTGACCCACTCTCCCCTTACCTCTTCATTCTTGTAGCTAATGTATTATCTTTTCTTCTTAAGAAAGCAGTGGAGGACGGTAGTATAAGGGGAATTAAACTGAATAGAAGATGCCCTACCCTTTCTCATCTCTTATTCGCGGATGACTCCATATTCTTTCTTGATGAAAGGGTCCAGGAGTGTCAAAGTTTTGGAACAGTTTTAAACCAGTACTGTTTTGCTTCAGGACAAGCGATTAATTTGAATAAATCTGGTATCTTTTTTAGTAAAGACTGTCCCCAGAGTTTGAGAAGGAACATGGCAAAAGAGATGAGAGTCCCGGAATTAGAAAAAACAGGAAAGTACCTAGGGATCCCATCAGATTGGGGCCAAACGAAGAAAGACATGTTCGCGTGGATTTTGGCTAGAGTAAACATGAAGCTTGAAGGGTGGAAAGAACAATTGATATCAAAAGCAGGCAAGGAAACACTTATTAAAGCAGTGGTACAAGCTATACCACAATATGCCATGTCCATCTTTAGAGTACCTATCTCAATTTGCCGAACTATAGAGCAGAAAGTTGCCAACTTCTGGTGGAGAAATGGAGAAATAAAGTCGGGGCTTCATTGGAAAAACCGGAATGCTATTGTAGAAAAGAGTCTGTATTTTCTCATATCTTCATCAAGTGATTACACAGTATATATATACGGGAATAGAAGATCTAAATTAGGTGAGAAAATCAAGAATAGAAGACTTAATCTCGTCGTAGCTAATTTACAGCTAACGAATCAGATCACATAATCAAATCAAATCAAATAATATCACATAATATCCTAAATGATTTGGGAGAGATTATAGGAGATTTTCCAACACTCCCCCTCAAGTTGGTGAGTGAATATCTTCCATGCCCAACTTGCTGATAATCTCCTGAAACCTCGACACTGGTGAACCTTTGGTCAGTACATCTGCTAGCTAATCTTTGCTAGGAGTGTAGGGAGTACTGATCAAACCAAATTCAAGCTTCTCCTTTATAAAATGCCTGTCTATTTCAATATGCTTGGTTCGATCATCTTTGGCTGGATTGTGAGCAATGTTGATTGCTGATTTATTATCACAATAAAGTCTCATAATTCCTTCGTGTTCCACTTTGAGGTCTTCAATGACAATTCGAGCCACAAAAGTTCACATATCCCATTCGCCATCGCCCGAATTCGGCTTCAAGCACTCGATTTAGCAACCACATTTTGTTTTTTACTCCTCCAAGTGACAAGATTTCCCCCTAGAAAAGTGCAATAGCCAGATGTGGATCTTGTCGTCATTGGTGACCCAGCATAATCTGCATCGAGTATAGACTTCAAGATTCAACTTGTCACCCTTTTTAAATAGAATACCTTTTCCAGAGTAGCTTTGAGGTAGTGAAGAATCCGGTAGACAGCTTGCATATGTTCTTCTTTAGGATCATGCATGAACCGACTTGCAACTCCCACAACATAGGCTATGTCGGCCTAGTATGAGATAGATAAATAAGTCTTCCTACTAACCTTTGATATCTCCCTCTATCAACAATGCCACTCTCTCCGTGTCCATCCATTTTGTGGTTTGCATCAATAGGAGTGCTCACCACCTTGCTATTGAGACATCCTGTTTCCTTGAGAAGATCAAGTACATACTTCCTTTGGGATATAAAAATACCTTTATTAGAGTAGGCCACCTCAATACCAAGGAAGTATCTCAATTTTCCAAGGTCCTTGATCTCGAACTGTTGAGCAAGATTGCTCTTAAGAGAATTTTGTTCAGCTTCATCATTACCAGTCACAACTATATCATCTACATATACAAGTAGAGTTGTAACCATACCTTCATTTGAATGTTTGATGAAGAGGGTGTGATCCCCTCTACTCTGCTTGTAACCCATCTCAAGCATTGCCTTTGTGAATCTTCCAAACCAAGCTCTTGGAGACTGTTTGAGACCATATAGAGCCTTTTAAGTCGACACACACGATTGTTTCCAAAATCCTTATCAAAACTGGCGGAGGCTCCATAAAGACTTCCTCCTCCAAATCTCCATGTAGAAACGCATTCTTCACATCAAATTGCTGCAAAGACCAACCAAAATTAGCTACAAGAGAAAGTAGTATCCGTACTGTGTTCATCTTTGCTACTGGTGCGAAGGTCTCCTGATAATCCACCCCATAGGTTTGGGTATATCCCTTTGCAACCAACCTTGCTTTATACCTTTCCAAGGTGCCATCAGCTTTGTACTTAAGGGTATAAACCCATTTACATCCCACTGGTTGCTTGCCTTTGGGTAAAGTCACAACTTCCCATGTATCATTTTTCTTCAATGCATTCATTTCCTCCGTCATAGCTTGTGTCCAATTCCTATCCCCAAAAGCTTCATGTACCGAGTTAGGAATAGTAATTGAATCAAGAGCAGTAATAAAGGCTTTGTGTTGAGTAGATAGTCTATTGTATGACACAAATTGGGAGATAGGGTGTTGGGTACATTTCCTAGTAGCTTTTCTCAAGGCAATAGGTAAATCCAAATCACTTGACTCAGGTTCATTCGAAGAAGGGTAAGGGTGAGTAATTTCATTACCTGATAACGGTTCGGATGACGGGACTTGATTCAGTTCTGGATTGAGCTTCGTCCTCCTTGAGTAAACTTGCAGTTTGGTTGGTTCATTCTTAGAAGAACTAGGTGAAGATGATAATGAACTAGGCAAAGGACTTGACAGGGAACTAGGACCAGTCAAAGGACTCAATGGACTTGGACTTGATGAAGGACTAGGTGGACTAAGAGGGCTAGGACTTGATAGAAATGGTGAAGGAGACGAAGTTGGATTGGACGGAGTAGGATTGAGCGACGCACTAGGTAGTGAAGGCAATGGTTCAAACCCACTATCTTCATTAGGAGTCTCCCCCTGAAGATAGTGGTGGGAAGTAAAAAATGATTGGTTTTCATTAAAAGTGACATCCATAGAGATAAAAACTTGACGTGTTAAAGGGTCATAACATTTATAACCTTTTTGAGTATTAGAATACCCAATAAAGACACACTTTAGAGCACGAGGATCGAGTTTGTTTCGGTTGTGATTATGAATATGCACAAATGCAACACAGCCAAAGACTCGAGGAGAAATGTGATATTTATGGGAGACATCAGGATAAAAAGTAGACAGGAGCTGCAAGGGACTTCTATTTCCTAAGGTTTTGGAAGGAACCCGATTAATAAGGTATGCTGAAGTTAAAACAGCTTTCCCCCAAAAGTGCTTTGGAACGGACATTTGAAAGAGAAGAGCCCGAGTAACATTTAGGAGGTGCCTATTTTTCCTTTTGGCTACTCCATTTTATTGAGGGGTATCAACACAAGAAGACTCATGAATAATACCTGGAGTTTGGAAAAAAATGGTCAAGATACTGATTGAAATATTCTTTCCCATTATCAGACCTAAGTCTCCTAATTGACACCCCAAATTGATTGACTATCATCTTATGAAAGTTTTGAAAAATAGGTTGAACATTAGATTTGTCTTTCATAAGATATAGCCATGTAGTTCGAGTACAATCATCAATAAAAGAGACAAACCACTTAGCTCTTGTAAAATTAGTAGTTCTAGATGGACCCCACACATCAGTATGGATAAGAGAGAATGGTGTTGAAACTCTAGCATTATTATTCCAAGGAAATGAAACACGATGATGTTTTGCGAGTTCACAAACTTCACAATGAAGATTTTCAACAGCAACGTCTTTAAAAATAGAAGGAAACATAGTCCTAAGAAGACTAAATGGTGGATGTCCTAATCGAAAATGGTGAAGCCAAATCTGAGATAAGTGGATAGAATTACAAGAGTTGTAAGAGGTCTTATATCCCACAAGAGACCAACCACTTCTGCTCGAATCCTCAAGGTAGTAGAGCCCATTCCGTTCCTTAGCAAATCCAATCATCTTCCCGTTTTCAGGTCCGCAAAATGCAATGATCAGCGAGAGAAAAGCACCTTACAATTCAGATTTTTGGTAAGTTGATGAATGGAAAGGAGATTGGTGGACAGCTTAGGAACATGAAGGACATTGTGAAGTTTAAGTGAGGGATTTAGAATTATGGTTCCTTGGCCGGCTACAGTAACGGGAGATCCATCCGCTATGGTAATACTCCTATTTCTGGTAATGGTTTATAAGTTTCAAATTTAGTGGGATCATGTGTCATATGGTTGGTTGCTCCCTGAATCAAGAATCCATGAATTAGGGTACCGAGAAGTCTGTTGAGTTTTCGGAAATTAGACACGCACTCGATTGGACCAATGAACACATATCGAAGACTTAGATAGGGAGTCAAGGAGAGCCCTGATTTTACCAACTTCTTCTCTGTTAAATATCTCCTCATTGACAGGTTTGTATTGGACCATCGGCGCAGCTTCACCTTCACTGGTCATGTGCGCTTGTGGCTGTCTTTTAGTTCTGCTGAGCACCTGCGTTCTTCCATGAAGCTTGAAGCAATTTTCTCTTGTATGGCGTGGTTTCTTGCAGAAACTACACCATAAACCTTCACTACCTGTTGTCTTAATTGGATCCGGTCTCTTGTTTTTGTAAGGATTTGTTTCCTCCTTAATTGCTTTCATGGTGGATCCTTCGGTGTGTTGGTCTTCAAGCATTACAGTTCTTCGGCTTTCTTCTCCTCTTGCAGTAGAAAAAACTTCATTCAAGGATGGCAGCCGCTTCTTTCCGAGAATTTGAACTCGAATCGGTCAAAATTTGCATTTAGACGCCAAAAACTCAAAGATCCTATCTCTCTCCATATGGTTTTGGAGAGTATTAGCGTCTTCAGGACACCTCATCTGGATATTCAGATTGTGATCTATTTCAAGCCAAAGACCTCTCATCAGATTGTAGTATTCTGTAATGGAACGATTACCTTGTTTTGTTGTTGAAGCCTTTGTCTTGAGTTCATAAATTACTGCTGCATCTTGGACTTTCGAATAAGACTGACGAACAGCCTCCCATATCTCCTTAGCAGTAGGGAGAAACATGTAGTTTTTGCTGATTTCAGGTTGCATTGAGCTCCACAACCATGACATAATTGAGGAATCTTCTTCATCTCATGTCTGAAACTTGGGATCACCTTGTCTTGGACCGGTGCCTTCTAGATGGTGAGCTTCCCTTTTCCTTTAAGAAATGTCCTCACAATCTGTGCCCACTGAAGATAATTTTTTCCATCCAATCGGTACTCCTTCATGTTGGGAAAATCTCCAACCAATGAGTTGGATTGATTCTAAACAGAGGACCCAGTTTGACCAGAGATAGCCTTCCCCGAATCTTCCATTCCAGCAATTTTAAGGACAGATTATAGGAGGAGACTAAGAAGAGATCGAGAGACAATGATGATTATCACACAATTGAAGGCCAGCAATAAGGCTGGTTAAGTGAAACAATAAGGCTCAAAAGCAAAAAGCGAGAACGATAAGGCTGAAAAAAAGGCTGCAATGGAGCGGCGGTAGAGGAAAAGAAACGAGAGGCAAGAAATACGAGATCAGGAAAACTAGGCTCGATACCATGTAGAAAAGAGTCTGTATTTTCTCATATCTTCATCAAGTGATTACACAGTATATATATACAGGAATAGAAGATCTAAATTAGGTGAGAAAATCAAGAATAGAAGACCTAATCTCTGTCAGTAGCTAATTTACAGCTAACAGAATCAGATCACATAATCAAATCAAATCAAATAATATCACATAATATCCTAAATGATTTGGGAGAGATTATAGGAGATTTTCCAACAGTTATGAAGAGAAGGAAAGACAGAGGAGGAATGGGATTTAAAGACTTGTTATCTTTCAACAAGGCCATGCTTGGAAAGCAAGCTTGGAGAATTGATCAAAACTCTTCTAGCCTTTGGGTACAAGTACTTAAAGGACTTTACTTCTCGAATGGTAATATCTGGAATGCTACAAAAGGCACTCGTGCATCCTGGGGATGGCAGAGCATATTGTGGGGAAGAGATGCAATTGTTAAAGATGTGCGATGGAGAGTGGGGAATGGAAGAGAGATTAAGATTAGGGAAGATAGATGGCTGAAATCAGGCATAATTGGAGGCGAGAGAGCAAGAGGGGAACCACAAATGGTAAATGAATTGATCAACTCTGAGGAAGCAAAATGGGAAGAGCAGAAACTTTTTCATATGTTTAGCAAAGAAATTGCTGGGGAAATATTAACAATCCCACTTGCAGATATGGATGACAACAATAAAGTCATGTGGACTAAAACAAAAGCTGGCAAATACACTGTAAAGAGCGCATACAATCACATCTGGGATCCATATATGAAGCTACCCACAATTCAGCCATCATCTTCTTACCAATACCCAAGAGAGCTATGGACTACGATTTGGCACTTGCATACACATCAAAAAATTAAAACTTTTATTTGGAGCCTATGCCATAACGCGATCCCGACTACAGAAAATTTGTGGAAAAGGAAGATTGTACCTGAACCGTTGTGTCCTCTTTGCCGGCAAAGCCCTGAATCTGTGGAGCATATTTTTCTGTTGTGCAAATGGACAAACGAGGTATGGCGACCCTCAAATCTGCAAATAAAAATATCAAATCAGGGGCTAGGTCGGTTTGAAACTTGGCTGCTAAATCAAGTTAGGAAAAACGAGAACTCTCCTCAGCCGGAATTGCTGGTGACAATTATTTGGGAAATATGGAAGGCTAGAAATCACTTCATATTTCGAAGACGTGTTCCAAATCCGTCACAGGTGGTGGACTCTGCATTAGCAAATTGGAAAAGCTTTGAGCGATGGAATCCAGGAAGCAAAAAATTAAGGAAGAAAGAAGAGTTTTCACCTGCAGTTTGGAAGGCACCGGACGGAAATAATCTGAAGGTGAACGTAGATGGCTCGTTCGAGGCAGGCAAATCAGAAGGCAGCATAGCGTGTGTCTGTAGAGACAAAACTGGAAGAGTGGTGGATGGGTTTGCGAAGACGGTTTCCGCAACGTCATCAAGCCAAATTGAAACCCTAGCTTTGTTGGAGGCGTGTCGATATCTGAGGAAGAACACTTCGCTGAACTTAAGTGTGGAGTCAGACAACTTAAATTTGATAAGGGCTGTGACAGATCAGGAAAAGGCTTCGTGGGAGGAGGAAACTCTAGTCAACGCCTGCAAATTAGAGACGGCCCACTTTGACAACTTGATTATAGCCCATTGCCCAAGAGAAGCAAATAAAGTAGCGGACTGGGTAGCTAAAGCCCATAGAGGTAATTATCTTCCTAGAGATTGGCTTACTAATCCTCCTAGTACTTTATGGGACCTTATTGTTTCTGAGGCTCGTGTTTTTTGCGTGAAGTAATGAAGCTCGACTATATTTTCTAACCAAAAAAAAAAAAAGAATTTTAGGTACTTGTGAAGTGAATGATTTTGATTTAAATAGATTAGAATTAGAAGTCATGTGATTATAGCAAACAGAATCAAAGAACCATGAATCAAGAGTAGCTAGAGTGATTGATGGAGCAGAAGTGCTAGGGATTGTCAACAGAACCTCAATAACAATTGGAAATCAAAAGACCTAATCCAGAGAAAGAAGCGTGCCCCAAACAAGAATTTCAAGTTTCAGAAGAAACTATGATAGGACAACTAATGAATGAGTTTGGAAGCTGTAATAAGACAAGTTCAAACAGATGTCCCACTTTATGACGTGTCCTATATATTTGTCCCATTCGTGGATCCTACATATGACAATCATTTGAAGAGAAATGAATGTCAAAACCAAGTTCACATAATTGCCCCACAGATATCAAGTTTGAAGAAAGTTTAGCTACTAAGATATGTGTCAGGTAAGGATAATTTTGATGTCGAAATGTTTGCTATATGACTAACTATCATCTGCGAGTTGTTGGCTATATGAATAGTAGGAAATTGGGAAGCAAATGGTTTTGACTTAAATAGATTGGAATTGAAAATCATGTGATTACCGTAGGTAAAATCAAAGAACCATGAGTCGAGAGTACATTGAGTGACTGATGGAGCAGAAGTGCTAGGGATAGGGGAGCGAGAATTCCTAGATTCTCGAAGAATAGAATTAAAATCCTTTAATGATAGAGTAACGGATGAATCTTTGGTGGAACCCTCCATGATAGCAGTAGTGGATTGACGTGCAAGTTGAGGTGGACCTCTGTACGAGGATCGGTTGTTTGTCCTTATAGGTTGCTTGGGCTGCCGTCGATAACAATTGGATGCAAGATGACCATATCGATGACAATTATTGCAATATTGTCTGCGTATGGAGGAAGAACTAGGAGTTGCAAGTACTATGTTTATAGGTAAGGATACAAAGTGTTGCATTGTCAAGGTAGCAAGTCTAGTCTCTTCGGTGAACAACTCTGAGACAACTGCCTCAAGATGAGGTAGGGGATCTCAATATAGAAGTAAAGCTCGCAGAGGTTCAAATTCATCATTAAGTGCCATAAAAAATTGCATAACTCATATGCGATCGCGATATTTAGCAACCTTGTGAGCATTAGAGTCCGCATCCTGTTGTGTTTCAAATAATGCCAGTTGATCCTAGATAGCATGCATTGATGATAAAAATTCATTAATAGACTGATTTGCCTCTTGATGCATGCAATGTAGATTCCCCAATAGCTGACACTGATGGGCGATATCGAAGTCGAATATCGACTGATAGTAAATCCCATGCTTCCTTGGTCGTATTAAGATGACCAAATTGAGGTCTAATAGAGGGAATTGAAGGGTTGCAAAACCATGTAAGGATCTGATAGTTTTTGCTATCCCCATCCTCCAAGCGTTCATTAAATTTGTCCTTAGCTTTGCTAATAGTTTGAGTAGGTTCATAAATATCACCGATGACATAGCGCTAGAGTCAACATCCTCTAAAAAAATTGGATATTTCTTGAGCTAATAAAACATAATTGAAACCATTTAAAATGGTTTGTATGGGTATTGAAACTTCCAATTTTTCCATAATATGCAATAAAATAGTATAGTTAAAAGAAAACCGACACTTCCAAAGCTGATATGTAGAAACTAAGGCCAAAAATAAATTTAGGATGTCCAAATACCTCAAAAACTTATTGAAAAATGTGAAGAACCAATCGGATCGGTAGGCAAATCGATCTGGTCAACGTCAGTCAACAATGGTTAGCGCGGGTCAACAGTGGTCAATAGATGACGTGGCAAATGATGTGGCGAGTGACGTGATAGATGATGTGGCGAGTGACGTGGCGATGATGAGACAGGTGACGTGGCGGACGAAGTGGCGATTGATGTTAGGATGACACAATGATGATGTTAGCAATATACGGCCGGCTTCAATCACTTGAGACGCTCGTGGGTCTGTAGATCTCACGTGCAAAGTCTACGGGTGGCGCGTGTGGGCGCTTGCGGCATTGTTTTGAGGGTGTGGTTTGGCTGGCTAGACTCCTTGAGTGATGGGGAACTTATTTGTGGTCTTGTATTGTCAATACAACCGGCTGAATATGTCCGAAATCGACAAAAATATTTGGCTTTGATAGGTCCGAGAAGGTGGCGTGTGGTGGCGATGTTCGGTCAAAAAATAAGCAGCGAAAGTCGCTTTAATGGCAACTCAGAATAATATTCAGATTAGACAAATACTCTTAATATATTTCTAACGGGCATCACCACCATAAATAATCAATAAACTAAAGGCTCCCTTGCTAGTAGCTACTACTCAACAAACAATCGTCACTCTAGCTCAGTACTGCACGGGCACCACACCATACGGGTGGATGTTTTTTTTTTTTTTTTTTTTTTTTTTGATTTTTTTTGTCATTAGCATTCTTATTCTAATTCTCAAATTTTTGCTCTACTTTTTTACAGAGCGTGGGAGTTGAAACCCACTTTTGAAATTAAATTGTCCCCACCTAATTCCTGAGAAGGTGGAGAATTCGAATTCGAATTAGAAAGGTGGCTACTGAAATATGGGTGGACGTTGGCTGCATATGGATTGAAAAGGATTTGCCGGCCGTTGCATACGTCGGCCCATCATCATCATCTGCCGCCGCTAGTTGCCGCTGCCGCAACATGACGGCCTGCTGAAAATGATTTCTTTTGTCCAGTTGGAAGGTGGCGTTGCGGTCATTTCATCCCGTCATTTCGTCTCTTCCCGGACGGCAGCAGGAACCTCACTCGTCGTCGACGCCACTGAGAGCTCGCGCTCTGCGAAGTCCCGACGAGGAAGACGATGAAGATGGACGGGTGGAGAGCTTCGGCTCGTCGCCTCCTCAAGCTCTCCTCGCGTCTCGCTCCCGGTCCCGCTCCTCGATTCGCCCCCGGTCCCGGCAATCCGGCTCGTCACGGTACGGTCGCTTCGAGCGAGCGCCTCAAAAAAACTCGGCTCGCGTTTTCCCCGTCGTTTCGACCGTTGTTTTTTCCGTTCCGATCGGGAAGTTTCTCTAGCGAGATCGTCGCTTTCGGAGCTCGTTCATCTCGATTGGAACTGCGACCGGAGCATCGTCGTGCTGTTGTGCGCTTCGATTCTGTCGTTCTGGACATTGTTTCGATAGATTCTCTGGCGGAGCATGATGTTGTTTTGTGCTCCTATTTATCATCCGCGTCGTGAGGAATGAGGTGCGCCGCCGATCAGCCGGCGACTCGTTGACTGAAACTACTTGGTTTCTGAGTGTTCGAGTCTTTCCTGTCCGATGCTCGATCACATGCTGGTATGTGATCGGGTGTCACGGATTGCGCGTCGCGGTAGATGACATGGCGTCGATTGTTATGTTTTTTCCACGGAATGGAGGTTGGACGAGCTGATTTGAGAGCAATCCGAGTGGCATTTTAGAAAGCAAGATGAAACAGTAGATGAGTTACTGTCCATGCACGGAAGTCTCGAGTTGTTCTTACATAAGAATGCTGAATAACTCTGTTAATGCCTGAACTCGCTCGTGATTTGATTGTTGATTACAGTTAATGGACATCGGGTCTAATAAACACGTCCTGACGATACTGTCCTGAATACAGGCTCACTGCATCGCTCTGGCGGATCTTGCCGAGGAACTCAATTTTATTTCGGACACAAGCAGCCTCTTTCTGTGCATTTACGAGGGACAGAATTTGCTTCGGGAGTAAGCTTTATCCAAAGTCAATGCTTTGGTTCCGTGGCGGCAAAAATTCAGAGGAACCCCAAATTTGCCACGATAAATTCGGATGACATAAGGTATTTTAGGGACTTGTTGGGGGAGAAAAATGTTATCCAGGATGAAGATGCTCTCCTGGCTGTAAATATGGATTGGATGCGGAAGTACAAAGGTTCGAGTAAGCTTCTGCTTCTGCCTCGGAGCACTGAAGAGGTCCATTTCTTTCTTCTTCTTGATATATTTGGTTTTCTCTCGATGATGAAACATTATGCATTCAACCTTCGGAATGTCAATGCAATAGTAGATATCTTTTTCTTCAAAAGATTTTGTGAGTTGCATATTACCTCGTGCGTGGTTACATTGGTTCATATGACTCTCAAGCCTCAAGTATGAGACAGTTGCTCTCTCTCTCTCTCTCCCTCTAAAAATTTTGGAAGTTGCATATTATCTTGTGCTTGGTTACATTGGTTCATATGACTCTCAAGTATCAAGTATAAGACAGCTCTCTCTCTCTCTCTCTCTCTCTCTCTCTGTCTCTCTCTGTGGGTGTTTGTGCATGCACGTCCGCGTGTCCGGCTTGTTGATCCGCACACATTTAGGCACACTATAATAGTCTTAAGTTCTTAATAGATTTGCCGTACATTTGAACACGCATGTTGCTCACATGCACGATGTCCATTCTGCCTTAAATACCTCTCTTATTCAGTCTTCTGCTTTGTTCATGCTGTCATATTGTTGATTCATTGAATGCTTGTGAAAATTTTTTGTCCCAGGTCTCTCAAGTTCTCAAATATTGTAACTCCAGATGCTTGGCCGTTGTTCCTCAGGGTGGGAACACTGGTCTTGTTGGAGGAAGTGTGCCTGTTTTTGATGAGGTACACCTGTTATTGATATGATACTCCTTTTCTTTTTCTTTTTTCTTTTTTCTTTTTTAATTTAATGAAATTCATTGCATGCATGCTTGTGCACGCACTGACCAGTCTCCTTTTGGTCTCTTTATAATATTTTAATTTACTGCCATCTAATTATGAATGCCTGTTCTGTTATGAACAGACTTAACAAGCAAGAAAAACCAGTTAGTCAAAATGGCAGATGGCACTAGGAAGAGCATGTGATAATCTTAATGGTTTCTTTTTCTCATTGCTTTACAAGTATCTCCATTCTGAATATCTGTTTATAGCTGAAGACATTGACTATTGAGACTTGAGAGGATATTAATGTTTTTCTGTGGTCCTAGAGAGTAGACAATGTTTGGTGAATCGCAGTAATAAAGCTGGATATTTTCACATCATATCCTTCGAATATTTGGTATAAACCGTATATAAGTGTAAATGAACCTAAAAATGCACAAATGAAGATGGTAAGAATATGATTTTAGAGTACAGATGAAAGGTTATTTTCTATTTTTATAATGTTACAACTCACCAAAGAAAATCTGGTTTAGAAATTGCTAGGAACTTCTAGTTGTGCTTCCATGTTGACATGTTTTGACATTGATGACCGGCAGATGGAAAACACCATATAGCCAGATGGCCTTCAAGAGTGTGCTACATAAAAATTTGATGGTTAAATACACTTACAAACTGACTTTTGAGGGTTCTTTTTGGTGATTGAATTTTACTTGATAGTATCCATGATCCTTATATTTTTATAAGTTGTTGGATGTAGGGCAATTGTTAGAGTTCTGTGACAAAAGAAAATCAAAATCATGCAATCGACAGTTGTTTACCAAACTAAAGTGTATAGTAGCCAAATCTTTCTAGAGTGATCGTGAATGGGAGGAGTGTTTGAATTTGGGAAAGCTGTGAGAGAGAAATTCAGCTAGCGGAATCCAACTTAGATTCTGATTTTCTCAGAGATTTGGCAGAAAAATGGTTTGTGTTGCCTATTGTTGTTGATCCTGAAGGTGAACCACTATTGACCATGCCGTTATCATGTGTGTTTGGCGAAAAATTGGGCGATTGTCCTACAACTGCATTATTTATGGAGTTTTAAAAATGGCAAATGTCTCAAAGTGAAGTTTGAGCACTAAAAGTGGACAACCTTGATTAGAAATCATAAGTGTCTTCAACACTAAATTTATTCAGCATAATCTTTATAAGAGTATGCCTGATGTAGCTTGATTGCCTGCAATCTGAATGGCTTTTGGTTATTTATTCCGCAGGTGATTGTGAACTTAGGTTCAATGAATAAAGTCATATCTTTTGATGAGGTACGTTATACAGCACAATGGATTGTCATTTTATGCTGGTTCTCCTCCAAATAACACGTATATTTTTCTGTAGGATCTGAATTCTCTCTATATGCTTGTGAGACTTCACTATTGAATCTTTTTAGCATCAACCTTCTTTTTTCAAGAAGGTTTTTCCCCTAAAATTATCCTATTAGGCGCACTTTTTTTCACCGGATACTTCATCTCCTGCTATGGGTTTTGATAGCTCTGTGAACTCTGTTATTCAGCAGTTTGACATGCTGAAGTCATTGATAAGATGTTGAGAAGATATTTGCTTCAAATTATTTGAAATCTTATATTAGTGTTTTATAGGTTAGTGGTATACTGGTTTCTGAAGCAGGGTGCATACTGGAAAGCTTGGTGAATTTTCTAGACGACAAAGGGTAAGTGCTATTAGCATAACTTTATTTCTGCGGAGGTCACAGAGGATTGTGCATCTTGGGGAATGAGAGGTTTTGTGTATGATGCCAATAACAGAAACAAAAGACGGATCATAAATAGTTGCATAGACATAATTTTCCTGGAAGGGAATGACAGGCTGTGTATGTGTGGATCGTAAACTCTGCTATTTTCCCCAAACCAAATACATGCTAAATGTATCTTCATATGCTTAAATTTGTCTTAGTGGAAATCGATTTCCTGATCAGCCTGCTCCAGGTTGTAAATTAGGAATTTGTGCATATGATTTATTTATTGGAAGCAAAAAAGAGATAAAAGTTATGAAAATGGCAGACCTTCATCAACTTTGTCTTTAAGTACATCATGCTTCCATTCAGATTTATTATGCCACTGGACTTAGGTTCAAAGGGAAGCTGCCAAATTGGAGGAAATGTTTCGACTAATGCTGGTGGGCTGCGCCTTATCCGATATGGCTCACTTCATGCTAATGTACTCGGTAAGTAGATCTTCAAAATGTATAGTTTCTTTTTGGGAGAGAGAATACTTAGTCTCTTCTTCTTCTGATTATCATCTCTCCCTTTTGCATAACTATGACGGTGGCACTGGATGTGTAGTTACTTTCTCAAAGGTTTAAATTTACATGGATTGCAAAACTTAATCTGCATCCATTTACGCTCCAAATCAGGTTTCTGTGAAGTTTTAGGATAGTGCAACTGGAGGGATAAATGTTTTCACTCTTCGTTGATTGTGTCCTAATCTTTCTATTTTGGTTAATCAAGTCCCAAACCTTTTGAAAGAGGTGCAGTCAAGGCTTGCTCTCATCATTGGTGTAATTTGGTCACCAGAGAAAGGACCCTTTCAGCTATCGGCTTTATTTGCAGTTAAACATAATTTTTTACTATATTCAAGGAATAAAACACGAGTTTTCTGAATCATAGAGTAGCAAGCTCAATTATGGAATCAGTTGAAAGAAAATTTAAGTATTATGTAAATAGGTAGTGTGAGAGGAAAAAGTATTTTGTATTATTCAATAATGTTCAATATATACATAAAAAATAAAACCTAAAGATCCTAAAGACTACCTTACCCTTATACTCTAATAGGGAGGAGAACCCAACTTTCGGTTATTATGAATTTTCCTTAATTCGTATGACATTCTGGTTTTAATTTTCAATTGATCCATAAATTCAAATTCTTTGCTCAATTATTCATAAAACCCATGTGTTTTTTTTTTCCTTGATTATGGTTGATATAATGATTGATTTGTGAAGAAAAACAAACCGTTGCACATCCTTCAAAGGTTTAGGACTCAATTGCCTACAATAGAATGTTTAGGACTTAACCGACTGACTGCCAAAAAGTTTAGGACTTATATGGCTTTTATCCCGGAGTTCATAGTTTAGGTCTGTGTTGCAGGTCTTGAAGCAGTTTTAGCTAATGGAGATGTGCTCGACATGCTCGGTACTTTACGCAAGGACAACACTGGGTACGATCTGAAGCATTTGTTTATAGGTATTATCAATATGACGGGCCATTTTAATTGATAAATTTATGGTACAACCCATATGATTAATAGCATAGTATTCCACTGAATAATGATTCTATTTGATGTTGTAGGCAGTGAGGGGTCCCTGGGAATTGTTACAAAGGTGTCAATTCTGACTCCTCCAAAGTTATCATCAGTTAATGTAGCTTTTCTTGCATGTACAGACTATTTAAGCTGCCAGGTAAAATTAGTTTCTTCTCCAAATTGACTTACATATTCCAGAATGACAACATTTTGATCTAGACCTTAACCTTATAATCTGGGCGTACTCTGTCCCGTGGTCTTAAGGCCTCTTTTAATTGAGCACAAGTCAGTATCATTTTTTATCATGTGCATCAGAAACTTTTGCTGGAAGCGAGGAGGAAACTGGGAGAAGTTCTCTCTGCTTTTGAGTTTTTGGATGAACAGGCAATGGATTTTGTAAGCTTTCTGCACATTTAACTTTTAAAGTATTACATCAGGCATTTTGTACATAAGTAACATTTATTTTATCCTTTGAATTTGGATATATCGCCTATCTTGGAATAGAGTTGTAAGTTGCAACAGGATCGAATGTGGCTGCTAGAGCTGCCATCTATATGCCATTTATGTCTTACAGTTTTCTGTTCTTACTTCCACTTTCCATAAAAAATAATTTTCACTTTTAGCTCATCCATTTTCCATTACAGTTGACTGCATGTCACTCTAGTAATTTTCAGTAGTTTGTTCCATTGCTTGGTCTAGAAGATGCTACGTTTATGACCATCTCTTCATTTCCCGTTATAGATTGTGTGCTTCTTAACCTTCCTCTATTTTTTTTGTCCTTCTTGGCATGCTGTTTTAAGATTTTGAAACACATGGCTTGACTGTTATAGATGGACTAAGTCTAAATTAACATCTTTTTGCTTGACAGTCTATTTATTACTGTGAAGCAAGTCTTGAAAGTAAAAATAGAAGTAGATCCTTAAGCCAAGTTATTTCACTATTTGTGGCAGGCACTAAACCATTTAGAAGGAGTCCGGAATCCATTACCTCCTGCACTGCACAAGTTTTATGTTCTGATAGAGACGACAGGCAGCGATGAACATTCAGACAGGTAAATCTCTTCTTCTACTGCTCAAATTGAGGTGTTCCATTTAAGTCCACATGAAGCTCTGATGCACTATAACCTGCATCTACTGGAAAATTACACTCCTCTCCTTGGTCACTGCACAATTTTTTTTATTATTTATTTTAACTGGCCAGGATGCAAGATTACCTTTGAATATTCATTGTTAGTCTGAATTAACTGGAGAGCTGCGAAGGCTCCAATATGAAGATCTTCGATGAGGAAAAAAAGGTTAATCTAGTTTCAATGGGGATTCCAAGCTTAAGACAAATCGAATCCTTGCTGCAGAGTAGAGAATTCATTCCTGGATTTTAAAGTTGTGGGCAATCGGATTTCTCAAACTTAGGATGAAAGTTCATCACTTTGTTATTCTGCCGCTCAAGTTTAACCTTTGAGATTAAAAACTCATCTAGAATAGAGTGCCTGACCTACTTTATGCAATTCTGACTTGAAATAAAAATGGAAGCTCACTGTCAAGAGGCAACCCCACACATTTTGCAATTTGGCTTTCTGCATTACTGACCTTTTCTTGTCAACTAAGCATATGAGATTGCAATAGCATATGTGTGCGGGGTATTTTCTGTTTGCAATTTGGTGGTAACTTGATAGTGCCATGCATAGTTTGGTTCTGCTGTAGCGAAAGAAAAGGTTATGGTCCTTTTATCACCTTGATACATAATATTCAATTTGGATAATTTCAGAGAAAAGCTTGAAGCTTTCCTTGCTCATTCCATGGAAGAAGGCTTGATTTCAGATGGTGTTGTTGCACAGGACATCCAGCAGGCATCATCAGTTTGGAATATTCGTGAGGTTTCCAGTTCTCTGTGATTTTTTATTATTGTCAAATTCCTGCTTACATACATTGGGAGTAGCAATAGCCATATTGGTGCATCACAGGGTATAGCAGAAGCATTGATGAAAGCAGGGGCTGTCTACAAATATGATTTATCAATACCTGTTGAAAAGATTTATGATATTGTGGAGGAACTGCGAAACAAACTTGGTGAGAGAACTTATTGCTGTTACATATTCAATATTTGAATGCCATGATATTCTTTTTCCAGGTCTATAATCTTAATGTGGGATGAAAAGAGTGATTTTGTTACGTAATGTGAACCACGGGTTTTATGTCTTAGCAGGTGTTCTGTTGGCTAAAAGATACTCCATTTTAGAATCCTTAAGAATCCTAAGCTGGTCCAATGTCTCACTTCACCTCTGTCATACATCATAACATATTGCTGGAATTCCTTGTGTGCATGTTTAGGAGGTCATGGACTGTAAACCTGAAGGTGAACTTTAAAGAGTGAAATCAAGCTACTTGTCTAAATCATTCTAGGATGTTTGTAGCCATCAGTTTTGAGATTGATACTGTAAATAGACAGGAGTTGCTTCTTCCATGAATGTAACCAGCATTTTGTCACTTGTCATAATCTTCCAAGGACGCCGGAGCATGAACAATTAGCCAATAATAAACTTTCTATTGGTTTTCAAATTTGTAGGACACTTGGCCAGGGTCGTGGGATTTGGGCACCTTGGAGATGGAAACCTGCATCTAAATATTTCATGTCCTCAATATGATGATGCTGTAATCTCCTTGGTCTTTCTTTAGAAAGCTTCTATGCATTTGAATACAATCTCATAAGAAGGGGGTGCATTGCAGGTATTAGCACAGATTGAACCTTTTGTCTATGAATGGACCTCTAAGCATGGTGGAAGTATTAGTGCGGAGCATGGCTTGGGACTGATGAAAGCTGATAAGATTTTCTACAGCAAGTCACCTGCAGCTGTAAGTTGAGCTTCTTGCAGCGGTGCTGGTACATAAGTTGTGGGGGTTTATAATCTGGAATTGCAGACTTAAGTATTTGTAGCATTCCATAGTTGTCGATATTTTGATGATTACAAAGCAAAACTTGTTGGAAAACAATGACCAGGAAAGGTATTTGGGGTGAGATGCACTTCTCATAGGGAGTAAAGTTTGACATTGATATATTAGGGTGAATAAAAGCAGCTAGTTTAGATGGTTAATATCAGGTACTCAGAAGCTTCTTTGCAGCATATAGGGCAAAGACAAAAAATGGTCTTCCTTTGTTGGACATGGTCTACCATTTAAGAAACGGGGAGATCTAGTTGAGAATCTATGGTTCCTCCAGAGCTTAACTTATATGGCAGATGATAACAACTGTACTGTGTCTAGGTGTGGCCTTTCGTGAAAGAAACGTGGTGTGGGCAATACTTGTATATGGCACTAGAACTCTATCTAACACAAAGTGGATGTGGCAAAGACTACTGATAGAAAATGGCCCAGAGCTGGGAGCTTGGGATGTTTATAACTTACCTTGAAACTTAGTTGCTTGGAGGCATTGCGTTTTACATAGTTTAAGGTCTGCCTAAAAATGGTTTTCTGATTTATTGCTCTTGTTTAACAGCCATTTTCTGCCCCAAAAATTTAAGCTGTCTAGAAATGGTCCAATGTAAATCCAGCATATTTGTGAAAGTTCCCTCTCTCATGCAAGTGAGATGTGTGAAGTGCACTAGCTGGACATAACCACATCAAGGCCATAACTAGTGACTAGACCACAATGACAGAAAACTGACATAGTAAGGATGAGTATCAGGCATTGGACATTGACTTGAGCCCTAACTGTGTTGAACAGCCCTTATCCCCCAAAGTTTAGGTTGTCTGGAGTCATGCCCATAATGTATACACACCATTTTTCCTGGTAGTTCATGACATTCTTATAGCATGATCCATTATCTATATTAGATAGACACTTCTATTGGTAGCAATATAGACACTATTTCACTCATTTCTATAGCTGAAAGATCTTCTAGCCCATTGGGCAATCTAAAAATTCATGAGAAAGCATGCTCTTTAGATGTCTCAAGGGTAAAAGTGATCAACCCCACCCGGCCGTGAGGCCCGAGAGGTAAATGGGCGGGCTTGGCCAAAGATCGTACATGATAAAGCCCGGCCTGCACATCTTTGGCCGGGCCCTGGCAAAAATTCCCTTATGACCACCTCTAGTCGAGGGTGGATATTTCTTTTTTCTAGTTGTGCAAGTTGGTGAATATACTTTGCCTGTATAGGTGCAATTGATGGCTTCTGTCAAGAACTTGCTGGACCCCAATCACATACTTAACCCGTACAAAGTTCTTCCCCATTCTCTAAGTTCCCCGTGATGAGGTTGGAAGTCCTACACACTAGATGCTTTGTCTGCTTCTCAGTTCTTAATTCTGGCTTTTAGTTGTAACTAAGACATTGCTACAAGCAACTGCAGGAACTAATCGAGCATAATCTCATGGTGAAGAGTCACGCCATTGTGGGAAAATGGAGGAGTTTTCTGTGTAGATATCAATCATAACATGTTCTCTCATCTCTGGGAGATGTAATAGAGTATCTTATCTCTGCAATATAAATGCTGCATGCAATAACAAGGTCATGTTCATTGCTGTGACAGGATAATCTTGTAAAAACTTATGCAATAATAAGGTCCCGTTCATTGCGGTGACAGGATAATAAAAATCTTATTGTTGGAACGTTGTATTGTTTCTTCTGACAATGTCTGACATCTCTATATCTGTAAGGTAAAGAGAGGTAAAGAGAGGTGTAGGCTGATCTAAAGATCTTAATCCGAAGACCACCGGCTATGAGTCCGTCGATGGAAATAGTTTCTTCACGCTGGATGGTTTCCAACACGAACATTTGCCCTAATATCCTGTTATATTGCGGCACGGCATAAAGAAAGAAGGTCGCTACTTGCTGTTGCTGTTTGAATGGAAGATATGAACTGGTTGCTGTGGCTGCAAACATTCTTAAGCAAGGAGAAGATTCCATGCTCGGAGTCACAGCTATTTGTCAGGTTTTGTGCGGAAGTCACAACTATGCATCAATGAAGGTAGAAAAGAAAGAAAGGGTCAATACGACGAAAAACTCTAAATAAATATATTTATAATAAATTTATTTTAATAAAATTTTAGATAATAAAAAATTCTAAGTTGATACATCTGTAATAAATTTACTTTTAAATTAATTTTTTGATAATAAAAAATTCTAAATTAATATATTTGTGATAAAATTTACTCTCCGTTAGTTTTTGCTAACAATAAAAAATCATAAATTGATACACTCGTAACAAACTGGTGGTAAAATCCTAAATTTTTGTATATGATTTGTTAAATTTAACGAAAATTGATGGAGGTGAATTTGTGACAAGTATATTACTTTAGGCTTTTAAATTAGGATAAATTTGTCACGATATATCAGTTTGGATTTTGCGTGGTATAAATTAAGAAAAAAGAAAGTCACTACCTAATTTTCATCTGAAGATCGAGAAATCAGATCCACAAAGGAGCAAGAAGACAAATCGTTGGGGGGCATTTTCTAGGATTGACTTTTGAGTCCACCTCTGCTTCGCGGAACATTCGAGGTTGGATGGTGCGAAGGGGACAGAGCGGTGAAAGAAAGCGGTCAGATTTGATGAATTTACAAGGAGTTCCAAGGTCAATGACCGCAATCGATTTGGATCCGGACCCGGTCCACGTGGACCAAATCCAGCCAAGATCTTGCCCCCAACTTGGGCATGTGTAATGGCTGTCCCCTCTGCACGATTCTCCAAAAGACAAATTGCCGGGGTTGGGAAGCAATTCCGCTAATGAAGGCTTGGCATATTCTAATCCTGCTTTGCAAGGTCCGTTATTCCTGGTTTCTTTAGGACCGTCCTAAAATTCACTCCCGAAATGACTTCATCGCACGCCTCGCGAAATTAGGGAAAATTATTGAAAAAAATTCTAAATATACTATATGACGACCAATTCAATCTTAAGTTTTTTTATTGTACTAATTTAATATTAAACTTTTTGATGATTTGTCAATACAATCATTCTGATCAAAAGTGTTTCGAAAGTGCTAACGTGGACATCAACTATTATACGTGACTTGACCAACAAGCAAATTTTTATTTTATTTTTCTGAATGTTTTTTTACGTTGGCCCAAGTTTGGAAAAAAAAAAGAAGGAAAAGAAAAAATAATTTAAAAATTGTTTATGTCAGTGACGGTTGTGCCACATAACACAGCCGGCAGTACTCACCCTACTTTTTTGTTAGCTACTTAGATCTTACGCCACTTTGAAGATTTTATCTAATAAGTTCACGTCAATGATTTTGACTCAAAGGACTATATTAGCAAATCTACTAAAAGTTCAGGATTAAATTAAAATAATTGAAAAGTTTAAAATTGAATTGACTGTTGTATAATAAATTAAAATTTTTAGGTAATTTTTCCCATAAAACTAAAAGAAACAAAATTGTGGGCCCTACCACCACTTTCTTTTCTCTCGTAAGCTCCCCCATCTCTCTCCTCGCTCGGCAGTCAGTGTGCGCCTCTACTTAGGGGTGTTCAACCGGACCGGGTTTACCCGGTTCGGTCCGGCCCACCCCGGAAAACGGGGTCGGGAGCCGGTTCCGGTTAAACCGGTCAGGGAACCGGTTCCCAAAACTCATACCACTGTTTAAACCGGGCCCGGGAACCGGTTCAGAGGGATTACCCACCCGGGAACCGGATCGGCCAGGACCGGTTTGGGAACCGGTTGGAGAACCGGTTTTACGCCATCCCAAAACGCAAAACCCTAATTTTATTCTTACTTTCTATCTTTACCCGTAGACGCAGAGAACCAGAGACTTCCCTGAGCTCCTCCCCCAAAATCGCGAAGCCGACGCCGCCTCTACCGCTCTCGTCGCACCCCTCGCGCTCGCACCACCACCGCCGTTCCCCTCCCGAAATCGCAAAGCCTGACGGCCCCCGCCAAGCTCGCACCCGAGCGCCGACGCGCCTCCGTTCGATCTCACCGTTCCACTCTTGTTTTGCCTCGCCGACGCCCCGACCCACGAGATCTCACCGCGCGCCGTTTCCCGAGCTCCCCTGCCGATCTCTACCCCCCCCTTCGCGGGCCTGCCGCGCCCTCGCCGCTCCGCCCGAGCCCCGTTGCCGACGTCTGCTGGTTTGCTCACCACCTGCAGGTGCCACGCCCCTGCGACCGGATGCCAAAAGCCGCCGTTCTGCCGCGATTCCGTCCTCGGCCCGTCCGTCCGAGCCCCCTGCACCACCACCTCCCTGCTGCTGGGTCCTCCTCTGCTCGACGCCCGACAGATCTGCTCCGATGCCCCACAGATCTACTTCGAGCCTACTCCGAGCGACGCCCCTACCGCCGATGCGACCCCGGCTCGCCAGCCGAGCACTCCGCCGAGGTCGCCCTTAACTCCCTCTCCTCCCGTGGCCCTTCTCACTCCCTCGCCGCTCGTATCCTAGTGAGCTCCCCCGACCACCCCTGCTTCTTTCTTTCTTTCTTTTCTCTTTCTTTTTTTTTTTTTGTTTGGCGAAAACACCGCAGCTCGAGTTTCTATTTCTCGACTCCATCGCTTCGATCGAGATTTCGGGATCGGGGCTTGTGATCGGTGGTCAATGCCGCGCATTTCGCGGCTCGTTGCCGTTGGGTTTCGCTATTGACGGTAGGCGTCGATCGGCTTATCTTTGTTCCGTCCGATTGCTCTAGAATCTAGAACATAAAGCGGTATTGATTTGTGGATTCAATTTTCTCTTCGCTCGTGCGTTGCCATTAATTTTGCTTTCGAATCGGGGATGTGATGACTCGGAAAAGTTGGTTTTGGGTTCAGTGACTGATGATTGATGTTAGGACTGTTGTTTGGATTGTACAATGCTAACTTCTGGCTTTCATTTCTGGTGGTTTATGGCTTATTATAGCACATAATAATCTAGGTTTTGTGATGAAATTAGTGAACTTAGGACATAATACCTTTTCGATACAAAACAGGTTGGATTGTACTATGAAGAAGCATCGCGGCTCGAATGTGGCACCTTTGAACCAACATTTTGACAAGGGCTGGATATCCCACGTGCGGTGAAGGAGCTTTGTTCTATGCAGAAGCATGCTATAGATATGGTTTAGAACTGCATGAGAAAGGAGATCGCTGAGGAGATTGCAAGGCTGAGTAGTGGGATTAGTACTTTATCAGAGGCCAAGAAATCTGGAGTCTAGATTGTTGTTGCTGACTTTCATTTCCTGTCGATTGCCGCGATTTTAGCTATGCTGTGTACGCTAGCTTCGATTTCCCTGCTAGTCGGTTCAAGCGTGCGTAGGTCAAAATAAGAGTTGAAATCCGGTGATGTGCTTATGCTGATCGAGATTGTAAACGCTTTATTTTACATGAGTGTTAAACGCTTTATTTTACATATGAGTGCTTTGTACATCAATTTTTGCAAAACGGGTTCCAATATAAACGGGGTTGACCTGTTCGGACCGGAAAAACGGGGTGGGTCGGGAACAGTGGTCCAATGCAAAGGGTCGGGTACAGTGGG
Source organism: Eucalyptus marginata (assembly GCA_014182565.1). Classification (NCBI taxonomy): domain Eukaryota; kingdom Viridiplantae; phylum Streptophyta; class Magnoliopsida; order Myrtales; family Myrtaceae; genus Eucalyptus; species Eucalyptus marginata. The sequence continues at coordinate 34,033,590 of CM024593.1, forward strand.
GTCTAAAAAAGAGAACCAGGTTATAACGGGGTTGGGAACGGGGTCAGGTCTAGACCCTACCCACCCTGGACCCGATCACCCCTACCTCTACTCCCGCCCCTTCCATGGAGGCCCTCCCTGCCCTCGGCCGAGCGGTTACCAATGATAATTGTTGAAATATTTCACATTACTTGATTATGGGTTTATATGCTTTTTATATTTATATAGCATTCTCCATCTATCAGCTTGAGCGGTCGGACTTTCCATTCAATTTTCACTACTTGAATGAGAGAGAGATGGTGATGAGCACGCGTCTACTTTCAAACGAGGGTAGGGAGTCAAGACTCATTTTGTAACTGAATTTTATCTCATCAATTGTGAATCTAACTTGAACTAGGCATGAGACGTTTCTAGATGTTTTATATGTGAACGAGCTAAAATTATTGGCCGATCATGGTGGCATGGGCTAGGAGCTCAAAACCCGGATGAGCAGCGGATGAGTTAGAGTTGCCCAATGCAGCGGAGCTAATGAGTTTGACGGCCGGTCCGGCTGGAGATAGAGAAAAAAAGTGTATTTTCATCAATTGTCCTAGATCCAAGGTTGCACCGACTGACGCCGCAGGATCCTCTATTGACGTACTGATCGTCCTCACACAAGACCGCCATGAAGGCCATGGCTACTGCATTGGCAATCTCAATGGTCATCGCCACTACGTTCTCCTTCGCAGCAAGAAATTTGGGCATCCATGCCTTGCGGCGACTTCACACGATTTAGAGGGAATATTGACCGGCAGATCGTGGACGAGGATGGGTCGGATGTTCTTTCACTGGAACAAGTTTCGAAATGGGGAGAGGACGAGGATGTCCTAAGAAATGACATCTGAGAGATATGAGCAAGAAGAGAGATACGGACATGAATTTCCATTAGGCACATTAGCACCCTTTACTTAGAGGTGAAGCTATCCACATCTTGGGTCGACGTTCATCAACAAAATAGACATGCACTGTCCAAGCAGGATGAGCAGAGATAGGAAAAAACTCACGGTTCGGATAGTCGTGTCATCTTAAATTTTTTCGGATGTGGACAGAGCTGAGATCGGCGCATTCACCGTGGTCCTTTCTTTTGTCTTGTTTATACACGTTAGGAAATTAGTCAAAAGGCAGGCATATACCTTCCTCACGGGGCTTGCCAAAAAAAAAGAAAAAGAAAAAGCAAATGGAGATTTGCACATGAACCCTCTCTCTTTTCTTCTTCCTCCATTTTATATTTTTCCACCCTGCCTTTATTCTATGCTGGATAAGGAGGAATTAGAACATTTGCGAGATCAAAGAAAAGGCCAATGAGGAAAAGGTTCCTCCCCCCTCTCCACATGAAATCCTCCCCCATATGCTCTGCCGCTGAAGTTTGACCGATGGCTTGCCTTTGTGCTTGTCTTTGCAACCACCCCACTTGCGAAATATTCTTTAATTTTATATGGCCGAAAGATGAACTAAATATTCTTCTGAATTAGAGGGGGGAATGCAAATTTGCTGACCACCCAATGTTAAATTTCCTCAGCATATATTCTCACCTATTTTAGTAGGTGTCTAGCAATATTTAGGCGGCCATTCTCCAATAATTTTTTCTATCAGTTCGGAATGCCTTTGGAAACCCTTTTGAGTTTCATAAATATCTAAGTGTTTTCCGACCCTCAATTACTCAAATCTCGGGAACTACCCGTTATTATTCTCGACATACTCTTCTTCTCAATCTTCCACAAAGGAAATGATTATTTTTATTTTATTTTATTTGGGGGTGGTTTGTACCCTCTGGGAGCCATGGTCCGGTGCTTTTACGCATGAAAGCAACTACCAATTGAAAGTGCATCCGAAAGGGGGAAAAATTGCCAATGAAATCAACTCGACCAACTACGACATTGACCGTATGCAATTCAAATCATAAAGAGTAAGAAATCAAGGAGCTAATTAGGTTGATAAGTTACTCTTGTTATTCTTTTTTTTCTTGAGTTGTTTTTAAATTCTGCCTTAATTCTTAAGAAATGGAAACTTAACCGTATAATGCTGGAAAAAGAGGTGCCATAACTCGCAAAATTCACCTGTTGTCGGGGAATCAGATGCTCCTTTTTGTCATAGTGGGACAGTAGCTTAATCTGCTTTGCTAACACTAAAACTGTGTGCCAAAGGAAACTGATTTTAATATTCAGATTATGTTATGTCGACTCAGAGACGGATGATTAAGTTAATCTATCGAGCTAGACAAATGTGTCGTAAAAAACTAAAAAAAAGGTATTAAGGTTACGTTACAATAGACTATGATAACTGACTATTGATTTGAATGCATGAACTTTCAGTGTGAAGGAAGTTCAATGAAATAAGGCCGATTATGCATTATTAACACTCTCATGTTGACAAAAACTTAAACATTCACGAGGAAGCAAATTAGAAAAGAAATAGGAGAGCAAGACATAAAATCGTAGCAATGTTAGGACAAACCAAGCTAGGCCAGGTTGAGCCTCCCTTTTTCCCTCGAGTGATATGGCCCGACCAAATAGTCCATGTTATATAGTCCGGTCAAACTAAAATCACTTAAATAGACAAATTATCATGAATCGCTCTTATCGAGAGATGATTCTACAAATAAGAGTAATTTTTTTCACCTGCCGACGCCACAAATCTTTTCAAAGCAATATCTAGAATGGTTTTGCTGAGTACTCCTCATATAATAAGCAGTCGTTTCAAAATGATCAAATCTTCTTGATTATTTTTCATTTCCCCCATTTACAAGAATGGACCTGGCCAAAGCAAAGGAAAGACGACAACGAAGACAAACGCAATTCGAAGTTTACAGAGAGAGAAATAAAGAGAGAGAGAGAGAGAGGAGAGAGATGTGGTGGTGGTGGTAGTACTTCTGGTGGGTCAGAATCTCCCGCGAGCTCCTCCCTCTTTCCCTTTCTTCTCTCCTCTCTCTCCCCCCTTCTCTCTCTCTCTCTCTCTCTCTCTCTCTCTCTCTCGCCCCTTTCGTCAACGCCATCAATCCATCTCTCTCTCTCAAACTCTCCGCCAATTGCAGGGCGAACGACAACTATGACCAGCTCCTCCGCCGCCTCTCGCAAGGTCTCTCCTCCTCCGCGCCCCCCTCCCTCTCTCTCTGATTTCCTCCCCGGCGACGCGCGCTCGCTCGCGCCGCGGAGGATTTCCCGGCGTTTCCGGTCGCGCGCTCGATTGCCCGTCGTTTCCGGGAAGATTCCGGGAAAACGATCGAGTTTTTTCTTCACCCCTTTTTGTTAATTTTGTGTTTTTTTCTTTTTTCTTTTTTTGGGTCCCGATGGGTTTTCAGGCCCTGAGTAAGATTGCCTCGAACCGCCTCCAGAAGGAGCTGGTGGAGTGGCAGGTCAATCCTCCGACCGGGTTCAAGCACAAGGTCACCGACAATCTCCAGAGGTACCCATCAATTTTCTCCTCTAGGGTTCTGAGAAATTTTCGATCTTTTTTTCTGGGCTGCAAAAAAGTAGTGCTGGGTCGTTGTGAAGTTTGATTCTTGTCTTACCTTCTGCGATTGTTGGTGGGGGGGATATATAGGTGGGTTATCGAAGTGAATGGAGCTCCTGGAACTCTGTATTCTAATGAGACTTACCAGCTTCAGGTGGACTTCCCTGAGCATTACCCCATGGAAGCTCCCCAGGTAATTTCGTCGAAGCCGATGTCTTTTTCGCATCCTTGTTCTGTCGGAGTACTTTTGATGTGTGGGATTGGTGTTGGGGGTGCGGATTTTGTTATTTGAGTTTGGGGTTAGGGTATGAATTATGTTTCTGGATCTTTGTCCAACATGGGTTTGTGGCTGACAGGTCATTTTTCTGCCTCCGGCTCCTCTCCATCCTCATATATACAGCAACGGCCATATTTGTTTAGGTAATTTACTCAGATTGCTTCGAAGTTGTAGCTCTGCATCGTATTTTTTTGTGCTGCTTTGTTTCCGCTGTTTTTTTCTTTGGTTGCTTCATTGTAGAGGTTGGTTATATTCTGAGAAGATTATATGTCCTGTGCCCTGAGTATTGAAGTTTTGAAGATATTGTGCATCTTTTCTTGGGCTTTAAACTATGGAATTGAGAATTGATGTTAGAAGCTTGTATTGTCTTTCTCTATGAGAATCAGGTGCATAAAAAACCTTTTCAACTCAAAGGAGATGATTTTATCTCAGGCTACCTCAAGAAGCATGGTATCATCCAAGTCTTGACTTGGATTTTGGTGACACTCTATTCATCTTGTCAAGGATCGCGACATCGATACGTTTTTCCTGGGACTTTTGTTTCCATACATTTTTGACTGTATTGGCAACTTTGAAAGGCTAAATTGTCTAAGTCGGCCTTTTGTGATGAAGTAAACTATTAATAGCTTACTCTGGAGTCTCTCTTGTTTGCTTGTGTCTTTGGCTTCAGCTTGCCAATGTGTTTCTGGTTTCAATTCTGTGTTTGTGACTTCGGCTCTCGGTTTTCTTCTGGTGGCTTGAAATTGCTTGTAATTGATTTTCTTTTTGGAGAATCACATCTTCAGAGAAGTCTTTGTTGTGAGAACTGTATAAGTTACACTTCGGATTTCTCAAATTTGATATTGAACCTTCTTTCAAAATGTCTTCTGAGTCTAAATTACAAAGCCAGCTCTAGCGACAGTGCTTGCAATTGCTGCTTTCCATTTATTTAGTGAGCTTTCATATAGAATCGTTTGTGCTACAGCTCTAATTGTGGGGCATTCTTCTTTTAAAGTTGATCTTTTTTATTTGTATTAATAGACTTGCCAGCCCTTTCTTTAAAGTGATTGCTTTAGATAAATTCTGCAAATCACTAGTAGCCTTGAAGGATTAATGAATGAAACATTTGCTAAAGGATCCATCCACAGCCAAATGTATCACTGAGCACTTTTCTTGTCTGGACTAGTTTAGTCTGCCGATGCTAAGTAGTTTCAGAGCACTATTAAGCAAAAAATGCACAACCTACAATGCTCACGCTATTTCCATCCCTCATATAGTCTTAGACACATTTGAATATTTAAATGGTGTAAAATTTCCCTCATTAATTGTAAGATCGATATAAGAGGAAAACTATACCTTTGTTGTAGATCAATTAAGCTAGTAATTTTTATCAATCTTTCCTAAAATGTCGTTTCTTCTTCTTCTTCTTCTTCTTCTGAGTTCAAATTGGAGAAGTTTACATCTTTGTTGCTTCTTTGTGACATTCATCTAAGATTTGAGTATTTTCGTAAGTTAAAGATCTTTAATAATGTACATTTTTTTCAAATGTGTCTCTAAAGTTCAATCTCTAACAAGTCCTTGTGATACATAACTCTTAGTTCAAGTTTTTCTAGGGAAATTTTTCAGTTAAAAGTTGTAAACTTTTATGATTATAATTTATATTTAAGACATGTTAATTAACAAAGACTACCAAAAAAATTAAAATACATTAGAAAAAATTGTTTGTAGAAATCAGCTTGTGCACATTAGTGAGTAGAGAGAGGAAATGGAGTTTGTGTACAACTTGACAGGAAATAACATAAGGTGGTGGTTCATATCTTAATTAAGCAGATTGTGCACAACCTACGTTTTGTGGTGGTATATTAACATTAAAACAATTTTAAGTTCATCATGAGGTTTGGTTTGTAAATAAGTTATTTAGTTACTGATACCAGCTTCCATGCAAGTCTTACCTAATGCTTCACAATGATGTTAATCTCACTGGAAAGTCTTCTTCTATGTGTTGGCTTACGTTAAGGAAGGCTTGTTGAATCAATAAGCACGTATTGCACCTTGTTGAAATAAGCATTATATCTATTTGACAAACTACTTCACTTTCAATAATTCAAAGCTAGGATGCTTCAGCATGATTTTTGTTAAAACAGTTGTCTATTTCTATGCAGGATCTGGTCAGTGTATCCAATATGTCGGATCCATAGCTACTTAATCAAACTAGTTGTTTAAGTAACTTTGATAGTTCTCTTTACTGCTTTGTTATTAATTGTGGCTGAAATATCTGCTCCTCATGCCATATATTACCACTGAATAAATTGATACTATGGTCTTAACTTATCTTGAAGCTTTCAAATGGTTTTATTTTCTAAGTGGCTTTGCTACTGAAACTTTAGAAAGGTCATGTCATTATTTTTTTATAGGTTTATGCTTTCTGTGATCTGCTGCTTGTATAGACAGATCATGGTTCTTGAAAGTGAACCATTAGACTGTCCTGCCCTTCAAATCCTGCTGCCACAATTCATATCAGCAAGAAGATTCTTGTTTATTAAAAGATAGTCTTTTCACACCAGCTTAAGATGGTTTCCTTTTATTGTCTGGGCGATAGTCCTAACTAATAAACCAACGGAATATGATGCGTGTGGCTAAGATAAATGGTTGAAAGGCACAATGATAAATCCTTCCGAGTCATGGAGTTTGATTGAGAATGGTACTTACAATTTGATTGGTGTTATAGTTTTTTAAATTTGTAAGATTAGTCAAGTTGCGTAGGAGAGCTCTCTCTCTCTCTCTCTCACACACACACCCACACACACACCCACTCCCACACACTCTCTTATGCACTCACACAGAGCTTGCTATCCGGATTATTGAGATATCATTGTTTTGCTTCTTGTTTCCATTATCATGATTATAATGTCCCTTAAGCAAATATATAAATGTCTATTTGACTTGGCTTTTGCTACATTGGCAGTAGTATTAATATGGATCTCTGTTTTATCATTGCTAGACATATTGTATGATTCTTGGTCGCCCGCTATGACCGTCAGTTCCGTCTGCATCAGCATTCTGTCGATGCTTTCTAGCTCAACTGTTAAGGTTTGTCTTTATATCTTTTGAGTTCTACTGCAGCTACTAATGTTTGTTGGTGCACTCACTACTGCACTGAGTATGATTACCAATTGATGCCATACTAACTTACGTAAATTTATCTTGATTAGACTGGATTTTTGGTTGAATGGTGAAGTTCAAACTACTCATATGTGTCACCCCTATTGTCAATTTGGAGGGAGTAGTTCTTCCATTTTGTTCTCAATTGGTCTGACAGTCTGTTTTTATGCTTCCCAGCAACGCCCAGAAGATAATGATCGTTATGTGAAGAACTGTCGGAATGGGAGGTCTCCTAAAGAGACCAGGTGGTGGTTTCATGATGATAAAGTATAACAACGAAGGTATCTTCCTCTGGTAGTTGCTAAAGCACTAGGGTAGAGGGCATCTCTTCAAAAGAAAAATGAAGGGGGAAAAAAGAAAGAGAAAATCCTGGGAAAAAAACTAGTGATTGTGTCAAATGCTTAATAACCCTCCTGTAAAGTCGCAATGTCTGGCATTTGTAAAGGAAGAGGAAGATTTCTTGCTTTAACTGTGTGCAAAACAAACTGGGGTCTTTGCAATTCTCCGACGGAATGGTTGGTGCGGTTTCCGTCCACAAATTTGAATCGGTTATATTAATTAATTACAGCTTCTTTAAAATTGCTGGGATGCTTTCTCTGGGTTTAACCAGTATAACTCCTTGCAGTGCATTGTGTGCCTAGTCCGATTGCCAATGATATTCTCCTGTATTTAGCTTAATGTCATCTCCATTTCTTGTCGTTCTGATTTTATGAAACCTTTGCTGCGACCCCGTCATATTATCATAGCTTGAGTTTGAGCTTGTATTACAAAGGCCCTGCCTTCGTAATTCGGGCACCGTTGCTTCCTCCAGCCATCTTTGTCGCATGAAATATGATCGAGCCTTGATGTGCTGTTCATACTCTAAGCCACCGATAACTCGAGGGTTTTTTCACATTCAATCGTGCTGGATTGAGTGCACTGTTTCGTGATTGGTACAGCTAAAGCCTTTGATTATCGCAATCAAGTTATGAGACAACAAAACAGTGTTTGTACTGGTAAAATCATACCCTTCTCAATGTCAAGACTGCTCAGGACCTGCGAGTTGGCCAAGGAGGTTGCCCTCGCCATTTTATTGGGAATGAGTTGGTGGTGACGATGAACTAGAATAACTTAGGACAGTATTTACCTCATCAAGCTATTCGAGCTTGGTTAGGTAGCCTGCATTCGCATCCTTAGGCTTCTGTGTTGCATCGACGGGAGGCATTTGCAGTGCTTGCGAATCAGTTGCAGTGTTTTTCCTTGCGGTACGCAGGCGAGTGAAGCGACGGGTCGATGATGGGGAAGTTTGTATGGGGTTGATAGTAAGGTACTGCGCCGCGGAGGAGTTCTCGTCCTTGGTCCGTTAAGCCCACGCATCGTGAGGAAAGGGAAAGACAATGCTTTTTAAGACAATGTTGTCGTGCCTTCGTTGGCAATCATCGTGACAAACACGAACACCATAAAATCATATTTACGAATCTTGCGTTAGTATCACATAGGAATCGAGTCGAAACGACTTCGTAATCGAGTTTAAGGTCACAAAATTGAGTGTAGTCAATTTCGATATGAAAGATTCGGTTAGTTCTATGATCCGTTGGTTTTGGGTTGACAAAGTTGGGCCCGATTTTGACTGGTGAAAAGTGCTGGATGTCTTTTTTCTCTTGCATCACCAATTCGACTTTTTCATGGAATTCGTTAGGATTATTGGACAGGAACATGGGATGATTTATACAATCTCCTAAGTAAGGGTGAGCATATTGGACTGTCCAAACAGGAACCGTTCAAACGACTGGTTTGGTTCATTTCTTGGAGGAATCGGTTCGGTTTCCACTTTCATAAAAATGGAACTGGTATTTTTAGTCCGATTCTTGGCCCAGGGAGAGGCTTTTTTTTTTTTTCAAATATATTTTTTAATTTTTAAAAATAAAATATATTTTAATTTCTTAAGAACTTTATGTAAGAGTTGAAGCCCCAAATAAATTCCAAAATAGACTATTTTATTTCTTAGACACACACACATATATAAGTTAAATTCAAACTAAAATCCTTATGGAACAAAAAAACGATCGGTCTTGTCGGACTGGATCGGACTAGAACCAATGGTCTAGTTCGGTTCTTGATCTTAGGACTAAATGGGCCGGTCCTAGTTCTCAAAATTAGAACCGGTCCTCCGGTCGGATTCCCGGTTCCATTTTGGAATCGGACCATACTGGGAACTGATCATCATTGGTCCTAAGTAGAAATGAGCAAAATATGCATTTGCCAAATTTATCAAGATTTATTTAAAAGATTATGATTAATATCACGAAAAATCCTAAACTCTACTAATTTTAAAACAAATATCCCGAATTTTCTTTCGTGTCACTTTCTAATTGGCATGTACATCACATATTCTAGATCGAGTAAAGATTCTAGGTTTTCAACGAGCCACTGCTACATTCATTTCATTAGGGATTGATGATATTTTAATAATATTTTCGGAGGGATGGTTAGTACCATCTCCAGTTGGCCCATTATTATACAAATATCCTAAATTTTTGTTTTGTCGCAATGCACCTAAATCTTTGACTTATTAAAGAAAAAGGGGTCAACCCAATATAAATGGGTTGAAATACATTTTTAGCAAATTTCAGCCTATTTATAAGAATTACTTAGATCCAAGCTCCATTTTTTCACGAAAAAATTAAATGATTTGGAAAACATTTTCCTTAAAACAATCATTTATATCGATTACAAAAATGAAGAAATGAAAGATATTTTTAATATTTGTGAAAATGGTTAAACATATATAGTTATCGATAATATAAATATTTTTAATTGATTAATTATTTTAAATGATAAAATGATCATTATTAGAAAAAATTTTTAAATTATTCATTTTCATCAAAATAAAGGCCGAGCGTTTTTATTGAACAACGAATTTGTCCATGGGATTTCTGTCTGTAATTGTGTGTGCAAGCAGGCGATGATGATTCGGACTCGCATGAAACCCGAATCCGAATTACTTGAACCCGAACCCGACCCGTATTTGCTCGCTAAAGCCTCCTTCCCGTTAGGGTTTATGCCCGGCGCAGGCGAAACGAAGAAGAAGACGACGATGCAGCAGATTCATCACCCTCCATTGCAGTCTCTCTCTTCAATCTGATGTCGTTTTTGCTCGCGTAGCATTTCCAGAATGAGGTTCCTCCGATCGATCTCCCCGCACTTCGCCGGCGTCCGCCGCACCCTCCGCCCCCTCCCCTCCTCCTCGGCCGCCGCCGCCCGCCCCCTCAGCCGCGGGTTCTCCGCGGCCTCGCCGGAGCAGTCGCCGCGGCCCCCTCCCTCCGGCCGCGTCTCCGGCCTCGTCGACGAGATCGCCGCCCTCACGCTCCTCGAGGTCTCGGACCTAACCGAGGAGATGCGCAAGAGGATGGGCGTCGAGGAGATGCCGGCCATGGCGGTCATGATGCCCGGGATGGGGTTCGCGGTGCGGGGCCCCGGGAGGGCGGGGGCCGGCGGGGCGGCGGCCGCGGCGGACGAGAAGAAGGCGGAGAAGACGGCGTTCGACCTGAAGCTGGAGGGCTTCGACGCCGCTGGGAAGATCAAGGTGATCAAGGAGGTGCGGGCGTGCACGGACCTGGGGCTGAAGGAGGCCAAGGACCTGGTGGAGAAGGCCCCGACGCTGCTGAAGAAGGGCGTGGCGAAGGAGGAGGCGGAGAAGATCGTGGAGAAGATGAAGGCAATTGGTGCCAAAGTCAGTATGGAGTGAGGTAATGAATCGACCCTTCATTTGCTTTTCTAAAAATTGCTTCTTGTTGCATTTCACGCCACCAATTTTGTGTGTCCAATCTTTTTGGCCGAGTATTGAAGAAAGTGGTCTGCTTGATATCTTGTGTTGGATTATAATTCGTGCCTTTTCAACATAAAGTCCAAACATTTACTGAATAAACATCCTCTAAATTGAATCATTGGTGGGAATGTCTCTGAAGTTGCAGTGGATAGATTATACATGGATTGGATTTGGTCTAGACAAGTGCTAGGGAAAATTATGGAGGTTTTAGTGGACGGGCACTCGGATGAACGGCACAACCACAAGTTCTTTCCTTTTTACTGGCTGCGAGTTCATTGCCGCCGTCAAGAGACTGGCTTTTCTCTTTATTCCAAGTCATGACCTTCGCTGCATATTATGCTCCAGAGTCTTAACAATCAATTATCATAACCACAGCTCGTTTCTGCTTTTCCCTTTTACTTTCTTGTCTTTACCCCTCCAACCGGGTTTTCTAGGATCAAACTATCTGAGCCCATCAATTTGAAGGATCTTAAAATGCAGTGGTACAAGAATGGATCTATGTTTTCATTGCAAGAAAGGAGGTGGGGGCAGTTGTTATGTTGCACCATGTTTGCAGATGGCAAGGTGCACATGTATTGGAAGAGGGCACACTTCTTTCATTATGACTACTTGTTATTGCACCTTATCATCTTCCGATCTTCATTTTTGATTTTTTACTTTGGGGACTTTTATAGGAGTGTAACATTGAGCAAGTGCGATGGAACTTCAGCTTTAAGCTTTTTTTTTGGGCGAAAAGATGATTTAATTTAAAACCCACAGATCAGCTTGTTGCTTATATCCTCTTTTTATTGATTGAAAAGAATGTTCTCCGGTGATTTTGTTGATTTAATTGTACCAGGAATAAGTGAAGAAATTTTGAAATGATCGCTTTTTCTACAAAGTATGAGCTTTTCTTCTACTTTGCATGAACATTTTGTGTTAATTTTTTACAATTTAGGGAGATTAAGTATACATGATGATTATCCTGGGAAATAGACCAAGACCAAGACCAAGACCAAGGATGATGCTTTTAATGGCATCTAAGATTTGACATGTTAAGGCTAAAAGACTTAGCCAACTGAGAGTGTAAGGTCGTGTCCTTCTGGAGCATGCCAAATTCAATATGTTAAGGCAAGAAGACTTAGCCAACTGAGAACGTAAGGTTGTGTCCTTTCGGAGCACATGGACCTTGAAATTTTCTTTATGCATGTGAGAGACGGAGCAAAAGTGGAAAGAGTGTTATGGTAGGTGTCAGTAGGGATGAGGCTAAGCAGCTAATTTCAGCATGGTATTACAGGCTTTGAAGCATTGTGGAATTTTCAATTGTGTGTAATTAGTATTTGGGATGCTTGAGTTTTTAGCTCTGTCTGTTCTGTGATATAATTCATTTGGTAAGTGAGCTGGCTTAATTGTGGTTGAAAAGTATGTTTTTGGTTGGGAGCATCTCATGTATCATTCTCAGGAAGATGTATTTAGGCCTTATTTCTGTGTTCTCCTTGTACCCTCATTAATTATTGCAGCTTTATTTGTCCGGTCATAGAGCACCCCACTCAAATTTTGTCAGAGAATTTGACAGCCGACAGGACGAATATGCTCTTTGATATGCTTTCCCCATATGCCCCGCACTTTTGTCTAAGACCCGCTTTTTCATATTTTCGTTCTTCTTCAGATTTACTGAAGCACGTGAAAATGCAATAGCAGTGGAACCGTGGGAGATATTTGGTGCAAGCGATTCTAAACGATACCATTGGTGGCGACGTTATTGCCAGGCTTGGAGATTGCTGTTATTTCCTCATAACATGGAGCTTTCCTTGTTCAAACAGCTTAATTTTTTTATGAGACTTGGAAAAAGTAGACGTTCAGCCTCTGTTGAGCTTTTTCATACCCACCAACCTCAAGTTTGTTTTGTGCTTATAGATCAGTACCCTGCTGTAGGACAAAGCAGACGAGGGATCTAGCTTACTGACCTTGTTATCACATACATGGTGGCTTCTTTCCACTGTTTGCGAGGTGTACCCTCTGTAACATTGCCGCATTCCTCAAAACAGTGGTTGCGAGGTCGATGTAAGGAGCATTGGATGGATTTTTCACTACTGGTGCCAGTTCATATGCCATTTTCAGGAGGTTCTGTGACCGCAACAAATTGTTGTTCGTATTTAGCATTGTGTTCCCATTCGAACAAGAAGTTACTGAGAGAAATAAGTAAATTCAAATGCTTGATTTCATTTGAATGTTCATATATTTTGCATTGATTCGTGCACAGCTTGTGATTTACAATCAATCTAGTTATGTATACCTAACTTGATTTACTCGTTAACTGAGATTCCATTTCCATTCATCAACTGAATTAATGGTTAATTGAGAAAATTAACGCTCGAGGTGGAGAGATAAGACGACACAACAATTTGATGCAAGTGCTCTACTCTTCATCAGGATATGCAAATGCATTTTAGATTCGATAAATCCTATCGCTGCCTGATTCGATATGGAATTGACTTATGAATAGAGAAGAAAACAAGACGTTATTATTGAAAAATTATTGACTTCATTCGAACAGAACAACAAATTACGATCCTGCAATTCCAGTACACAACAGCCATAACAGAGTAGTACAAAGCAAGCAAATTAAGACTCACGGACTAATTCATTCCGGAAATGGAAGAAGTAATTCCAATTACTAGATTGGAAATTTCTTCTTCGCACTAATATTTATTGACCTGCCTACAACGCTTCCTGATCTGTCCCTTGGACCCTGTCAGTGGGGTGATGTTGCCCATCTTGACCATGGACTTGGCGAACTGCTCGAAGAAGAGCTCTTGGTTCCCCGCGTACTGCTTCACCAGCTGCAGCGTGGCCTGGCTCTGCGTCACGAGGACTTCGTCGGAGCTCAGGAGCCCCTTCTTAGCCAGCAGGTTCTTGAAGTAGCTGTTGTCGAACTTTATCGGGCTGACAAAGTCCAAGAAGAAGAGGGTCTGGTCGCCCCCGGACCGTGGGCAGCGGGTGCGGAGCTGAGCGGCGTAGGATTGGTCGAGCGTGAAGTCGGGCTGCCCGTTGCCGGTCTGGTTGTAGAGCCTCTGCCTGAAGGTGGTGCATCTTGCATTTCCAATTGTGTGGCTTCCTGTGCAACGGGACATTTCCAATTTTAGTTTCCCTAAATTGGACTCGAACGTTATAATCGAAACTAAGGTCAAGAAATTCCAATTATTTTACCGGAGAGGGCAACGAGATCAACAATATCAAGTCCTTTAAGCTTGAACTTGGTGAGAATGGTCTGGAAAGTGTTGTTTGGAGCAGGAATGTTGTTGTTGGAGCCACTCAAGCTTGCTCCTGTTGAGTCCCTCCTTCCCAGTGGCACTACCCAGCTTGGTCCACCAGTCTGTTCACACATTCAAGCATTGATTTATGCTCGTTAGGCATTTCAAATAAATTTTTTTTTTTTTGCTTTTCTTTTTTCCGGGTTTTTTTTTTCTTGGGTGAGAAGTTGTAATTCTTTCCGAGAGAAGTTGGGCACTACTGTATCTACATATGCTTACAAGAACAGTGGAGTCTCTGGCAGCCAAGGCCAACAGGTCAGCACAAGACACTGTCTGAGGGCACGCCTTCTCCAGTGCAGATTTGATCTCATCAAGCACTTCAAAGCCTCTGGCTGAGTTCGTGTTAGGGACCGACCGCTTCTCACTGACTATAGTGCCACTGCTGTCCAGCAATAAGGATGCGTCGCAGCCCTGTCACGTACATCGACAATGTTGGTACTTAGACAGAGCATATCGTAAACATGTTCTAATAGGAAGCAAAATGTAGGTACAAATTACTCCTGACAGTGGCGATAAGAAATTCTTTGTTGTGCTATGACGAGCAGTTAATGCACTGAAAGCATCGAGAAAGCTTCTAAGCCAGGAAAAATGATCGACAAGATTGTTTACTCTTCGCATGGTACATGTATAAGAAACTGTTTTTGCAACTTTTTGAAACCAAAGATTAGACGAGGAAACTCATTTACTCCAAGTAATTGCTTAGCCGCTGACCTTAACGAAGCAATCGTGGAAATGTAAGCGGAGGAGTGAAGCGGCCATGCGAGGGTCCTTCGCAACGGCCTTGGCCACCACCGACTTCACGATCTCTTGAGCCTTGGGGCAAGAATGGTCGTAGAATTGTGGATAAGGTAACCCCCATAATCTGCCTTGGCACAGAGACCGAGTGGAGCCAGAGCAAGAACACAGAAAATGACGAGGAAGTTCTTGGATCGACTCATTCTTGCGCCTCTTTCTTTCAGGAATGATCTCTACAGAAGAGCCCTTGTAGTGTGAAGAGAAAATGTTTTGGGTGCTTGTGATGAGGAAAATAGGGTGCTTTAGAGGGGTCTATATAGATTTTTTTCTAATGAACGAGTCCCTGAGAGTAACGGATCAGCTAGAGGAAACACAAAGCTGGAGTGGGTAGCTGATTCGCTCTACTAGCTACTGCTAACGGAAGATCACATAACATATTGGAGTTGTTAGCCCCCTCAGCCTGTCTAAGCCTCACCAGTGGCACCACGCCTCAAGTTCCATGCATAGAAAATTGGATATCTTTATTCATTTTTCTTTGATTCCTGCTGCTTTTTAGGTCATGATAGTAACTAAAAAACTCATGGGATTAGGGAGGGACTGTGGGTCAATGCATGCATTATGATGCTCCCCTCTTTTCTCCTTGACGATTATTTTCAGTAGGCATATCAACATCCACTTCTCTACTCGAGGCAATTTTGGGTCCACATCACTCGAATAAGGAGGAACGTTTACCTTGGTCGATCGGACCGTGACAAACATGCGACAGGCAGCCTGGAGTCTGAAAAAGCACGCCACTAGATGGACCACAAAAACCGAAAATTTCTTATTGCAGTAGGCTCAACTGCTTTGTTGACAAAACCCGGATGACATCTAAATCATTGACTGGTGTGAGGGAATGCATTGAATGATGGGTCTCGAGAGTTGTGAGCTTTTAGGACGATTTTCTATAGAGGGTGACTAAAGCAATCGATTAAAAGAAATCCCACGTTGTCTGCTTTAGGAATCTATTTCAAAAAATAGAGAGAGAGAGAGAGAGCTCTTCTTTGCCAGCTCTTCCTTGCCACAAGTGGTTTAGCATCGTATTTCCTTCTTGGTTTTGAAGTTTGCCCGAGCATAGTTCAACAGTCCAAAAGATTAATACACTCTTCCTTGCAGCAAGTGGTTTAGCATCATATTTCCTTCTTGGTTTTGAAGCTTGCTCAAGCATAGTTCAATAGTCCAAAAGATAAATAATTTTTTTTTTCAGAAAATAATGCTTTATCTGCCTAGAATATAAAATTGCAAACGCAAAGAGAATTACAGAGATGTCTTGGGAGTTGGATAAGTATCTGATCTCCTCCTTATGCTTATACTGATCTAAGTAAAATATGGCTACTCATCGTGAAAACTTTATTGGGGAATCTTATGTCGTATGCTACTTAATGGCGAGAAGCAAGTTTGATCGAATGTCGCTTTCTATAGATTCGATTATAAAAGCAACGGACAACTCCCCGTTATTGACTTCGAGCGAGGAGGCTAATTTAGTCATTGATTCGAGAACGAGTTGAGCATTTGAAACATGAGAAAACAAGGCATGAGCAGTTACTTCACCATAACTCAGTTCACAACTGCACGACTACATCTAAGGAAAATGCTATTTGGACAGGCGTTTGAATTGAAGAACTATACTCTTTTTCACAGTTCATTCCGAGTCAACCCAAGTCAAGTTTTGCAACTTAATTTAATAGCTTGTATACTTATAATTTAATTGGCGAATCAAATGAAGATTCTAGGCATCTCTAAGTTTGGGGTCTATAGTAAAGCCATGTGATTAATGATTTCGATCTTTTTATTTATAAATCATGCAATAATTTCTTCTAATTTGAACCCTTTTTTTTTTTTTTTATTTATAAATCATGCAATAATTTCTTCTCTTTTTTATTTGCGCGCAAAAACGCTTGAAAATAAACTATGAGAGTGACGAAAGATTCCAAAACCAATGGGGTAAATGCCAAGACATTAGGAAAGACATTAGGAAAGTCATCTCCTCAGATTGGCTTAGTTCAACAAATTTTTCCACAAGTCTCTATTGGAATCTCTATGGATTTACAATTACGCAATCAATATTGTTTAAGTAGCTTTTGATATAGATTTCTTAATCAAGAAAATTTATTAAATTCATCCCCGATAATCTCAACACCAAGCACAGAATTAACCTTATTCATTTCCTTCGTCTCAAAGTTATAGGACAATTATTAAATAATGAAATAATTCCTGTCAGTTTCAGCCTACGCCATTAAAGGTAAAAAGAAAAGAGCCTAAAGCTATCCTTGTCATTCCAACCTACGTTGTCAATAAAAAAGAAAAAAGCAGCAAGGAAGTTCCCTTGGACCTTGTGGAATTGTTAATTACAGCTGTCATATACAAATCAGAGGCCACCGACTGATTAAAAAGTACTCAGCTTCCACCTAATTGTTTGGATCCCGTTGTTTTTTTGAAATTCAAAAGAAAAGCCCAAAGGCCCCTCATTTTGACTCGAGCCCTGCACTAGAAGACATATGTTCCCGCTAATTTTAGGGCGTCATAGCTCTACCCATAAGGGACTTGAAATTGCAATTCTTGCTGAGATAAATAGTGTTTTTCAGGTACCAGGGTAGGCCGTTTTAAGATGGATTCAGATTTCCCTTAAACCTATTATGTTAAAAATGGTTTCTTAGTTTTTGAAACTTAGAAGTTGTTGGAAAATATGATTTTAAATTAATAGAGCAATCAAGTCGGACTTTAATGGACATCGGGACCCCTGGAGTTCCAAAAGTTGGCACAAAGGGACATTTAAGTGCCAAAAGTTACGAAAATGACACTTAAGTGTCAAAATCGAAACAAAATTGATCACTTAAGTGTCAAATCCGATCAAAATACCGACATGATGATTTTCGGCGAAGCAAGTGCAAAACGGCGTTGTTTTAGTGTTTTGGCGTGGTAAAAAGATAATATAAAAAATAATTAAATTAAATTTAAAATTAAATTTATTTAAAACATTTTAAAATAAAAATTTTAATATTAAAAAATTTAAAAATTTTAAAAAAATTTTAAAAAGGAAAAGAAAAGGGGGAGGCGGCTAAGGGAATCCCTTAGCCGCCTCCCCTTTTCTTTTCCTTTTTTAATTTTTTAAATTTTTAATTTTTTTTTAAAATTTTAAAATTTTAAAATTTCTTAATATTAAAAAATTATTTTTAAATGTTTTAAATAAATTTAATTTTAAATTAAATTAAATTAAATTTTATATTATTTTTTAACACGTCGCATCAAAACGACGCCGTTTTTGCTTTGTTTGACCACGTCGGTGTGCAAAACGACGCCGTTTTGCACTTACTTCGCTGGAAATTGCACGTCAGCATTTTGACCGGATTTTGGCCTGAGTGGCACTTAAGTGATCAATTTTTCTTCGATTTTGGTACTTAAGTCTCACTTTTGTAACTTTTGGCACTTAAGTGTCCATTTGTGCCAACTTTTGACACTTGAAGCGTGTACTTTTGCCGACTTTAATGCGTGATATCACTTTTTTTAATAATTTATTTGTACCACAATATTGCTAAAAGTCACCGGCAAATATCCTCTAGGATACAACAAAGTCTCAAATGAGAATATTATATATCAATTCTAATATCACTAGGGTCTCTCTAGGAAACAATTGAAAAATGATTGTAATTTTTGGATAGAAGACTCGAATATGATATCATGCTCGTTCATCCAAAAAAAATAACATATATATAAATCGGTCTTAAAGAACAAAGGCAATTTTTCGCAAAAAGTTGTAAATTGAACAATGATATCTTTTCGTTTGGAAGGAGCTGCAAAATGAACAAATGCAACCCTTCAGAAATTGTCGCAAACTGAATAAGTATAATTTCCAAAGGTTTTCTTGAAAAGATACATTTGAAAAATTCGAAATAATAAATAAAATAAAAATAATTTTTTAATAAATAAAATTCCGAATTTTCATAATTTCTAAAAATACTTAATAAACAAAAAACAACCCTTTAAAAAATAAAGGTTAATAAGGTAACCGTATGAAATAAAATAAAAATAATCGCACACCCACACGTGGGTATTATAGGGTCTAGCCTACACCTAATCTTTTTTTTTTTTTTTTTTAAATACATTAGAGAACACTCACATTTATTAATTGGCCCATCTCCTTTCACCTTTCCCATGTGGGACAAAGAGAAACACTCTTTGTTTGTTTTACAAAGAAACTTCCAACAGAAATTACCTTGCATACCTTGAAATCTATAAGCAATCCCGTTAATTAGTTGCAGGGTTTACCCGAGTCGGCCATTTTTTTTTTTTTTTTTGGTTTCATTTTTATTCAAGCAAAATGAAAGTGAATGCAACAACAAAAACAATCCGTAAAAAAGATGAACATGTAAAATAAAATAAACAATAAAAAGTTCAAATTGCAACCACAGTTTATCGATTCCTAATTCCTAGCTTGGTTCTTTGGTTCCAAATTTGATTCTTATCCTAGAACTAGGTTTCGAACTACACAATACCGGTTCAACCTTTTTGGAATTGGGAACCGAACTAGTAACTGCCGGAACTTGGAATAGACCAATTTCTATGGCTCGTTCGATCTAGTTTTTGGTCTTACCTTAGATCCATGCTCACTTCCCATGTAAGGGTGATTGGTTCCCGGTTAAATTTGGTCTCACACAGGAATTGGGAATTGGACTAGTAGGACCAATTCCACATTTTTCGGATCGGGAACTAGATGGATTGGTTGTGGAACTAGAAACCGATTTGGACCAATCTAGTTCCTAGGTGGTCCAATGGAACCGGTGAATCAGAGTAATAAATTAGTTTACCTTCTCCCTTAAAATCAAGCATTTGCTCTTTACTTGCAAGAAGATCAAAATGCTTCAAAAATTGTGTGAGCATCACACATTAACAAATACTATACTCAATCTTAGCCAAAAGGCCAAGAAAGATATACTTTTGTTGGAGCATGGCTTGGCTTTTATTCATAAACCCTTTTACGGTCTCTGCGTGCTCATTTGATATAGGACTCTTGGCATTTGCGTGGAAGACTTGATACAACAACAGAGACAATCCAAGAGTCCTACATCAAAGGCATTTGCATGGAAGGCTAGACACCACAAGAGAGACAAGCCGAATGTGTTGAGGGTGCATTTGGTTTAGCATTTTGAAAGCTCATTAGATAAATGCAAAGCAATTTAGCATAAAGGGCTTTGGGTAAGTGCAAAGGCCACTTGGTAAACTATACTTTGATAAGCAATTTTGAGAGAAATGCTGTTTGGTAGAAAGCACATTTGAAAAGTCCTTTGGCAATTAATATTAGTTTTTTAATTTTTATTTGTTTAAAATTGGAAAAAATCAAAATATATATATATATATATATATATTTTTTTTTTTCTAAGAAAAAGACCAAACTCTTCACCGGACCGACGAAGGACTATGGTTGTTGGTGAGCTAGGTCAGGTGTCGGTGATTGTTGATCAAGGCCACTTGGATCACACGCCGCCAAGGTCGCTTGATCGACGGCTGCCAGCACCAGATCTAGCTCATTGGTGACCGTAGCCCTTCATCGGATTGGCGAAGGGTTTGGTCCTTTTTTAATAAAAAATAATAAAGACATAATAAAAAATTTAAAGAATTGGTAAGGATAGTTTTGGAAGGAAAAAAAAAAAAATGAGTTCAACATTTGGCCAAATTGAAAGCCCAATGTTAGTCTCTACTAGCATTGGGCTTTAAGTCTTCACAATGCTTACTTTTAAGTGAAAGCTTCTTTAAAATAGTTGTCAAATGGTCCAACATTTTTTTAAGGAGCTTTGGGAGCCGAAAGCCCCTTTGAAATGCTGAATCAAGCGCATCCTGAGAGTCACACATCGAATGGGCGCACAAAGATCATAAGGGAGGTTGTGAATCAAAGCCAAGTCATGCGCATGTGCAAAGCATACCTTTGTCGACTTCTTTTTCTAAATATTTGCATCTCAACAACATTGAGAAAATCCCTAACAATTAAAAGTTCAAATTATTTCTTTAATAATTTTGAAGAAATAAGATTAAAATTTTAAAAATAATTGGTCCAATCACGGTGGTTCCATATCTGGAATTAGACTGAAATCACTTATTCCAATTTTAATGAATTAGGAATTGGACTGACGCCCCAAGGATCGGATCGAACCGGTCGGTTAGTCTAGTTTGGGTGGTTTCCAGTCTAGTCGGTTTTTTTTTTGCTCACCCTTACCCCCAAGTGCACTTTCTAGCAATCAATTGAAGAGTTGAGAAGGAAATGTGAACGTTTTTAAACTTGATGTGGAAATAATAGAACACTTGATCTTCTTTGCTAGAAAAACTTGTATTGTTAATAGGGAAAATGACAAAAATGATTTCCGAATTCTGGCCTAATGTACAATGTCTTCTTTCAACTTTTGATTTGCTTAATATGATCCCTAAATTTTATCCAATATGTAATACTGTCCCTAAACTTTTAATTTGTTTAATGTGGTCTATAAATTTTTGGTATATATTCAATCTAGTCCTTGCACTATTTATTGAACCCTTAGTCACTAAGAACGCCCTTGATTAGTTCAATGGGATGTGTCTATTTGTTTATCTCTTGTCTCTTAACGCATTTTTTTTTTCTTCTCATTAGAGTTATTTCACGAAAACTTGCCATGGTAAGGAAGAGAGTGGGGCCGGGGAGCACACTTGGAGAGCACAGATCAAGTTGTACACTACATTTGGGGAGGATAAATTGCTCCCGAAAAGAAATCTATTGAGTATTCAATATTTTTATATAGTCTAGGGACTAGATTGAACATGCAAAAGTCTTAGAGATCACATTGAAAAAAATTAGAAATTTAGCAACGACATTGAACAATTTAAAAGTTCAAGAATAATACTGCACATTTGACCAAATTTTAAGGATAATTTGTTTAATTATCTCTTGTTAATAACACCCTCAAGAATTTATAGTTGAGAATCCAAATGCCTATTTTGTTATGCCTATTCAGCAGAATAGGCCTTGTTCTGTTAAAAGTGCAACCTTTAGGACCAATTTCGATTTGGACTCGAACTATTTTTACCTCATAAGCACAAACTTTAGGTAGGGAGTCAAATCTTGTTGCCGAGTAAATGCGGAATGACATGTTGCTTCTTCAACATCAATAGGAGGAAACTTGATGGGAGTCAAATCTTGTTGCTGACTAAAAAAAAGTGCCTTTTTACGAGACAATAAAAAAATTTAGACTAAAATTGAGACCCAACTTAAAATTAATGCTTAATATTAGAAAAAATTCCGAGTAAGAATGAAAAAATGAGCTAACATTAGTGCACTTAAGAAAATCGAGCCCAGAAAAATTATATCCATTAAAGATGTTTTCCTTTTGTTAATTACTTGTCTTCAAGTGTGTGGCCGTGGGAGATGCTCAAGTCAAACCATTTCGATCATTTCTCCCTCTTTGACCACAAGCATATGACCAGCTGAGCGTATCCAAATGGAGTCCTCCCCTCTCAAACTCAAAAGTACCCTTAAAACATTGGAACAGAAGAATCTCTCTCTCTCTCTCTCTCTCTCTCTTCCCCTCCTTCCAGAAATTTAAGCAGCTCCTGTTGCTGTCCTCGGCTCTTAGGTTGTGCAACGGAGAACCAACCTTGGTCGCACGAAACGTAGGATGCAAGAAAAGGCCATCAGGAACAACTGTCCCCAGAGGCCTGGCCGGTTTGCCACCGCTAGGCAGCACTGCAGTCGTCGTAAAACCGGTCTGCTGCGAGACTGATTTATTACGACCTGCTTATTTGAATGAGCAATCAAAACATCCAAAGTACATCACTTATGACAACTGAATACAAAAACTCAACACATATATTTAGACTGCAAAGGACTCAGTACACAACACAAAAGAGCAACTTTCAGGTGCAAGCTCCCCAGGGGGAAGTAGACATAGTGACCTTCTTGCACTTATTTTGGCACACCCAAATTCAAGTCCCTCCCTCATACACACAAGACAAAAAGACAACTATGCGCACCCACTTAGATATCTAGTACTGATCAAGTAACTGATGCAACATATGTAATATCTAATGATGTCCGGGCAGCTTCTCCTTGATCTTGTCCATCATCCCCTTCTTCTCCTGCTGCTGCCCCATCTCCGCCCTGTAGCCTCCGCTCACGGTGGTGGATGTCGGGTACGACCCCGCCTGCTGCTGCTGCTGCTCGTCCTTGCTGCCCATCCCCGGAATCTTCTCCTTTATCTTCTCCTTAATCCCCTTCTTCCTCCTTCCGCCTTGACCATCATCTTCCGACTGCACCCATAACAGAAGAGTAGTCTTTTAAAGAACAGTTGAAATTCATTTGCACCGCTTTCCTACAAATTGAAGCACGTGCCGTGCCGTGACATTCTCAAAGCTTTGACAAAATATGTGGACAACTGACAATTAGTTTACGTGCTTTCGTGAAATTGAATGTAGCTGAAAGTTCAAACCACAGAAAGGGAACAAACGAGAAGAAAATGGAGTAGAGTTAAAGACTGACGGAGCTAGAACCGGAGCTTCCGGATCGCTAGAGCACTCCACCGCCGCCACCTCCATGATGTCCGCCTCTCAGCTGCTGCTGCTGGTCTCCGCCATAACCGAGGCCGCCGGTCAGCCCAGCTGCACCGCCAGTTCCAGCACTGTAAACACCTGTTCCGTATCCGGTCTGCGGGACCGGGTTCCCAAACTTGTCCGTCTGGCGAATCGTGTTGCCGTACTCGTCGTTCTGGCGACGGACGTCGGAGTCACCATACTGGCCACCGTATCCCGCCATTTCCTCTCTTCCTCTCAAACGTCTCTACGCAAAGCGAAACTGTGCAGATAACCAAGGACCAAGAAACGCGCTCTTCACATTGAATGTCTCTTTTTCTGTTTGGAGACTGATGATCGATCGATCTGAATCCGAGCGGGGTTTTATAGGGAGCTGTATGGTGTGGCGGGAGACTCTGCGAGCCTCCACGTGCATGGCTCGGCGACGGGACACGTGCATGCCACGCCCACGTACAGGATGAGGACACGTGTGCTGGGGCGGGAGTGGGGAAGTGTCCGGTAGTGTCGGCTGCGTGTGGATAAGGGTCGGCTGTGAAGGCCGTAGGAACGGCAACCCAAGACCGACATAGCTAGAAGCTCAAAGAGTTGTGCACCTGATTTATGATCCATGATTTGTTGAAGTTAAGCAACAGCAATCCGTGTCCTTAGCGCTGAAGATCTTCTCCCCTATAACCCTCGGTACCCTGGCTCGATGAGACGACCTCTCTCCGGTGTTCCTTATGAGAGAGTGGGTGTATGCTTCTTGATTGGAACAAGTGAGGGCTAGGTGGAGGGACCTTAGCCTATTTATAGAATTTGGACGGGCCCTCTCATCACGGGCCGGGCCCAATTCGGCCCACACAAGCCAGGCCCATATTTGACTGTTAGGAAACTTTATATCTCGCTTTATTAGATCAATTCCGTAAAACGGATAATTATAATCTTAATTAATGTGGCCCAAACTAGGAAAATTCTTACATTCTCCCACTTGGGCTATATTAATTGAGATCATAATGTATGTGCACATCTTTATGTTGATCTAGAGATAATCCTCTGCAGTCAATCAGATCCCATAAAGTCTCCAACACCGGATCATGGCGGTAACTGTATATGCATATACAGAGCCTTCCATGGTCACAAATGCTATCAACTTTACTGATATGGATTTAATATGGTTGTGTGGCAAATCGATAACACCTCATAAAGAGTTTTACCTTATGTGTTATCTCATTTGTCGGTCACTATTCTCTTACCTTAAGTGTCACAGAAAACTGGATGTGGCACTAGAGAATATCTTTATGGTTCTAATGAACCCACATATGTCTTATCTTTATGGTTAACCTTTTCTTTATGTGTAATTGAGACATATGTACAAGGCTAACAACCTGGATGCCCCTAGCCTTTACTCAAGATTTACACAGTACCTTGAGATTTTCTTTAGATATATGTACACAACTCAATAACCCTTTATACAAAAGGAGTTGACATATATCGAAATGTTACAAAAAGTAACAAAATGCAGACTTAAACTTTATCGAGCAAAACTCGAAATAGCTCCCACTAGACGATATTATCCACCGATTCTCCTAAGCCCATGTTCATGACATGTCGATCAAATACACAAGGGCGTAGGCCTTTAGTCGGTGGGTCTCGCCAACATATCGTCTGTGGGAATGTGCTCTACCACAATGTCACCATTCTGTACCATTTCCTTTATGCTCAAAAACTTGACCTCCATATGCTTAGACCCTTTTAGACTTCTGTTGTTATTAACAAATAACACGGCAGAATTGTTATCGCAATATAACTACATGGGTCTATCCACAAAATCAAATACCGTTAATTTCTCGATGAGGTTCCGAAGCCAAATTGCTTGAGTAGCAGCTGAAAAACATGCTATAAACTCCGCTTGCATGGTAGAGGAAGATATAGATTTTGTTTCTCACTTTTCCACGATATCTTGCGCCTCCTGCTAACATGAATATATATCCTGTTGTCGACTTCCTATCATCCTCACAACCAGCAAAGTCTGCATCTAAATATGCCAACAATCGCAAATCATGGACATATTTATAAATTAGCATATAATCTCTTGTCCTTTTTAAGTATCTCAAGACCTTTTTGGCAGCAACCCAATGATCGTCTCCCGGATTCGACTGATATTTGCCCAAAAGCCCTGTTACAAAAGCAATGTCCGGGTCTGGTGCAAACTTGAGCATACATGATACTTCCAAGTGCATTAGCATAAGGCACATCCTTCATTTGGTTTTTCTCAAAATCTGAACGAGGACACTGTGAGAGACTCAGCTTGTCACCCTTAACTATAGGAACGTTTCCTAACTTGCAATCCTGCATGTTGAATCTCTCCAAAATACGATCAACATATGCCTTTTGAGATAAACCTAACACACGACGAGAACGATCCCTATGAATTTCAATGCCAAGAACGAAAGATGCCTCGCCTAAGTCTTTCATGTCAAAATTCTTTGACAACATTTGCTTTGTTTCACGTAGCAATCCAATATCGCTACTTGCAAGCAAAATGTCATCCACATAAAGTATAAGAAAAATAAATTTCCTCCCACCGACCTTGCAAGTATATGCATTGATCCACTTTGTTCTCAATAAAACCAAAAGATGTAACAACATTGTGAAACTTCAAGTACCATTGTCTAGAAGCTTGTTTGAGACCATAAATAGCCTTCTTCGTTTACATACAAACTTATCTGAATCATTTGCTGTAAAACCTTCGGGTTGCACCATATAAACCTCCTCATCAAGATCTCCATTTAGAAAAGCAGTTTTGACGTCCATCCGGGTGTAATTCCATGTCAAAATGAGCTACTAACGCCATGATTACTCGAAAGAGTCTTTAGAAGAAACTGGAGAAAATGTTGCTTCATAGTCTATCCCTTCTCTCGAGTGAAGCCCTTGGCCACAAGTCGGCTTTAAATTTCTCAATCTTTCCTTTCGAATCTCTTTTGGTCTTATAAACCCACTTGCAACCTATGGGTTTACAACCTTCCGGTAATTCAATAAGCTCCCAAACACCATTATATTTCATAGATTGCATCTCATTTCTCATTGCATCCAACCATAAATTTGATTGAGGACAGGAAACAGCGTCCAAATAAGTTACTTGGATCTCGTAATGCAACCTATATCGTAATCATGTTCTCCTAAAAAGACTATATAGTCCGGTGGTATAGCTGAACGCCTTTCCCTAGCAGACCTCCTAAGTGGAGCCACTGTAAGCTCATTTTGAGCCTGAGGAACTTGAAGGACTTCATCTGTGGCCGCTTCTTCAATAGGATCTTCAGTGTTAACAAGTTCAGTTTGCGGCACAGTAGGCTCCATAATCGTCTGCATAGGTAAGGAGATAGACATAGCAGGTTCAGTCAAGTTGTCATGTTCACTGATTTGTGAGCAATCATGCTCTTCGGCTACATCAAATTCTAGAAACTTGGCCGTTTGTGATTCCACAATCCTTGTTCCTCCACTTGGCTTATAAAAACGATATCCCTTTGAATGTTCTGAGTAAGATACAAAATAACATCGAGTGGTTTTAGCCTCCAACTTACCCAATGTTGGATTATACAATCTTACTTTGCAGGCATCCCCTGCACCTTGAAATGATTCAAACTTGGTTTGCGTCCAGTCCATAACTCAAAAGGAGTCGATGCAACAGCTTTGGTAGGAACACGGTTCAATATATAAAGGGCTGTTTTAAAGCCTCACCCCATAAAAAATCAGGCAAATTAGTCCTACTCATCATACACCTTACCATATCCATGAGAGTACGATTGCGCCTTTCAGCCACACCATTCGTTCGGGGACTTCCGGGCATAGTGGCGAGCTACTATCCTGTAATCCTCTAGGTATTTAGCAAATGGTCCTTTAATTTGCCCAACATTGCCATGTCTACCATAATATTCTCCTCCTCGATCGATCTAACCACCTTTATTACCTTTCCTAACTGTTTCTCAACTTCAAATCCGAAAAGTCTTGAATTTGTCAAGGGATTCAGACTTTTCCTTAATCAGAAAAGGTAACCATATCGAGAATAATCATCAATAAACGTGATGAAATAAACTTTTCTACACAAGGTTGCAGCATAGGGTCCACCGATATCGGTGTGAATGACTTCTAGTAATCCGTAACTTCGAACTGCGGTTTTCTTCTTTATCTTAGTCATCTTTCCTCTACAACAGTCTATACAAGTTTCTAGGTCACTTTTAAGAGTAGGCAGGATGTTTGTCTTTATTAGCCTTTCTACTATTTCTTTAGATATATGACCTAGTCGTTTATGCCATAATGTATAAGACTGTTCCTTAGGTAGAGGTCTTTTGGGAACAATATTTTCAACTGTATTAGCGACGTATATATCATTGGGAGATAAACACAAACTGTACAATCCATTGAACATGTTGCAAAGACCCAACCTTATTTGAGCTAAAGAACATAGATATAGTAATCTTGTTCTTTATTTCAAAAGAGTAACCACACATATCCAAACATGATACGGAAACTAAGTTCCGTCTAAAGGAAGGTACATAAAAGTGTTTCTTAATATCATATTAAAACCAGTATCTAACACCAAAAAGACATCTCCCACGAACTCAACGTCGATCTTTTCATTGTTTCCCCACGGTGAGCTTTGATTCATCCCGATTTGGCATCCTTCGTTTGTGAATCTGTATGGTAAATGCAACATGATTAGTTGCACCACTATCTAGCCACCAAGAACTGGATGGGGCTTCGATAGGTTGGATTCACAAACAAGTGCCAAAGAACCATTACCTTTATGCTCATTTCTAGACAACCAAGCTTTATATTTATCGCGAGTGTTTCTTTATGTGTCCCCTCTTCCTACAAAAGTAGCAAAGAACACCTTCCCTTTTAAAAGGTGCCTTTCTCGGGAGCCATTGAAGTGGAGGGGCCAGCAGCTTCAGGATTTCCTCTCTTAGGAGCTATATTGTTAAAAACACCTATAGCCTTAGGATTTCCCTAGGATGTGCAATCCATTTACCCTTTTCGCCGGCGTAACTAGAGGCATACAAGGCAAGATGCCCCTTTTCTTTCTTTAGTTTCTCTTCCTCGCCACCACTCTTACTATGAGGTCATTGATTGACCAAGTCTCATTTTGCGAACTATAGTTTGTCTTGATAATTCCAAAGTCGGGAGGAAGAGTATTCAATGCCCGATGCACTATGCAAGTTTCGGGGATATCAACCCGAAGAATTCGAAGTTTTGACTGAAGATCTACCATTCTCGCACATAATCTCTAACTCCAAATCGAACCATCATATTTCATATTAAACAGCAATTGCATAAGTGTACCAATCTCAGCATTGGAAGAGACACGATACCTAGCCTCTAAGGCTTCCATCATATCCTTAACAAGATGGTCGGATGGCAAGCCACTCAACAAATGCTCCCGAATTGACCTTTTCATAATGAGCAAGCAAATTCTGTTACTCTTTTCCCATGCAGCAAAACGTACTTTCTGGACTTCACTGTCATCGCAAGGCCCCGCCGGCCTATTCTCGTGAGAGCAACATGAACATCCGCCAACTCCATCCCAAACTGAAAATCCTCTCTCCATCTCTTGAAGTTTGATCCAGAAGAACCTCAATAGCAATGGAATTGCCATTTACGAAAGAAGGTGATTTGTTTATACAAGCAATACATATAATTAGCATCATGTGAGTGCTTAACACACATCTCAAGAGCTACATACATCATCATATAAACACCTTTGGGTAGAATACATGACATGCAATTGTATACTCTTCACATGACAGCGGTCCATGAAAATATATTCTAACCTTTCGCGAAGTCACCACATTTAGGTGTATGAACCACTTAGGTCAGTCACTCCTTAACCATATGCTATACATGTATCCTTCTATGACCTTATACACAATCACTTCCTTTAAGAGTATGACCACGCATTAGAACATGAGACATTTCACCATAATATGAGACCAATATTTCTCAAATCCAATCAAGTGTGCTACTTTGGCGGTCACTACCCAATTGAATTATTGAAACTTTCTCATATCAGGGATATAACTTTATGACTCACATTCACCTTTCAAAAGTGATTTTAGACTTGATGACAGGGGCTGTATGTCACTAAAATCACAAGTCATGCTAATTGTATTGCTCTGTTCATTAATACATGCTAATAACAAATCAACACCACACATATTCCTCAAGTGATGATATAATCATAAGCATGCAATTGTATTTCCAAAACCATAGAGAAATTCATGAAAATTACGCAAAAAATACCCTCAAAATCACGTACCTTAGGGTTTCACATGCATTTTCATATCCTTAAAAACATCAAAACATGAAACTAATCATACCACAAGATAGGAAATTCACATACGAGCACGTACGTATGACCCACGCGCCAAACGGACGTCACACGCGCCCTCACGCGCCGCTAGAGTGTGCGGCGTGTGAGCCACACGCGCTACGCCCAGAAAACCTCCCCGAAGCCGGTCCGACCGGTCAACGGGTCGAACCAGTCAACGGATCCGACCGGTCAACGGGTCCGACCGGTCAACGGTCAACCCAGTCAACGGGTCGGGTTGACTCGGTCAAAACGGGTCGGGTCAACCCGGACAAACCTGGTCGGGTCAACCCGGTCAAGCCGGGTCGGGTCAGACCGGGTCGGGTCAACCCGGTCAGATCGGTCGGGTCCTAGGTGACATCATACGTGACGTCACACGCCACGTGGCAGTCCCACGTAAGGCGGTTTACGTGACGTCACCATGACGTCATCCGGACACCTGTCCAAGGCGGTGGCGAAGGCGGTGGGATGACGTCATGGCTGACGTCATGCCAGCTAAGGCGGCCGACGCGCTGGCTCGCACGTGCGCGCGCGTGAGGTCGCACGGCGGCGCGTGTCGCCGACTCCCAGCACCGCCTGGGCGCGTGTCGACGCGTGAGGGCTTTTCCGGCATCGTCTGACGACGATATACCCACCATTTTTCTCGTATTGATGAGTAGAAGCTGTTTATGCAATAAAATTTCACTTTCATCGGATCAAAAACACGAAAAACAAGCAAAACCCTTCCGAGCTCGGGTCAAGTCCGAAAAATTGACCATAGGCGACGATTTGGGCTCGGCGAGAGGCATAACAGACATCGAAGGACTCGGCTCAACAAGATTAACCCGAATATACAGTTGAAATCAAGTTTCATGCGGATAAATTCTTCAAAACGGGCAAATCATCCATGTTCTAGTCTATGTGCTCGATACCAAATGAAGGCCGTAGGAACGGCAACCCAAGACCGACATAGCTAGAAGCTCAAAGAGTTGTGCACCTGATTTATGATCCATGATTTGTTGAAGTTAAGCAACAGCAATCCGTGTCCTTAGCGCTGAAGATCTTCTCCCCTATAACCCTCGGTACCCTGGCTCGATGAGACGACCTCTCTTCGGTGTTCCTTATGAGAGAGTGGGTGTATGCTTCTTGATTGCAACAAGTGAGGGCTAGGTGGAGGGACCTTAGCCTATTTATAGAATTTGGACGGGTCCTCTCATCACGGGCCGGGCCCAATTCGGCCCACACAAGCCAGGTCCATATTTGACTGTTAGGAAACTTTATATCTCGCTTTATTAGATCAATTCCGTAAAACGGATAATTATAATCTTAATTAATGTGGCCCAAACTAGGAAAATTCTTACAGGCTGGGCTGCCGCAGAGCTCCGCCGGAGTAGCTTTTAGGGGCAACGGTGACACTTCACCGCGTATCCGAGCTTTGGCAGTTTGTGTCGGGAATGGATAGGAGTCGTCGGTGCACACGTCGTATGTGAATGGGTTCGCATCTTGATTGTTAACTTACATAATTCAACGAAATTAATATATTTATGGAGTGCTTTTTAACTTTGAGGTATGTAAAATAATGTTTATCATAATGTTAGAAGCGATGTACTAAATGATGAGATGATTCCTTATTTTAGATTAATTAACACATATCACTCGTTCACATTCTAGCTGGTACAATACCAGATTAGTTAATATGTTGATTTGGCTAATTGATCTCGTTGGATGTCGCTCGGCTTCATTTCTAGGGATGAAAAAAGGAAAAAAAGAAATTATGGAATGATCCTAATTCATGTTTGGAGCGATAGAAGACGCATGTGAAACTCATATGATTTAATATATTTTCGAATGTAAAATCCCGAATGTACTAGATAGATGCAAGGAGTGTCTCCTTAACATCGTCTGTTCGCTTAACATCGTGAACAAATATAGATGAGACCCGGCTCTAATGACAAAAAAAAAAAAAAAAAAGAAAAGAAAAGAAAAGAAAAAAAGCTCTATGAGAGTAATGAAGACATGGTTGTTGGGAAATAGACAAAGGAAGGGCTGAGCTGCGAGGACGGATGTCCGAGGAAGAGGATAAGATTCATCTGACCTGGTCCCTAACTACCTTTATTCATTCATTGATCACACGAAGGAAAGCATCAAGCGAACAAATCGCTTGTATTTCGTGGAAATCATGATCAACTTCTTTCTCTCTTCTTTTGTCGAATTCAAATACATTATGAGCGTCTAAAATAGCATTTACACAAAAAGCTTATGAAATATTTTTTAAATTTTCTCAAATTTTGAATTGAAAAACTGTTACTCTTTTTCCACAGTTTGATCCGAGTCAACCCAAGCCAAATCAAGTTTTGCACCTTGATTCAATAGATTGTATATTTATCTCACATAAAAGTTCTAGATATCTTTGAGATTCAACGTACACAAATAGATTTACGATCGAGGATTTACATTTATTCGATCATGGGGGGTCTACAGTGGACCATATGGTTAATAATTTAGATGATTTCAATCTGTTTGGTCTAAATACCCTATAATAATTTATTCTCTTCTGATTTGTGCGCAAAAATAAATTATGGAACTGGTGAAGGGTTCCAAAACTGATGGGGTTAATACTGAGTTGGACAGTCATATCCTCAAATCAACTTAATCCTCCATAGGTTTACAATTGTACATTTGGTAGTATCGTTCAAGCAGCTTCTTGGTGTAAATTTCTTGAGACAAACGAAGAAACTCAGTAAATTTATCTCTGATGACCTTGACACCCAGCACATTGCTAACTTCAACCATGTCCTTCATCTCGCAAATGGGGAATAATTATTGATTAGCGATAAAATTCTTGTCATTTTCGGCCTACTTTGTGAAGTTATAAAGAAAAGAACACGAAATTATCCTTGTTATTCCAACCTATGTTGTCAATACAATAGAAAAGGAGAACGAAGCAACCCTTGGACCTTGTGGAATTCGTAATTACATCTATCTATGCAAATCAGAGAGCACCTATTGATTGAAATATTAAGCTTCCACCTATTTGTTTGGATCCCGTTATCTGTTTGACTGGGAAAAGAAAGCCCAGAAGTCCCCATTTGACTTGAGCCCTGCCCGGGACATAAGTTCCCCACGTGCACTTTCTAGCAATTCTTGAGATGGCAATCCTTGCTAAGATAAATATTGTTTTTCAGGTACCCCATGTACACTTTATAGCAAGCAATGGAACACTTGATCATCTTTATTGAAAATACTTATATTGTTAATAGGGAAAATAATACAAATGATCTTTGAACTTTGTGTCAGAAAAATAGAAAGCTTGAAGTTTGGGAGAATTGTATATTGCTTTTCTATATTCCTTTCAGTATGTAATTACAATCTGTTTATAATAGAAAGTATCTAAATAACAAAGGAATAAAAATATACACAATATCCCAAAGATGTACAGAAAATATTCCCTATAATAAAAAATCAATTAAGATCAATCGGCATCGGCAACAGTATCTTCAACACTCCCCCTCAAGCTAGGCGGTCTATACACATCAAAAACGCCTAGCTTGTTTAATAGATACGAATGTTGCCTTTGACATAAGGCCTTGGTAAAGATGTCCGTGGGTTGCTTTGCCGTTCTTATCCCTCTTGTTCTAATCACCCCACTCTGGATCTTGTCTCGAATGAAGTGACAATCAACCTCTATATGCTTTGTCCTTTCATGGAATACTGGGTTCATTGCAAGCTTAAGTGTAGCATCATTATCACAAAATAGGACAGTGGGCTCCTTTATCTATACACCAAGGTCTTGAAAAAGGCCTCTTATCCAGACTATCTCACAACTAGTCTTCGCCATTGCTCGATATTCTGCCTCAGCGGATGATAAAGATACGGTTGACTGTTTCTTTGTCTTCCATGAAATTAGAGAATCCCCTAATTTTATACAGAATCCTGTGACTGATCTTCTACTCATGGGGCAAGTAGCATAATTTGTGTCACAATATGCTGTCATCTCCATATTGTTGTCTCGAGACAGCAATATTCCCAATCCAAGACACCCTTTCAAGTATTTTATGACTTTCAGTGCCGCATTCATGTGAGACTGTTTCGGAGCATGCATAAACCGACTAAGAATCCGAACCTGCATAAGAAATGTCCGCCTGGTCATGGTCAAATAAATAAGCTTTCCAACAAGTCTTTGATAGCGAGAAGGATATTTAAGCAAAGGATCCTTGTTTATAGGTGACAACCCTTTGTCATATTCAGCTGTCGTTAACTTGATATTCTGATCGATTGGAATAACAGCCGGCCTAGATCCCGATAAACCTGTTTCTGACACAATTTCTAAGACAAATTTCCGTTGGCTAAGGCTGATGCATTTTTTTGACCGTGCAATTTCTATCCCAAGAAAGTATTTGGGAGATCCCAAATCCTTAATATGAAATGTAGAATGCAGATACTCCTTGAATCTCTCAATGGCAGGCGCATCATTTCCCATAATGAGTATATCGTCAACTTATATATAAGTAAATAGATTGACGACATACCTTGTTTCCATGTGAATAAAGCATAGTCATGCTTAGATTGCTGGAATTTTGCAGTTGTAAGTGCACTGGTAAACTTGGCATATCATTGACGAGAAGCCTGTTTGAGCCCATATAGGGATTTTCGAAGACGGCACACACTCCCCTCCCCCTGTCTGCGAAATCCCGGTGGAATATCCATATAAATCTCTTCTTCAAGATCTCTGTGTAAAAAGGCATTGTGAACGTCCATTTGATGAAGAGGCCAGTCATGAATGGCGGCAATGGAAAGAAAGGATTGTACGGTGACTTCTTTGGCAACTGGAGAGAAAGTTTCCGTATAATCAAAGCCTTCCTTTTGTGTGAATCCCTTCGCAACCAATCTGGCCTTGTAACGTTCAATGGATCCGTCTACTTTGTATTTGATCTTGTATGCCCATTTGCATCCTATGGGTCGATGATGGGGAGGTAGGCGAACAATATCCCAAGTCTCATTCTCGATGAGAGCTTGTAACTCATCTTTCATAGCTTGTTGCCAACGAGGATCCGTGGCAGCCTCATCATAAGAGGAAGGTTCCCACCGTGCAGAAATTCTACTAACACAGCATCTATGTTTAGGAGAGAGATTAGCAAAATTGACATAGGAGGAAAGAGGATATTGTGTACCACACTTTTTTGATGACGAACAAACGTAATCTGCTGTCCATGTTGGTGGTCAAACTGTGCGTCTTGATCACTGAAGATTAGTTGGTTCAGATGGAACATCAACTTGTGAGTTTGTAGAGGTATCGTCCGCCAAAATATTAGCTTGCGAAGATTCAGGTTCTTCGGATATACTTGATGAAGGAAGGCTGGATATTTCATTGTCCCCATTTGAGGCAACATGTGCATCGACATCTGAAGATGCTATAGGAGATATTATTTGTGGAAGCATCATCATTGATCCTTGTGAAGGATCGTCTTCATGCAAAAAGGGACGAGAAGACATCGGGGGATCTTCATGCTGTTGTGATAGTAGCCTATCCTTGAATGGGAAAACATCTTCATGAAAGATGACATCTCTGCTGACGAAGAATCTTCCGGTAGATGTAGTTATTCCAATAACTCAAGTTCAGAGATAATATTGAAAATTTTTATATGGTCCAAGAAATAGATTGAACATGTATCAAAAGTTTAGGGAACACATTAAACAAATTAAAGTTTAGGAACGACATTACATATTATATTAAAGTTTATAAACTATTTGCGTAATTATCCCCGGTTAATAACACACTCAAGAAATTAGAGTTGAGCTTCCCTATGCCTACTTTTTATGCCAATTCAGCAAAATAGGCCCACCTCCTTAAAGTACAAACCTTAGGCTAGATCTCAATTCGGGCCAGAATTATTTTTACCACATAAAAAAGTACAAACTTCATATCGAGTCCTATTTTAATCTTTTTTTTTATTGTCTCATAAAAAATGTACCAATTTTCAGTCGGTACCAAAATTCAGCCCTTATCAAGTTTCCGTCTAAGGACGTTGAAGATGCAACACGTTACTCCATGTGTACTCAGTTATTGGACAGAAACTTTTTTTTTTTTTGGTCAGGATATTGGACAGAAACTTGAAGGGTGTGAGATTTGGGTGTTCATTAAAAGTTCCTGTCTTTTTATGGGATAAATTTTTTTCTATTAAAATTGAGACCCGACTTAGAATTAGTGCTTTTTACGAGGAAAAAAAATCTAGTTAGAATGAGTGCTTTTTGAGAAAATCGGGCTCGGCAAAATATATCCATTAAAGATGTTGGCCAAGGGGTTAACTACTTGTCTTCAAGTTAGAAGTCTATAGCTGTGGGAGAGGCTCAAGTTAAACCCTCTCGATCATTTCTCTTCTCTTCGACCACAATCATATCATAATGGATTCTTCATCTCTCAAGCTCAAAAGCAAACTTACGAAAAATATAAATCGAAACATCGGAACACAAGAACATTTAACTGTGATAAACATATAGTAAAATCTCAAACTAATACATTAATCGACTATCATATGTCATCCAACTTATCAATTTGACAATAAAATTTAATGAAAACTAATACAAGGAAAAATTTTCACAAGTGTACCGGTTTTGGATTTTTGATGGTCAAAAAATTAGTTTGGGATAAATTTGTCATATGTGTACCAGTTTGGATTTTTCAAGGTATTAACCCAAAAAAGATATCTCCTTTTATGTATATCAATTAGGGGCATGCAAAGTAATCAAGAACTGCTTGGATCGTCCGGAATCAGATCGAATTAGCTCGGAACTAGTGATTCCCATAAGAATCGATCCAATTCTTGGTTCATTTTTGCTATAATTGGTGAGTATCAGTCTGGTTCTCGAATCCAAGAGTGGAATCATCCACCTGGATCGGTATAAATGTATTTAAAAAAAGAAATTTTAACTCAATTGCTTAATTATTTTGTAGTTTTTTGATCAATATATACATACATATATATTTGCAGTATTGGATATTATTGACTCATTTTGTCTCTCGCGTGTGTAATAGGATTAAACCTCCTACTTGTTGTTCATTCTAGCGATCCATTTACTTACTTTCTTAGTCAAAACAAAATAAACAAACAAAAAGGATGAAAGAGACCGATGGGAGATGTTCAACCCAAATTTAAGAATAAACAAATTTTAACGTTTTATGTAGAAATTAGGTTCACCGTAATATTATTTGATGGATGCAATTTTGGAAGGATTTGGAACCGGTTCCATGGACTCACCCAAGAATCGGATTGGACCGATGGTCTAATTTTCAGGTGGGTCCATAGAATTAAGGGATGGTTTCTAGTTCCAATTTTATAAAAACGGCTTTTAGTGGGCAGTTTCCGATTCCAAGGTAGGAACTACCTTCTTGAATCATGTTCATCCCTAATATTAATAAGGTTTAATACCACGAAAAAGCTTAAACTAGTACGCTTGTAACAAATTTATTCCAAATTAATTTTTTGACTACAAAAACCC
The DNA here is from genome assembly GCA_014182565.1 of Eucalyptus marginata. NCBI lineage: Eukaryota > Viridiplantae > Streptophyta > Magnoliopsida > Myrtales > Myrtaceae > Eucalyptus > Eucalyptus marginata. Next base: position 34,070,717 of record CM024593.1, read on the forward strand.
TAAATTGATACACTTTTAACAAATTTACATCAAATTGGTACAGTTGTGACAAATTTATCATTTGTTAGTTTCTATTAAATTTTAATGTTGAATTATTGAGTTAGATGACATATAATAATTGACTGTTGGTGTACCAGTTTGAGGTTTTACTCTTCATTTGTTACAATTGCATTAGTTTTGTGATTTTTTATGGTATTTATCCAATTTAATGGAGGGTGTATTTATCACAAATATACTAGTTTGAGGTTTTTTGCAGTCAAAAAATTAGTTTGGAATGGATTTGTCACAACTATATCAGTTTGGATTTTTTATATTCATTTGGGGTAAATTTGTTACAAGTATACCAATTTTGAATTTTTCATAATAAAAAAAATTAATTTGGGGTAAATATATTACAGGTGTACCAATTTGAAATTTTTTGTGATATTAATCTCGTTAACAAATATCATGTACTTTCCATAGAGACTTGACATGTACCCATGACCATATTTAGGGTCACACAAAGATGTATTAGAATCATAAAAACAATAATCTTGCAATAATTTCAAGAATTTTCTAACAATATGCAGTAGTACTTGATTAAATGACATAAGCACCCAAAAGTTCATTTGTAAGGGTAGTTCTGAACAAGGAGAAAAAAAATTGAAAAAGGCACTTGGTTGATGGTTATTAAAGTATAGTTAAATACATCATTAATTACTAGAAAGATGGATAGGACAAAGTAAAGCATGACTTTATTATAATATCTTTGCATATCATGTAGATTAGAATTTATTTCCTCAATAGAAGTGCATGATAGAATAGTGTGGACCCGATTCTGCTACTGTCCCCAGGTTGATTATTGATGTTTCAATATTTGTAACGCACCTAATCTTTTAAAATTCCAACGAATGAGCTATAAGGATGATTTTGGCTAAATTAGTTAAATCAAGTGCTCCCTCGTGACAAAATAGTGCTTACAGTAGCAGAGTGATGACAGTTCGAAGGTAAATCTTATTTATGAATTTTTTTAACTAGGTTACTCCCATATAACGAGAACTTTTGATATGATAGCGAATTTTTGTAGAACACGCCACAAATGGACTGGAAATCTCCCTTTATTAGAGACTTGTGCACATCTTTAGTTTTCTTCACCGCAATTACGGTGTCCGTGCTATCATCCCCTCTATAGATGGGACCTAACCACCCTCCTCGCCGAGCTTATGCCTATTATCATAGTTGTTAGTTGCTTTTACTAACGCCATGTCTGTATATAATTTAATGTGAGAAGTTATGACGGAATCTATCGTGTACAAATTACTCATTTAATCATTCAATCAATATTTCAAAAATTTTAAAACAAAATGATAAGATTAAGATAAAAGTTGTCTAACAAATTATTTTGATCATTGACTCCTCTTTCGGGTAGTCATTTTTTATATCATCCAATCTAAAGTAACGTGTTTCACAACAAAAGTGAAACATAGACAATCACCTTTTTATCAACCTTTGAGGAGACCATTTCCTTTCAAGTTGGCTCGACCTTTGCATCCACATTAACAAGATGCTCCGCATGTAGATGAGTCCAGAGGATCTGCAACGTTCATTTATGTGGAGTCTACTTAAGACCAACGCCATCTAACTGCCGAAATTAATTTGGACCTTGTGCATTTGGTTCGTGCAAGTGTGGCCTAGAACCGCATTAAAACCTCCGGGCCCAATACCCGATAAAAGACTTGGTGACGGTGGATGAAGACTTACTAGCATTGGGCTTTTAGCTTTCATAATACTTGACTTTCAAGTGAAAGCTTATTTTAATAGTTATCAAATAGTCCAGCATTTCTCTAAGAGACTTTGGAAGGGAAAGCTCATTGGGAATGCTGAACCAAATACATCATGAGAGTCGCACATCGAACAAGCGCGCAAAGATCATAAGGGAGGTTGTGAATCAAACCCAAGTCACGCACATGTGCAAAGCATACCTTTATCGACTTTTTTTCTAAATATTTGCATAATCCCTAACAATTAAAAGTTCAAATTATTTCTTTAATAATTTCGAAGAAATAAGATTAAAATTTTAAAAAATAATTGGTCCAAGTCGGGGTGGTTCCATATTTGGAATCGGATTGAAATAACCGATTTCAATTTTATGGAATTAGGAACTAGACCGATGCCCCAAGAATCGAATCGAACCAGCGGGTTAGTCCGATTTGGAGAGCCGAGAAGGAAATGCAAATGTTTCTAAACTTGATGTGGAAATAATAGAACACTTGATCCTCTTTGCTAGAAAAACTTATATCGTTAATAGGGAAACCGACAAAAATGATTTCCGAATTCTAGCTTAAAGTACAATGTCCTCTTTCAACTTTTAATTTGTTTCATATGGTCCCTAAATTTTATCCTAATATGTAATATTGTCCCTAAATTTTTAATTTGTTCAATGTGGTCTATGAACTTTTTGTATATATTCAATCTAGTCCTTGCACTATATATTGAACCCTTAGTCACTAAGAATGCCCTTGATTAGTGCAATGGGATGTGTCTATTTATTTATCCCTTGTCTCTTAACGCATTCTTTTTTTTTTCTCATTGGAGTTATTTCACGAAAACTTGCCATGGTAAGGAAAGAGGGGGGGGCGCACTTGGAGAGCACAGATCAACAGAGAGTTGTATACTACATTCGCGAAGGATAAATCGCTCCCGAAAAAGAATCTATTGAATATTGAATATTTTATGTAGTTTATGGACTAGATGGAACATGCAAAAGTCTTAGAGATCATGTTAAAAAAATAAAAATTCAAGAATGACATTGAACAAATTAAAAGTTTAAAAATAATATTGCGCATTCGACCAAATTTTAAGGATCATTTGTGTAATTATCCCTCGTCAATAACACGCTCAAGAATTTAGAGTTGAGATTCCATATGCCTATTTTTTTTATGCCTATTCAGCAAAATAGGCCTTATTCTCTTAAAAGTGCAACCTTTAGGACCAATTTCGATTTGGACTCGAACTATTTTACCTCATAAGCACAAACTTTAGGTAGGGAGTCAAATGTTGTTGCCGAGTAAATGTGGAATGACATGTTGCTTCTTCAACATCAATAGAAGGAAACTTGATGGGAGTCAAATCTTGTTGGTGAATAAAAAAAGTGCCTTTTTTACGAGACAATAAAAAAATTTAGACTAAAATTGAGACCCAACTTAAAATTAATGCTCTTTATTAGAAAAAATTCTTATAAATTCCGAGTAAGAATGAAAACATGAGCTAACATGAGTGCACTTAAGAAAATCGAGCACAGAAAAATTATATCCATTAAAGATGTTTTCCTTTTGTTAATTACTTGTCTTCAAGTGTGTGGCCGTGGGAGATGCTCAAGTCAAAGCATTTCGATCATTTCTCCCTCTTTGACCACAAGCATATGACCAGCTGAGCGTATCCAAATGGAGTCCTCCCTCTCAAACTCAAAAGTACCCTTAAAACATGGGAACAGAAGAATATCTCTCTCTCTCTCTCTCTCTCTCTCTCTCTCTTCCCCTCCTTCCAGAAATTTAAGCAGCTCCTGTTGCTGTCCTCGTCTCTTAGGTTGTGCAACGGAGAACCAACCTTGGTCGCACGAAACGTAGGATGCAAGAAAAGGCCATCAGGAACAACGGTCCCCAGAGGCCCGGCCGGTTTGCCATCTTTAGGCAGCACTGCATACGCCGTAAAACCAGTCTGCTGTGAGACTGATTTATTAAGACCTGCTTATTTAAATGAGCACTCAAAACATCCAAAGTACATCACTTATAACAACTGAATACAAAAACTCTTAACACATATATTTAGACTGCAAAGGACTCAGTACACAACACAAAAGAGCAACTTTCAGGTGCAAGCTGCCCAGGGGGAAGGAGACATAGTGACCTTCTTGCACTTATTTTGGCACACCCAAATTCAAGTCCCTCCCTCATACACACAAGACAAAAAGACAATTATGCGCACCCACTTAGATATCTAGTACTGATCAAGTAACTGATGCAACATATGTAATATCTAATGATGTCCGGGCAGCTTCTCCTTGATCTTGTCCATCATCCCCTTCTTCTCCTGCTGCTGCCCCATCTCCGCCCTGTAGCCTCCGCTCACGGTGGTGGACGTCGGGTACGACCCCGCCTGCTGCTGCTGCTGCTGCTCGTCCTTGCTGCCCATCCCCGGAATCTTCTCCTTTATCTTCTCCTTAATCCCCTTCTTCCTCCTCCCGCCTTGACCATCATCTTCCGACTGCAACCATAACAGAAGAGTAGTCTTTTAAAGAACAGTTGAAATTCATTTGCACCGCTTTCCTACAAATTGAAGCACGTGCCGTGACATTCTCAAAAGCTTCGACAAAATATGTGGACAACTGACAATTAGTTTACGTGCTTTCGCGAAATTGAATGTAGCTGAAAGTTCGGACCACAGAAAGGGAAAAAACGAGAAGAAAATGTAGTAGAGTTAAAGACTGACGGAGCTAGAACCGGAGCTTCCGGATCGCTGGAGCACTCCACCACCGCCACCTCCATGATGTCCGCCTCTCAGCTGCTGCTGCTGGTCTCCACCATAACCGAGGCCGCCGGTCAGCCCAGCTGCACCGCCAGTTCCAGCACTGTAAACACCTGTTCCGTATCCGGTCTGCGGGACCGGGTTCCCGAACTCGTCCGTCTGGCGAATCGTGTTGCCGTACTCCTCGTTCTGGCGACGCACGTCGGAGTCACCATACTGGCCACCGTATCCCGCCATTTCCTCTCTTCCTCTCAAACGTCTCTACGCAAAGCGAAACTGTGCAGATAACCAAGGACCAAGAAACGCGCTCTTCACACTGAATGTCTCTTTTTCTGTTTGGAGACTGATGATCGATCGATCTGAATCCGAGCGGGGTTTTATAGGGAGCTGTAGGGTGGCGGGAGAGTCTGCGAGCCTCCACGTGCATGGCTCGGCGAGGGGACACGTGCATGCCACGCCCACGTACAGGATGAGAACACGTGTGCTGGGGTGGGGAGGGGCGAGGTGTCCCGTAGTGTCGGCTGCGTGTGGATAAGGGTCGGCTGGGCTGCCGCAGAGCTCCGCCGGAGTAGCTTTTAGGGGCAACGGTGACACTTCACCGCGTAATCCGAGCTCTGGCAGTTTGTGTCGGGAATGGATAGGAGTCGTCGGTGCACACGTCGTATGTGAATAGGTTCACATCTAGATTGTTAACTTACATAATCGAACGAAATTAATATATTTATGGAGTGCTTTTTAACTTTGAGGTGTGTAAAATAATGTTTCTCATAATTTAGAAGCGATGTACTAAATGATGAGATGATTCCTTATTTTAGGTTAATACACATCACTCGTTCTTATTCCAGCTGGTACAATATCAGATTAATTAATATGCTGATTTGGCTAATCGATCTCGTTGAATTTGGCTCAGCTTCATTTCTAGGGATGAAAAAAGGAAAAAGAAATTATGGAATGATCCTAGTTTATGTTTGGAGCAACATAAGATTCATGTGAAACTCACATAATTTAATATATTTTCGAATGTAAAATCCCGAATGTACTAGACAGATGCAAGGAGTGTCTCTTATTATCTGTTCGCTTAACATTGTGAACAAATATAGATTAGATCCGGTTCTAACGATAAAAAAAAGAAAAGAAAAGAAAAAGTTCTATGAGAGTTATGAAGACATGGTTGTTGGGAAATAAACAAAGGAAGGGTTGAGCTGCGAGGACGGATGTCCGAGGAAGAGGATAACATTCATCTGACCTGGTCCCTAAGTATCTTGATTCATTCATTGATCACACGAAGGAAAGCATCAAGCGAACAAATCGCTTGTATTTCGTGGAAATCACGATCAACTTCTTTCTCTCTTCTTTTGACGAATTCAAATACATTATGAGCGTCTAAAATAGCATTTACACAAAAAGCTTATGAAATGTTTTTTAAATTTTCTCAAATTTTGAATTGAAAAACTGTTACTCTTTTTCCACAGTTTGTTCCGAGTCAACCCAAGCCAAATCAAGTTTTGTTAGATTATTTCGATCTATTTGGTCTGAATACCCTATAATAATTTCTTCTCTTCTGATTTGTGCGCAAAAATAAATTATGGAACTGGTGAAGGGTTCCAAAACTGATGGGGTTAATACTGAGTTGGATAGTCACATCCTCAGATTGACTTAATCCTACATTTTTTTTCTCCCACAAGTCTCCATAGGTTTACAATTGTACATTTGGTAGTATCGTTCAAGCAGCTTCTTGATGTAAATTTCTTAGACAAACTAAGAAACTCATTAAATTTATCTCTGATGACCTTGACACCCTGCACATTGCTAACTTCAACCATGTCCTTCATCTCACAAGTGGGGAATAATTATTGATTAGAGATAAAATTCTTGTCATTTTCGGCCTACTCCGTGAAGTTATAAAGAAAAGAAAACGAAACTATCCTTGTTATTTCAACCTATGTTGTCAATACAATAGAAAAGGAGAACGAAACAACCCTTGGACCTTGTGGAATTGGTAATTACAGCTATCTATGCAAATCAGAGAGCACCTATTGGTTGAAATATTAAGCTTCCACCTATTTGTTTGGATCCCGTTATCTGTTTGACTGGGAAAAGAAAGCCCAAAAGTCCCCATTTGACTTGGGCCCTGCCCGGGACATAAGTTCCCCACGTGCACTTTCTAGCAATTCTTGAGATGGCAATTCTTGCTAAGATAAATATTGTTTTTCAGGTACCCCGTGTACACTTTATAGCAAGCAATGAAACACTTGATAATAATACAAAAGATCCTTAAACTTTGGCCTAAGTTATAATGTTGTTCTTGAACTTTTAATTTGTTTAATATGGTTTTCGAACTTTGATGCGATGTGCAATATTGTTAGTAAACTTTTAATTTGTTCAACGCGATCTTCAACTTTTGATATATATCTTGAGCTAGATGATAAAGTTCAATGTAGTTATTCCAATAACTCAAGTTCAAAGACAATATTGAAAATTTTTATATGGTCCAAGAAATAGATTGAACATGTATAAAAAATTTAGGGAACACGCCGAACAAATTAAAGTTTAGGAACGACATTGCATATTATTTTAGAGTTCATAAACTATTTGCGTAATTATCCCTGGTTAATAACACACTCAAAAATTTAGAGTTGAGCTTCCCTATGCCTACTTTTTATGCCAATTCAGCAAAATAGGCCTACTTCCTTAAAGTACAAACTTTAGGCTGGTACTCATTTCGGGCCTGAATTATTGTTACCACAAAAAAAAGTACAAACTTCAGTTCGAGTCCCATTTTAATCTTTTTTTTTTTTTATCGTCTCATAAAAAATGTACCAATTTTCAGTCGGTACCAAAATTTCAGCCCGTCAAGTTTCCGTCTAAGGACGTTGAAGATGCAACACGTTATTCCACGTTTACTCAGTTATTGGACAGAAACTTGAAGGGTGTGAGATTTGGGTGGTCATTAAAAGTTCCTGTCTTTTTATGGGATAGTTTTTTTTTATTAAAATTGAGACCCGACTAGAATTAGTGCCTTTTACGAGAAAAAAAAAAAATCTAGTTAGAATGAGTGCTTTTTGAGAAAATCGGGCTCGGCAAAATATATCCATTAAAGATGTTTTCCAAGGGGTTAACTACTTGCCTTCAAGTTAGAAGTCTGTAGCTGTGGGAGAGGCTCAAGTTAAACCCTCTCGATCATTTCTCTTCTCTTCGACCACAATCATAACTAGTTGAGTATATCATAATGGATTCGTCATCTCTCAAGCTCAAAAGCAAACTTACGAAAAATATAAATCGAAACATCGGAACACGAACATTCTTTCTATCCTTCCATATATTTACGCAGCTCCAGCCTCCTGTTGCTGTCCTCGGCTCTTAGGTTGTATGGGGAACAAACCTCGGTTGCACGAATCGTAGGATGCTAGACAAGGCCATCAGGAACAATGGTCCCTACAGGCCCAGCCGGTTTGCCACCACTACGCGGTGCTGCATTAGTCGTAAGAACTGGTTTATGAGATCAATTTTACTAGGAACCGCGTATTCAAATGGTCACTCGCAATATCCTAAACACATTAATTTTAACAAGTGAATACAAAAGCTCTTAATGTGTATTTAGACTGCAAAGGGATCTCAGTACACAACACAAAATAACAACTTTCAGGTGCAAGCTTCCCGAGGAGAAGTGGACAAGTAGCGGCCTTCTTGCACTTATTTGGAAAACTCAAACTAAATGTCCCTCCCATACACAGAGAGACAGAAAGACAAATACGTACCCCCGCTTAGAGTTCTTCTGCATCCACTTCCCGTTCGGTCTCTTCATTCTCTTCTTCAACTATCGAGCTGCGGTTGATACTGGCGAGTTGCTGAGCCACTTCCCCCATTGTTGGCCTGTTCGCACCGATTTGGTCCAAGCACCTCACTGCAATCATAGCTACGCTTCGTGCTCTCTCCATTTCATCTTCACTAGCGCCCTCAAAGTCTATGACATCAGAGAGTGTGTCGCCCTTCACGGAAGAGATGAAACGGTGGATAGGATTGATCAACGTTCCAGACTTGATAACACAAGGTTTCTTTGCCATGAGCAACTCCACAAGGACAACTCCAAAGCTATATACATCGCTCTGAGTTGTCAGAATCTGAGTGATTAAAACTTCCGGATCCATGTACCTCATAGAGTCCATATTCTGAGTGGCTACCATAAATTTATACTCTGGTGGTATGAGTACTGAAGTTCCAAAATCGGATATTTTCGCCGAGTAATTTTCATCCAGAAGTATGTTCGCTAACTTGATATTGCCATGAGAAATAGGGGGCTTCATGCTGGAGTGCAGAGAATTGAGTGCAAGAGCAGTTTCGGTGGCTATTCTTAATCGGTTACCCCATGATTTTAAGATGGTCTGCCCAAACTGATGGATGTGTTGGAGCAGGGTGCCCCTTGGAACGTATTCATAAACCAGCATTGGCATTCTAGTCTCCAAGCATATGCCTTTGAGCTTCACCACATTTTTGCAGCTTATATTCATCAGACATTCAATGTCACTCTGAAAATCCGGCCTTAGTAGATACTCGTGCCCATCTTTAGGCTTCTTGACCACGACCACCATGTCCTCCGTCGCTAGTGTCCCACCATGGATAGAACCGAAAGTGCTGTTGCCAAGCTTATTGTAGTCGTCATAGTAGTTGGTTGCTTTTGCCAGCTCCGACTCCGTGAAGATTGGAACTTTACGGTTTTTCATGAGCTCTCCTCCATTTCTTCGGAAATTTATGTTTCTCACCCTACTCTGCAAGACCGAGAATTCACCGAGTCTGATTCTACGCAAGAGGTTGTGGCTTCCACCTTGATACGAGAAGTTGTAGCAGCTATCGTCTTCAATGGTACTGGAGGAACTGGAGATACTGGAGGAACTGGGGCTGTGGTAATTTAACACCATCTTGGAAAAAGCCAGTCCTGCAGTACAAACCGATCGTCTGAACTTGTACTCCGTAACTGTACATGTCTACAAGAATTTGCTTGGACACGCACTTTGTGTTTATTGGTGTGAGAGTAACTTTCAGTTGGTGCGAACGAAATGAGCAGAAAAGTCGGGGTTACTGTGGATGATGTCAATTGTCGGGGTCACTCCATAGTCTTCCCTCGACCCTGACTAGACTTTGTGGAAGGAGAAGGGAAGTAGGGGAGAGAGCTCGGCGGGGGTCTCAAAAGAGAATTAAGTCTTCTTACCAAAAAATAAAGAAATAGTGTCGACCCAAATCTGCTGTTGTCTACATGTTGATTCTTGATGTTTCAATCTCTGTGACGCACCTGATCTTTTAAATTCCAGCGAATGAGCCATAACGATGATTTCGGCCAAATTATATAAATCAAGTGCTCCTTCCGTGACATTTGAAGGTGCATTTTATGCACATTCATTTTACGGAAAATAATTTTCACAATATTTTTTGGACTTTTCGGTGTTCATTTCAAAATGAACAGATCAAGGAAAACATTTTTTAGCAACTGAAAAAAGTCTTCTACAATAGGAGAAAATAATTTTCCGCTTTTCAAGTAAGAGAAAACATTTTTCTTTTTTGCTGTCTCTTATCTCACATTCATGCCACTGTCTTTTTTTTTTTTTTTTTTTTCCTTTTTTAAAAACTCAAACCTTTAATCATTTTTCTTTTCTTTTTTCTCTTTTTTTTCTTTCTTTCTTTCTTTCTTTTTTTTTTCCTTCTTTTTGGGCCATTTGCTAGCTATAGTGATGGTCGACAATCGGCCAAAGGTGAGCTTGAGCTTGCCGCTCACTAGATCGGCGAATTGGTGAGTGCGAGCACAAGCCTCGGACCTCGCCAGATCGGCGAACCCGAGGCTAACAAGCTTAAGCTTGCAACTTGCTAGAGGCGCTTAAGGCTTGCCCGACTTGGGCCTCATCAAATCGACAAGCCTTTTTTAGGCTAGTGAGCTCAAGGCTAGCCTGAATCTGGTGAGCCTCGAGCTCGCCTTTGGTCGGTTGTTGGTCATTCTGTGTGGCTGCATCGATCGAAGAAGAAGAAAATGGAGGAAAAGAAAAATTAAAAGGAAAAAAAAGAAAAGGTATAAAGAAAATTAAAATATAAAAGTAATTAAAAATTCGATTTAAAAAATAAAAATTATTAAAATGAGTCCACATAGAGAAATCAAATCAAAATTTTCATACTGAATAGTGAAAAATATTTTCTAGTTCATTTTCAAATTTTAGGCAAAACATCGGAAAATATTATTATTTTCATGGAAAATGACTTTCTAAAAATATTTTTCAAAAAAGTCATATTTTTCGCGAAATATATGGAATCTTATTTAAGAATTTTTTAATCCGGTCACTCCCATTTAATGTGAACTTTTGATAGGATAGCAAATTTTTTAGAACCCGCTACAAGTAGGCTGGAAATCCCCATCATTAGAGACAAGTGCACATCTTTAGGTTTCGTGACTGTGACCACTGGTGCCGCGTTACTGTGCCCTCTATAGACGGGACCTAAACCGCCCTTGCCGATCTTATGGCTATCATCATAGCTATTGGTTTCATTATTTATTTATTTATTTGTGTGAATGCCCACTTGCAGAATGAGTTGACATCTCGGCAGTTCACAGTTCACCGCTGAAACAAAAACTATCTCAGCAGCGAGCAGAGAAAATCTATGGCAGTATTTGTCATTCTACCATTCGCTTTCGGGGAATTCTACAAAAGAAAAAGGGAAAACGCATCGTACAATGCTCAGGCCATTCATCATCGGAAAAGCACAGAGATTCTCTCTAATTAGCTGCTATAAGAAAGAACAAACCTGGCTAACAGTGGGCTGATTGACTCGACCAACAAAGGCGAGGCCACAACCCAGGAGACCGAGAGAGGAGGAGACGAGACGGCGTCGGCGTGAGAGAGAGGAGACGAGATGGCATCGGCAAGACTCGAGAGAGAGAGAGAGAGGCCAGATGTGGGTGTGAGAACTAGAGAAGAAATTAGGAGTTTAAATATAAGAGACTAAGGAGACTGTGCTGGTAGGTGCACCATTCCCGGTTAAACTCTTATATGGGGACCGGAAAGCGAACTACACTGTACAAGTTCCAAAAAATATGGAACCGAAAATCGAAACGAATGCCAATGTACTTGGAACTAGATTGATTCTCATCGATCTGATTTTCCGATTCCTGATTCTACCGTAAAATGATGCTTACCCTTAGTTTCAAGAGCTCTCCTCCATTTTGTCTAAAGTTTTTCTATTTGTTTCTCCTCCTCCACACGTCAAAGACTAAAGCACCATCAGTGATGAAGATGAAGGCCCGCAATAATCGTTACCAAAGAATATATGTTACTAGATTAACGATTCAAGAACGTAATCCTTAGTCGATGTCTATTTCCATCTTGCTCGCCACTCTTAGGTGTAGTAATTAAGATCACTTATAAGAGAAGACCCATCTTAGGCTGTGAATAGAGCAATGATTTTATTTTAATTTTGATTGAATTCATCTTAGATTAAACGGTAATTAACTTGCCATCACAACCCCGAAAACCTTGAAGATAGTCCAAAATAATATTTTGCCTTTTTCTTTTTCTCAATACAAAGAATCAAAGCTACTCGACTTAATCACATGTCTTGAATGCACGCAATTTGTTTGTTTGCATATTCTAATAAAGCTTCATTCACAGAGAGATTGATGCGATGAAATATGTCATATTCAAATTAACATTTAATTATTCAACCAACAATTCAAAGTTAAAAGAAAAAAAAAATGATTTGGCTAAGAGGAAAGTTGTCAACAATGTATTTTGATCATTGAGTCTTCTTTTAGGGCAGTCATTTTGACATCATCCCTTACGCATCTCTATCAAGACCAAACTAAAGAAACGTGTTGGCCTGACCGTGCAACCAAACATTAATACCATGCTCCACATACATATGAGTCCGGTGGATCTCCAACGTTGATTTATGTGGGCTCCATCTAAGATAGACGCCATTTAACTACTGAAATTTATTGGGATTTTGTGCATCCGGTTCACGTAAGCGTGGATGGGATGCGCACTGAAGCCTCCGGGCCCAACGCCTAATGGATGATGTCTCGTATGGAAAGACTTGGTGGCAGTGCATGAGGACTTGCTGGTCGTCTCAAAGTCTTTCGAAGAACACGACAAAATGTGAGAGAAAAAGTAAAGAAAAGAGATTGTGGGATTCTCAAGAAAGTAATCAAGATTATCTTTACATTTGATTATTATTATTTTTAATTATGAAAACCGTTACTTTCTAAAAAAGTTACTTTTCGCATCTTGGATGAATGACAAAGATCATGACGTTCTAGTGTTTGAAAAGAAGAAGTCACCTTTTATGTATATTAACAATGATTAATATCATGAAAAATATTAAATTAGTATATCTATAATAAATTTACTCTAAATTACTTTTTTTTGACCATAAAAACTCAAATCGGTATACTTTTGACAAATTTACCCTAAATTGACCGGTGCACTCGTTTGAGTTTTAATCTTCATTTGTTACAATTGCACTAGTTTTGTGGGTTTTTTTTTTTTTTTTTTGTATTAATCCAATTTAATTGTTGTCACAAATGTACCAGTTTGGGGTTTTTGATAATTACAAAAATTAGTTTAAAGTAGATTTGTCTAGTTGAAAATTTTTGTAGTCATTTGGGGTAAAATTATCACAAATGTATTAGTTTGAGATGATTAAAAAAATTAACTTGGGGTAAATTTGTTACATATATACCAATTTGAGATTTTCGTAGTATTGATTCTATTAACAAATATCATGCACTCTCCATAGGGACTCGATATGTACCCATAACCATATTTTAGCGTCACATAAAGATGTATTAAAATCATCAAAAACAATAATCTTGCAATAATTTCAAGAATTTTCTAACAATATGCAGTAATATTTGATTAAATGACATAAGCATCCAAAAGTTTATTTGTAATAGTAGTTCCAGACAAAGCGGAAAAAATTGAAAAAGGGTCTTGGTCGATGGTTATTAAAGTATAGTTAAATACATCATTAATTACTAGAAAGATGGATAGGACAAAGTAAAGCATAACTTTATTATCATTGTATCATAGGATTCAACAGAGGATCTCTCTGAACCTTTAACCAGCTAATTTATGGGGAATTATTAAATATTATTTCAATCTCATAATACTATGTTCTCTAGGAAAACTACTTACAAAAACGTGTTTCTTTACTGGCAAAATTTTTTCATGCACCTAAGACCACTGGACTAGATCCATCGTAGCCATTGATCATGCAAACCACACGAGTGTGTTACCGCATGATCAATAGCTTCAATTGCATTGGATCGATGGTTCGGGCAAGAGATTATTTATTTACCGCAATGTTTTAGTTGGAAAATTGCCTCTATTTAAAGGTTACGAGACAATGAATCTAGGAGTCTTGTCCTTTTCTATGCAATATTTAGTGCTTAACAATTAATATGGTTAGAACTGCCCGTAAGATGGAGTACGCTCCTAGATTTTTCTTGTTAATATCATGGATAGGTTGCTCACTGATATGATGTAACAAGTCAATCACAATATCCATTATACGAATTCTGGGCAACCTTGTGTTTGAGTTTTGAAAACCAATGCCACCTTGTTATGGAAAAGAATTTGACTTATAAATATTAATTACACATATAACAATAAAAATTAATATAAAAAATTAATAATACATACACTTTTTAGTTACTTAACAAGTTTCACGAGGTGGCACCTTCTTAATTTCTAAAAATAATTATAGTGCATGAAGGTGAAATCTAAATCACCATAGAAAAAAATCTCTAAATTATTAGTGTTACTTTGTGTAATAATTAGGATCACTAATAAGAGAAGGTCTTGCTTAGGCGATGAATAAAATAATGGTCGTATTTTAATTTTGATTCGTGTATTTGGCTTGTTATCACAATCCAAAAATCTTGACACATAGTCCAAAATAAGTCATTAATTTTTTTCTTTTTAACAAGTCAAAGTATTTAGACTGTTTGACTTAACAAATGTCACGAACACATGCAATTCGCTTGTTCACATGTATCTAGTAAAGTTCCTCCATAATGTGGCTGGTGAGACTTATTTTGATGAGACCTTGATGGAATTTATCGCGTACAAATTAGACGTTTAATCATTCCACGAATAATTCGAGATTATAAAACAAAATGAATTGACCGGGAGTTATCGCCAAGTTGTTTTGATCATAGAGGCCTTTAGAAAGTCATTTTTCTTATAGGATGCAAAGTCCATTCCGCCCCTCTTTTTGACAAAAGTAAAGTAACTCGTGTTACATGATAAAAATTAAATATAGAAAAGTATATGGGATTAATTTCTGGGGAGACCTTTACGTCTGTATGCATGCTTCGGACCCAGTTGGCCCGGCCCTGGACCCAAGAAAAAGAATGGATAACGTGCTCCGCGCGTAAAGGGGCCTAGTTGATCTGCGACGTTGATTTGTGTGGGCTCCACATAAGACTGACTCATTTAACAGTTGAAATTTATTGAAATCTTATGCATCCGGTTCATACAAGTGTGGCTTGGATCCGCACTAAAAACACCGGGCCCAACTCCTGGTGACCCACGGGGGAGACTTGTCGAGACTCGTAATGCTTTCTCGATGCAAGAAGATTTCCAGTAGTCTCGAAATCTTTCGAAGAACAAGACAAATGCCAGAGAAGAAGCATATCAGGAGACATCGTGGGATTCTCTTCTCTATGGTCCATACAGAAGATGACCTTTGCCAATGACCAAACATATTGTTTCACCGAAATTTCTCTTACGACGGAATATCTTTTTGACGAAATTAGTTCTTTGAATTTGAATTATAGGGAATCAAGGTCTTGCGCTAATTTCGGACAGAATATTTCATAGGCAATTAGGAACCAACAACCCGCAACTTTATACAGCATAGGATTGTACATACGCAAACTATGCTGGCGTTGGTCCGAATGTGCCATCGAGGCGCTACTAGGGCCTTGTGACTCCGTAAAGGGGCTCAGGCAGATCCTCGATTATAAAAAAATAAAATAAAAAACTATTTTGGAGTGTAATCGACGACATGATATGAAAAATACAGATTAGATAAGGTAACCAAATGTAAACAAACTATTCCAGCTTTAATCGACAACACAGCTTGAAAACATGAAGATATTATGCCGGAATTTAATCCTTGACACACCACCAAGGATAGAGATATACAATGTGAATCTGAAAACTACAACTAGGAAAGTAAAGTGCGGTACGGGAAAGTATAGATATTGAAAAGATAGTAAATTTATTTGATTTGTGTGGAGGATTCTTTGATAGATGACTAATGGTATTTATAATAGTCATGTGATAACGCTCTTTGGTGGTTTGCAGCAGTTGTATTTTCCTCCAATGGTTTCCGCCGGTTATTTGTATTTTCCTCTGTTTCAGAGAGTCTTGCATCCACGCCGCCACGATCTCTTGACTTTGTGCTCGAACAGTTATCACTATTAAAAGTGGTAATCGTTCCCTCCAAAACGGCATGCCCATTTCTTCTCAATCTTAACTTGCTCTGCCAATTTTGGACCCTGCAGTTGTGTTTTGACGCTTCTTAGGCACACACCTGTCAGTCGATTCATTGTCTCGATTCTTTTTTCGAGTAAGAAACCTTATTTCTATACTTCTCAAGCCTCCGAAGAACTCCAATGGTACGTAGTTCTTCCTTCATCAATATTCATGCCAGCATTCATAACTTAGTTGTTGGCCGTTGTATGTCGATAACTGAACATGTGTCATCGATGTGTGTTGGTATATCTACCTCTACGGTCATTGATAAGATATCCAGTACATGAGAATATTCACGTGTTATTCATGTGACTATTTGTGCTCAAGTGTCAAGCGTGTGCTAATCCAAGTCGACGACTTGATTATTTTTTGGGGTAAACACATGTATTACGTAATTGAGGGTATCACATGGGAGATTTCACATTGACGAATGGTCATTACATGAAATGGCCGTTGCTCGACCATTTTCTATCCCTTCTTAGATGGAAATGGTGGCTATTGAGGCAAACCCCAATGGTTAGAGAGAGAGGGGTTTTGGTTGCCTCTAAAACTTCCATATTTTCTGAGAGAATTAAGTTTCAACCCTCTTATAAAAAAATATAGAAATAGTGTCGACCCAATTTTGCTACTGTCCCCAGGTTAATTATTGATGTTTCAATCTTTGTAACGCATGTAATCTTTTAAAATTCCAACGAATGAGCTATAAGGATGATTTCGGCTAAATTAGTTAAATCAAGTGCTACCTCATCACAAAATAATGCTTACGGTAGAAGAATGATGACCATTTGAAGGTAAATCTTATTTGTGAATTTTTTTAACTAGGTTACTCTCATATAACGAGAACTTTTGATATGATAGTGACTTTTGTAGAGCACGCCACAAACAAGCTCGAAATCCCCCTTCATTAGAGATTCATGCACATCTTTAGGTTTCTTGCACCATCATACCCTCTATAAACGGGACCTAACCGCCCTCGCTGAGCTCATGCCTGTAATCATAGTTGTTGGTTGCTTTTACTAATGTTATATTTTTATAGAATTTAATGTGAGAAGCTGCGACGGAATCTATCTTGTACGAATTAAATGTTTAATCCTTCAATCAATATTTCAAAAATTTTAAAATAAAATTAAGATAAAAGTTGTCCAACAAATTATTTTGATCATTGACTCCTCCGTCAGGCAGTCATTTTTTATATTATCCAATCTAAAGTAACGTGTTTCACGACAAAAGTGAAACATGTACAATCACCTTTTTATCAACCTTTGAGGAGACCTTTTCCTTTCAAGTTGGCTGGACCCTGCATCCAAACATTAGCAAGATGCTCCGCATGTAGTGAGTCCAGAGGATCTCCAACGTTCATTTATGTGGGCTCTACTTAAGACCAACGTCATCTAACTGCTGAAATTCATTGAGACTTTGTGCATCTGGTTCGTGCAAGTGTGGCCTAGATCCGCACTAAAACCTCCGGGCCCAATACCCGATAAAAGACTTGGTGACGGACGGTGGATGAAGACTTACAAGTCGTCTCGAAGTCCTTCGAAGGACACGACAAAATGCAAGAGAAAGGGCAAAGAAAGGGGGAGTGGTGGGAAACCCAAGAAAATAATTATGATTATCTCTACATAAAATTATCTTTTTTCACTCTAGGAAATATAGTTTTCCACTTTTCCCATGTCGGAGATGATGACGTTGGCAGGATTTGGGAAAGGCTTTCTCAAGGGCTTTCCCTTGGGCCCAAATATAACTGTTCGGGAAGATTTTTAGAAAACACATTCGAGAAAAATTAGCCTCGGGAAGGCTGAGAGCCTGAGACAAGTAGAAGGTTGCCTAGGATTTTTAGCTTTATCAAAAAGCAGCTGGAACAAGTTAATGACAACTTTTAATTGCCTTATTGCCCTAAAAATTTATTAAAATTTTAACTTTAACCTTTTGAATAGAATCCCTAGATATATACCTCAAGTAGCCACTTTCTCTTCTCCTTGAATCCCGCCTCTCTCTGTGCTTCAGTAGACTCTGGTCTACGGTCACCAATGGTAGCCGATGGTCACTCGTAACCAAGCGAGGGGTCGCGTGACTCAAGTAGGGCTCGCTTGGGTCACTCAAACCTAGGCGGCTTTCTCCTAGGTGGCATGGCCTCAAGTGACCCTCAAATGAGTCGCTCAAACCTAGGCAGGCATTACCTAGATTGCGTGATTTTAGGCAATGCGGTATGAGGTTATGTGACCTAGGCGAGAGGTCGTGCTACCGCTTGGATTTGAGCAATTCAGGTGAGCGTTGCCTAGGGTCCTATGACCTTAGGCGAGGTTAACAACACCGAATCTAGCTTGTTGATAGTCAGATTTAGCATTGCCCATGGCTTGCTAGCCATTGGCCAGTCGCTGAACTTCGCTGCTTTTGAGTTTTTTTAATGAAAAAAAGTAAACTTGCTTTACAAAATGTGATTCTTTCAAACATCGTTTTAACTAATGTTGTTTCTCAATACACTTTGAAATTATGATTTACTACATACTACTTGCATTTCTCAAAAACTTTTCCCAAAAGCCAAACTAAATGCACTTGTTCTAATGTTTGAAAAAATGCAGTGCCGTTGTATGTTTATTAACAAATATAATGTACTCTCCAGGTAGACTCAGAATGTACCTACAACCATATTTAGAGTCATATAAATATATATTAAAATAATCAAAAACTATAATTTTGCAATAATCTCCAGAATTTTTCATGCGCCTAAGATCGCTGAACCGATCATGTAGACCGCACAAATGAGTTCCGCATGATTAATGTCTGCAATTGATTGGGAGAGACTCAAGTTAAAACTTTTCGATCATTTCTCTTCCCTTTGACCACAATCATTAGTAGCTTATGTATATCGTAAGTGTTCACACTTATGTGAAAAATATAAATAGAAACATCGGTACTAATACTCTCTTTCCCTCCAGATATTTACGCAGCTCCTGTTGCTGTCCTCGGCTCTTAGGTTGTGCAACGGGGAACAGACCTCGGTTGCACGAAACGTAGGATGCAAGAAAAGGCCATCAGGAACAACGGTCCCCAGAGGCCCGGCCGGTTTGCCACCGCTAGGCAGCACTGCATACGTCGTAAAACCGGTCTGCTGCGAGACTGAATACAAAAACTCAACACATATATTTAGACTGCAAAGGACTCAGTACACAACACGAGCAACTTTCAGGTGCAAGCTGCCCAGGGGGAAGGAGACATACTGACCTTCTTGCACTTATTTTGGCACACCCAAATTCAAGTCCCTCCCTCATACACACAAGACAAAAAGACAACTATGCGCACCCACTTAGATATCTAGTACTGATCAAGCAACTGATGCAACATATGTAATATCTAATGATGTCCGGGCAGCTTCTCCTTGATCTTGTCCATCATCCCCTTCTTCTCCTGCTGCTGCCCCATCTCCGCCCTGTAGCCTCCGCTCATGGCAGTGGATGTCGGGTACGACCCCGCCTGCTGCTGCTGCTGCTGCTGCTGGTCCTTGCTGCCCATCCCCGGAATCTTCTCCTTTATCTTCTCCTTAATCCCCTTCTTCCTCCTCCCGCCTTGACCATCATCTTCCGACTGCACCCATAACAGAAGAGTTGTCTTTTAAAGAACAGTTGAAATTCATTTGCGCCGCTTTCCTATAAATTGAAGCACGTGCCGTGACATTCTCAAAGCTTTGACAAAACGGTTGGACAACGGACAAGTAATTTACGTGCATTCATGAAATGTGACTGAAAGTTCGGACTGCAGAAAGGGAAAAAGGGAAAATAAAATGAAGTAGGGTTAAAGACTGACGGAGCTAGAGCCGGAGCTTCCGGATCGCTGGAGCACTCCACCACCACCACCTCCATGATGTCCGCGTCTCGGCTGCTGCTGCTGGTCTCCACCATAACCGAGGCCGCCAGTCACCCCAGCTGCACCGCCAGTTCCAGCACTGTAAACACCTGTTCCGTATCCGGTCTGCGGGACCGGGTTCCCGAACTCGTCCGTCTGGCGAATCGTGTTGCCGTACTCGTCGTTCTGGCGACGTACGTCGGAGTCACCATACTGGCCACCGTATCCCGCCATTTCCTCTCTTCCTCTCAAACGTCTCTACGCAAAGCGAAACTGTGCAGATAACCAAGGACCAAGAAACGCGCTCTTCACACTGAATGTCTCTTTTTCTGTTTGGAGACTGATGATCGATCGATCTGAATCCGAGCGGGGTTTTATAGGGAGCTGTATGGTGTGGCGGGAGACTCTGCGAGCCTCCACGTGCATGGCTCGGCGGCGGGACACGTGCATGCCACGCCCACGTACAGGATGAAGACACGTGTCCTGGGGCGGGAGTGGGGAAGTGTCCCGTAGTGTCGGCTGGGCTGCCGCTGAGCTCCGCCGGAGTAGCTTTTAGGGGCAACGGTGACACTCACCGCGTAATCCGAGCTTTGGCAGTTTGTGTCGGAAATGGATAGGACTCGTCGGTGCACACGTCGCATGTGAATAGGTTCGCATCTAGATTGTTAGCTTACATAATTCAACGAAATTAATATATTTAATGAGTGCTTTTTACTTTGAGGCATGTAAGATGATTTTCCTTCATGTTAGAAGTGGTGTTCGATATAAACTCATTATTCGAATAGAAGCATCCAAGAGAGATAAGTCATATAGAAAGAACGAATATATGCAAAAGTAATATTCACGGGCCCAGAAATCAACAACTTCCAAAAACAAAAAAAATCGTGATCGAGATTTTTTTCAATTTTATACATCCCTGTGTAATATTTAGCGGATGAGTTACGATTATGGTCGGTCAACTGGCAATATTTGTCCGACCAAAAAAACTAGCTAAAAATTGAAAAGTATAAAACACGGCAAGGAAGCACATAAAAGAGGAGGTTAACAGAGGTCGGTTCCTTTTTATTTCTTAAGAATATTTGTTTTAATCGCCAGTAATACCATTGTCTGTGAATAATTTTTTATTTCAATTCGGATATCGAGCTGATAATCCTCACCCATGCATATCCATCGTAATGTTAAATTTTCTTCGTGAAATGGTTAGACGGGAGCAGGATGGATTAGACCCAAGTGGAAGGCTCAGGTGGAAAATGATGCTTGCTTGAGCCCACTTATTTTGCATTTGGGCCTGGATAAACCCATCGAGTTGTCAATCCATGATCAGGTTCAATGCAATAGTTTATTTGAGGAAAAGAGAACCATTGATTGTTGTGGTGCACTTCTTTCATTATAAAAGTGTGTTAAAGACCAAATATCTATTTGGCATTAAGAAAAACAACTTGGACCATGTTTTCCTCAACGATGTTCTTTTAACTATGTGTCATGTATGAATTGCAAGGTAGAGGTGTCAAGGGCCATGACGAAGCGATGACGGGGTGGATGAGCTAAGCTAGAAAGGGGAACAGAGAAAAGAAGTTGAGTTTTTCTAGCTGTGACTAAAGCTGTCCATACACATGATTTGATTTGTTGCCATCGATTCTACAAATTGGTTGAGGGATCCTTCCCAATTATGTGTTTGAATATTTAAAAATTAAACCATTACTTCACATTTGCATATCTTATTATCTATTTTCATGTTTAATCTTAAGCCAAAGTACATCATATATTAATTATTTATACATCATGTTGGCAGTAAAAAGTAGCCCAACTATTTTCAACTTTCTCTTCATTGAAATAAAAATGGAAATAAGTTTCCAATTTGTTTAAGAAAAATGCCATTACATATTTTTCAGTTGAAACAATACACCACAAGAAATGCATTTAGTGAGACATTGAAATTAGCTGTCAAATATATTCTTTTTGTTTTGGCACTGAACGCTAGAGCTGGCAATATGGGTAAAAAATGAGTCAAGTAAATGTTAAATATGGGTAAAAAACGGGTCAAGTGAAAGTTAAATATGGGTAAAAACGGGTCAAGTGAAAGTTAAATATGGATGAGAAATGGATCGGTGAATGTAAAACACAAAAAGAAATAGTCTAAATGGGTTATAAGGAAACTCATTTTAAAGTTTAAACCCTTAGCTTTTTAAATTTATAAAAATGTTTTTTAATAAAAAATTGAAATTATAATTATTTTTCATATTTCAATTTTTTTTTTTTTCCTTTCTTTTCTTCATTCCTTACCAACGGCGGCGACGAGGCCTTGCTAGATCGGCGAGGTTGAGGCCTCGCCCGACGCCGGCGAGCTCGAGCCTCGCCGGATCCGGCGAGTCTTGGCCTTGCGACGACTAGCGAGGCTCGAGACTCGCCGGATCGACCGGCGAGGCTCGAGCTCGCCGGCGTCGGGGGCCTCGGCCTCGCCGATCGGGGCGAGATCGAGCCTCACCCGACGTCGGTGAGCTCGAGCCTCGCCGGATCGGCGAGGTCGAGGCCTCGCCCGACGCCGGCGAGCTCAAGCCTCGCCTAGATCCGGCGAGTCTCGGCCTCACCGACGACCGGCGAGGCTCGAAACTCGTCGGATCCGGGCGAGGCTCGAGCTCGTCGGCGTCGGCGAAGCCTCGGCCTTGCTCGGATCGGCGAGATCGAGCCCCGCTTGACGCCGGCGAGCTCGATCTCGCTTGTGGCCGGTCGCCGGCCGTCGTCGTGGCCGGCGGCCGGCCGAAGGAGAAGAAAAAAAAAGGAGAAAGAAAAAAAGAAAAATAATTATTAAAAAATAAAAATTATATTTTTAAAAATAAAAATTATAAAAATTATATATTTTAAAAAAATTAAAAATTATATTTAAAAAAAATTAAAAATTCGATTTTTTAAAAATATTTTAAAGAGAATTATAAAAATTTTCCATTAGATTTGTATTGCATGAAAATTGTTAAAAAATTGTATTACATAAAAATGTTTTAACAATAAATAGGTTTTAGCAATATGGGTTGGGTCGAGTATGGGTCGGATACGGGTCGGGTCGGGTATGGATTACTAGATTTACATTACAAGAATATGGGTTAAAACGAGTTAAATGGGTCAAATATGGGTTAAATATGGGTCGACCTATTTTCGACCCGACCCGACCTGACCCACCCATTTGCCACCTCTACTGAACGCTAAGGGTGCGCATGGTAAAATTTCTTGGCTAAGGAAGAGTTTTTTTTTCCAGAAATAGTTCTTTTCTATTTCAATTCTGGGAAACAGTTTTTGAGCAAAAAAACCCGTTTGATAACTACACAAAATTTCTACTCTTGTCTCCGCAATGGTGAGTTCTCTCTCCCGAATGGTGACCTCTTCCCTACCGATTGGGTAGTTTCATCGTCTTTTTTCAAGGTAAATCTTCGATCTTGTCTTAATGGAAAACCCTATGCATCCCACCAGCAATCCCTACGAGAATACACAAAATTTCTGATACAATTCCCCCCCACGAACAAAACCCTAATACCCATACCACCCTAGATCCTCTCTGTCCCGCTGGAATCTCGACTCCTCTCACCATCGGGAGCTTCAATTGTTCCTTCCCTTGCGGTTTTCGCATTGCAATCCACCCCGATCATTATCCTTTTCATCACAATCCCTACCATACCATAGCTCCCTCAATCAATCATGGCAAGCTTTCCACTATTCTGTGGACTCCAAAGTGCATCGCCAGCAGAGTAAAGATCCCCAAAGACCTACAGAAAGAAAAAATGGCAGATCGGTACGATGAAGAGAGGCGTGTAGCGGCTCTATGCAAAAGTCTTGGTAATCTCTGGTCTGAGAATGACATTGTTGATATTACAGGTGATATTTCTGAAGAAAAATTGTCTGAATGCCGGAAAACTCTGTTCGGGAAACTCTATTCTAAACCAAATGTGAACTATACAGCCTTCTTGAACACAATGAAAAGAGTATAGAGAGTTGAAAATGTTACCTGCACTGTGTTAGATCCAGGTTTCTTTTCCTTCTCATTCCAATCTGAAGCTGAAAAACAAAGAATTTTAGACTCGGGACCTTGGTTCTTCTCCAGCAATTTACTAGTACCGCAAAGCAATGTGAACCCGACACTCCGATATATGCTATGAATTTACACATTGTGCTTTTGGGTACACTTCTATGGACTTCCATTTGGGAGAGTTACTTATAATGCCATTAGTGATATTGCGAGAAAAGATGGGAGAAGTAATTGAGGTGAAACTAGAAACAAAAGGCAATGGCAATTACAAGTTTGGCAAGGCAAGAGTCAAGTTAAATCTGAGATGCCCCTAAAGACGGGTGTTTTGGTTAACTGGAGAAAAAAGACGTGGGTAGAGTTCAAGTATGAACGGCTTCCGCACTATTGTTATTCATGTGGAAAGATTGGGCATTATGCCACATTCTGCAAAGAAATACCCTACGAAACCTCGGGCCTAGCAGAAAACTTACCGGGAAGGTTCGGACAATGGCTACGAGTGGAAGTTCGCGAACTTAGCCCCTATGGGAAAATCTTTTATGGCAAACAGGAGATTCCACCAGAAGAAGATGAGATTGTGCCTAAGACACCCACAAATACAGCACCTAGAACAGACAAGACGCAACAACGAAACTCAACTCAAGTACTAGCCATTTGTGATCAAGATAATGCTGAACAACATATCCAACAGGAGAAAACGCAGCTTAATTAGACTATAGAAATGACACTTCTGGAGGAAAAAGGTCCACAAAAAAGAGGCAGCAGCTATATTGATGCAGAATCTGTCATGGTCCTATATGCAGAACAAATCAAGGAGGCGGAAATGGAAATGGAAGAAACCCCAACAGGGGGAAAAGGGGCCGATGAGGACCAAATCAAGAAGCACAAAGGTCTCATCGGCAAAAAAAGGAAAGAGATTTTGCCCGTATGGAGCTCAATCCTCTAAAACACCAGAATTTGACAACTCACAGCTGGTTGATACCCCTATTGAAGTGGTGGAGAAGTCAAACCAGTGGGCTTTGGTGGCTAGCCCTAATAAGCCACCGGGTTATGCATGAAGTAATTATGCTGGAATTGTCAGGGGTTGGGCACACCTCTGACAATCCAGGTACTAAGGGTCCTAGCGATTCAGGAAAGGCCCAGTATTATGTTTATAATGGAGACAAAAAATCAAGAACCAAAGGTGCAACGCATTAGAAGGAGGCTGAAATTTCAAAACAGTTTCGTGGTAAATCTAGAGGGAATTGCAGGGGGTCTTGCTCTTTTTTGGGATGATCAGGTAGAGTTATCAGTTGAATCTTATACAAAAAACTATATTAATGTTCTGTGCCTACTCAAGGAAACTCAACAGCAAATGCATCTTACCTTTGTACATGCTCCTAATGAATTTCAAGCTAGATTGATGCTATGGGAGGCATTATATTGAAAAAGTACTACACATCATCTACCATGGCTTTGCATCGGGGACTTTAACAAAATATTGTATCACTTGGAAAAAGTGGGTAAAAAAAGGGCTGAAACTTACTGACTTACAGCATTCAGGGAGTTCCTTTTTAAATGCTCTTTGATGGACTTGGAGAGCAAGGGTTGTGCTTATACTTGGAAAAACAACAGGACATGACAAGAAATGATCAAAAAATGCCTTGATAGAGCTCTATGTACTTCAGAATGGAGGATAGCACACCCTAATGCAGTATGCTCAGCCTTACCAGCTATTGGGTCCGATCATGACCCATTTATATTATCATTCCATTCGAGAAAGAAAAGAAGGAAGAGGGTATTTAGATACGAAGCTTTTCGGTAAGCAAATGATGAATGTGAGCAGCTAGTCAAGAATACATGGGCTGAATTTGAATTCCAAAATCTGAATATTGGGGAAAAGTTGCAGATTATAGCACAAAAACTGGAAAATTGGAGCAAGAACAAGCTGTCTAATGCAGATATCAAAATAAATAGTTTGAAAATTGAACTACAAAGGCTGACCAATGGGCATGGAGTGGATAAAGAAAGCGAATCAGCAAAGCAGATTACCCAAGAAATTGAAAAGCTATGGAGTCAAGAGGAAATGTATTGGGGGATGAGGTCTAGAATATCCTGGCTTAAGTGGGGAGATAAAAATACAAAATTCTTTCACGCATCAACTATTCGGAGGAGATCCAGAAATCAAATTACCTTACTGAAAAATGTAGAGGAGGAATGGGTGAGCGAGGAACCCGTCGAAGGAAATGACAGAAATTACTTCAAAAACCTGTTTCACTCGGTAGGGCCTCGTAACTTCCAGCCTGTAATACAGCAAATTCCGACCTCAGTTGATGATAGTATGAATCAAAAGTTAGTCGAACCAGTCACAATGGAGGAAATAACTGATGCAATGAAACAATTAGGGGCGACCAAAGCTCCCGGACCAGATGGGCTTAATGGGCTATTTTATCGGGACCATTGGACATGTATAAGCCATGATATATTCAGCATAGTGCAGCATTTTTTTGAGACCGGTTACTTAAATCCCAATCTAAACAGAACCCAAATTACCCTTATCCCCAAAACCCCAAACCCAGAAAAGCTTGAACAATTTCAACCGATAAGCCTTTGCAATTTTGTCTACAAAATAATCTCCAAAGTGATGACAAATAGACTCAAACCCGTGCTACCAAGCATTATAGCAGAAGAACAAAGTGCTTTTGTGGGGGGAAGACAAATTCAAGATAACATTTTGATTGTACAAGAAGTCCTTCACAAGCTGCGAACCCGGGAAAGGAAAAGTAAATTTCAAGCGGTCCTAAAGCTTGATATGCAAAAGGCCTATGACAGAATTGAATGGGATTTTCTCCAAGCATGCTTACTCAAGATGGGATTTTGTGAGAAGTGGGTGCAATGGGTTATACAATGTGTTTCCTCGGTCTCTTTTAGTATAAATTTCAATGGCGAGCCTCAACCTCTCTTTAAGCCTACAAGAGGGATTCGTCAAGGGGACCCCCTATCCCCTTATCTCTTCATCCTAGTCGCCAATGTCCTATCACAACTAATGAAGACAGCAGTTAATGATGGCACAATCAAGGGAATTAAGCTGAACAGTGGATGTCCTACTCTATCACACTTGCTCTTTGCAAATGATTCCATTTTTTTTCTCCATGGCACTATATTGGAAAGTCAAAACTTGGCGGAAATACTACACCAATATTGCTTTGCTTCAGGACAGGCCATAAACCTAAATAAATCAGGTATCTACTTCAGCAAAAATTGTCCTATGAATCTAAAAAGAAACATGGCAGCAGAATTGAGGGTCCCAGAAATAGATAAAACATGGAAGTATTTAGGTATTCCCTCGGATTGGGGAGGATCAAAGAAAGATGTTTTCGCTTGGATTTTGGCTCGAGTTAACAAGAAATTAGAAAGCTGGAAGGAACATTTGCTGACAAAAGTAGGTAAGGAGATTTTGATTAAATCAGTGGTGCAGGCTATTCCACAATACGCAATGTCTATTTTCAAGATACCGGTGTCAATTTGCAAAGCAATTGAGCAAAGGATTGCAAATTTTTGGTGGAAAAAAGGAAAAAAACACTGCTGGGATTCACTGGAAGAAATGGGACAAGCTGAAACTCAGAAAAGATGAAGGAGGTATGGGATTCAAAGATGTACAAATTTTCAATGAGGCTATGCTAGGAAAGCAAGCATGGCGCATCTCACAAAGATCCGCACTCCCTATTAAGCAAACTAATGAAGGGACTATACTATCCACATTGTGACTTCTAGCAAGCGGGAAATGGATCCCACCATCGTGGGGGGCGAAGTGTTATTGTGGGACGAAACTCTTTAGCACCAAATGTTATATGGTCTGTTGGCAATGGTCATAAAATTTCGATAAGAGAAGACAAGTGGTTGAAAAGCGGATTGATTGGAGGCCCGACTTCAAGAAACGAACTAGGAAAAGTTTGTGCACTCATAGAACAGGGGATAGGTATATGGAATGAAACAAAGCTTCGAATAATGTTCGATGAACACAAGGTGCAGGAAATACTAACTATCCCTATTGGACTACCAACAATAGACGATAAATTAGTATGGGTGTACAACAAATCAGGGTCCTACACAGTAAAGAGTGGTTATTTTACCACACGAGATCGAACAGCCAATACAACATCAACAACAGCAATGACTTCTCACCAAATCAGGCCAGATCTCTGGAAACACATTTGGCATTTAGACACGCTACCTAAAGTCAGACAGTTTCTATGGAATGCATGTCACAATGCACTACCGACAGTAGACAATTTACACTGAAGGCGAATCGTACCTGATCCATTATGCCCCATCTGCAAACAAGAAGTTGAGACGATTGAACACACGCTGTTGTTATGCCCTTGGACAGCTCAAGTATGGCAAGCAGACCCCCTGCAACTCAAGATCGCCAGATTAGGGTTAACAAGAATCGACGAATGGCTGCACATGAGAAAAACAGACCCACAAAGCTCCACAAAATGCAATCTGATTGCTACTACCTTATGGTGTATATGGCAAGACCGAAACAAATTCATCTTCGAGCAAAAACCCCTCTTCTCGAAGCAAACCTTGTTCAGATCAGAAGCGTTACAAGTAAACTTCGAAACTTGGAACCGAATTGCAACAAAGAAGAAAGAAAGGAGGACTCACCCGAATCGGAGCCAATCAACGACCCCGGCTCACTCAAAATCAACGTAGACGCTTCCTTTGTTCGGCATGACCTCACAACAATAGATCTGGAGGAGGCTGGAGGAGAAGATGAAAGCGCAGCAGCTGTCGCCTGCATCTGCAGGGACTCTCACGGCCGCCTAGTTGATGGATTCTCCAAGAAGGTTGCGGCATCTTTGGTAGATCAAGCGGAGGCAACTACCCTCCTCGAAACCCTAGGGTTCCTTTCCGATAAACCACACGCACGAATGGAAGTTCTCTCTGATAGTCAGATGCTCATGCGAGGAGTTCAGTTTGGGGATGTCTTCAGATGGGAAGTGATGCCGCTCGTGGACCGGATTAAGGAAAAGCTGAAAGATTTCATGGGCCTATCTTTGGCCCATTGCAGCAGAGAAGCAAACAGGCTCGCAGATTGGGTTGCAAAAGCCCAACGACAGAATCATCTTCCTAGCAATTGGGTGAGAAATCCTCCGATAGCTCTACTTGATTTACTATGCGCCGATGCTCTTGATGTATTTACTCCGAACTTTCCTAAGTAAATAAAGAGTAAACGTATTATTGACCAAAAAAAAAAAAAAAAAAGAATAGAAAAAGAATAGAAATGCGTTTGGTAACGCAACGATTCTTTTTTGTATTTATTTATTTTTTTTATTTGTTTTTTATTCTTTTATTTGTTCTTTATTCTTCTTTTTGTATTTATTTGTTTTTTATTTTTTTATTTGTATTTATTTGTTTATTTATTTGTTTTTATTTATTTATTTGTTTTTTTATTCTTGCTTTAATTTTTTATTTTCTTGCGTTTGTCGATTTGGCGGCGGCGGCGGCCGGCGATGGCTCCGGACTGTTGGAGGTGGCCACGGCAAGAGAGAAATAAAACAAAAATAAAAAAAAAAATTTGCTTATTTTTAGAAATTGTTCCCTGGACAAGAAGCAATTTTTTTTTTTAATTTCTCATTTCTATTCCTCGGGCTAACTTTTCTATTCCGGCGAATAGAAATCAACTTGACGTTATCAAACGGGTTTATGTTCTTTTTTTGTTCCGGGGAATAAAAGAACAGAAATTATGAGAATGAGAAATGTTCTCATGCAGCACCTAAGAAGATCACAGGTTTTCTTTGAAAATTCTCTTTCCAAATTGAAACGTGGTAACTCTCATCTAAAAGTGAAAAAACTGGATTGTCGCAGAAGACATGGCCCAGGTTGAAGGGCATCTCAAGTTTTATTGGCCAAGAAAAAAACACTTTGAACAAGAGTGTTCTATTCTGTAAGAAAAGAACCAAAATTTTAAAAATCCAAATCCACAAAATGAGAGATGATTCTGAAAATGAAGGAAAAGAAAAAGTGAAATTTTCATATTTTCTTCACAAAATGAAGAGAAGACATTAAAATGAGACGCCAAGTATATATACTCGTCATTTATGCATTTCTTGCATCATAAGGTATAGTTTTCTAAAGTTATTATGAAACATTATCTAAAATGCATAAAGCAAGTAGATAAAAAGAAACCGGGGGATCACATTTCTTTGGCTTTATGTGAGACATGGTTTCACAACGTTAAACTGAACGAACCATTGCAATGCAAAGCAACTACTTGTGATTATTTCACAGAAATGCCATTGAAACGATAATCACTAAGTCGAACATCCTATAACTTAAGCCTAATTATATGGTTCCAAACGTGCTCCAATTGAATCAAGATGT
Organism: Eucalyptus marginata; assembly: GCA_014182565.1. Taxonomy (NCBI): domain Eukaryota; kingdom Viridiplantae; phylum Streptophyta; class Magnoliopsida; order Myrtales; family Myrtaceae; genus Eucalyptus; species Eucalyptus marginata. Next base: position 34,100,963 of record CM024593.1, read on the forward strand.
GATCCAGACCGTCCATAAAACCCGATGATCCTGCCACCAATAGCATCTGATGAAATACAAAATTTCTTGCCCTTTCCCGTGCCAAACGGTCCATAGATGCATCTAGTGGTATGTATTTTCAGAGATTGGATAACGGTGGGTGGAGAGGCTCCGCTTTCTCTTGTGTAACCTGATATGGAAATCAAACGCTCCTTGGGATAGTCCAGCTTGACCTGCATGATTAGCCAATTCAAAGTCCTTTCAACTTTCACTTGCCAACAGCACTAATGAAGCATGTGATGATTCGTTAACTATCTCAATTAGTGCGTTGGGTGGTCGTACCTTTTCCTCTTTTAGCTGGCTTTTACTTATCGCTGGAATATTAGCCCAGACAACAAAATCTTCTGCCAACCTTAGTATTTCTCCCATAATCCTATAACACCTCTTTCGGAGCTTTTATTATGTTCAGTGCTAATTAAATAACTTTTTACACATTTAGTGGTATGTATTTTCAGAGATTGGATAACGGTGGGTGGAGAGGCTCCGCTTTCTCTTGTGTAACCTGATATGGAAATCAAACGCTTATTGGGATAGTCTAGCTTGACCTGCATAATTAGCCAATTCAAAGTCCTTTCAACTTCCACTTGCCAACAGCACTAATGAAGCATGTGATGATTCGTTAACTATCTCAATTAGTGCGTTGGGTGGTCATACCTTTTCCTCTTTTAGCTGGCTTTTACTTTTCTGCTTTTACTTATCACTGGAATATTAGCCCAGACAACAAAATCTTCTGCCAACCTTAGTATTTCTCTCGTAATCCTATAACACCTCTTTCGGAGCTTTTATTATGTTCAGTGCTAATTAAATAACTTTTTACACATTTATCGTTGGATGAGTGACATATATTTAGATATAGTTGCGGTGACCAAATTTGTCCACATGTCAGCCTAAACTTATAATTCTCTAATTGTTCTCCTATTTTATTTTCTCCTCCAAACATCTCCTTTATGTACTTCTTGCACTCTCTGCCACACAAATCCTCTAAATTTATCATACAACTTTTCAATCATAACAATCATCACTTATAATACATGTTGGTATACTATGATATATATTTACCTTCTGAAGTATCATTTCATTACATTCATTTGAAATTTTATATCACATAATTTTTTGCGATGATGGATTTTTTTTATTCATTTAATATAATATATTTTTCAAATATGAGTTGATTATGAGATTCATTTAAAATTTTTATTATTTCTCAAATATAATTTAAATAGTATTTATTCATCAGATTTTGGCCCTATATCAGATTGATCTTATTTTTTAAAATATGAGTTAATATGAGGTAGATATCCCTAAATTGTTAAACTCTTTCTAAACCTCTTTATAAAAAATTATTTTTGAACATATAATATACATGTATCTCCAAACGAAATCCATATATAGACATATAGTTATTACCAAAATATGCATAAGAATTAGCAATCTAGATTTAGAGATTTGTTGGGGATGGGAATTTGCCAGAGTGACAATGAAAATTAAACTGCTGGGAAAAGTTCATATTTGAGTGTGCCACATGGCTCAACCTTGCGCGAGCATTACCCACTGTTATATATGTATATTAGATTTGAGATTTGACTTTTTCTTTTGAAGATAAATACCCAAAACTCCTACAATTATGTGAATTACTAGCACCTTTAAATGTGAATCCAGGAACTCACCTCATATCTGTCTCCATGATCTCCACCATGTTTAGAGCATTGAACCGAGGAACCATTATAATCATATTCAACTCTGATGGACTCAATCACTAATCCAACCACAATATCAAATCCTCTCACATCGGTATGTACTCCATCATCCCAAGGATCTCCACCTTCACCTCCGAACGGTCCGAGGTACCTGAAAGGGTACAAGTGTGATATTGGTTCTGCATATACTCCAATAGAATCGAGATTTGAACCGGATCTTCCATAAAAGCCGATGATTTTGCTTCTGGTCAATGGATACCCGAAGTACCTTCCTATTTCATTGCCAAAGGGACCATATCTTCCTTTATTGCTATAAAATGTGAGCGAGTGAACAATGATGGGTTCGTAAGTGTCTCGCTTGTAGCCAGAGATTGATGTCAAGTACTCTCGTGGATAATCCAATTGAACCTGCACACAATTTCTCTCTCATAAAGTTTGGCTCGGCAGAACCGAAGTGATGAATTTAATGAGACAATGAAAGCAGAAAAGATACAGAACTTTTATATGAAACTACACGGTTTCATAAGGGACTGGCGCTAAACCCATATGCCGGACCAGTAACTAAGTTACTCTCGAGGAACTCGAAACAGTCTTGATCTTCACCAATCAGTCAAACATATGAACAAACAACTGATGGTGTACTTTGCGAGAAAAGTGAAGTGGAAAAAGCTAACCTTGGTGACTTTGGCCTTGCAATTTCTGGTGTCAGCACCCCGTGTATTGGAGCAAACCGGTTCACCATTCTTGTCATAACAAAAGACAATGTAATGGATGATATCGTCGTGCATGATCTCAATCGCCCTCACACCACTGAACTTACCATCATCCCAAGCATTCCCACCTAGGCCTCCAAATGGTCCAATTGATTTGATCGGGTAAAGATGAGAAATTGGCTCAAAATATACTCCGATTGCATCAAGATGGTCACCGCTTCTTCCATAAAATCCGGTTATTTTGCCACCCATTGTAAGCGACGAGAAGTAGACTCCCTTTTCATCGCCAAATGGTCCAATTGTCCGTTTGTTACTTTGAAAGGTGAGCGAGCGAATGACAATGGGACAAGAAATAGAATTTCTTATGTACCCCGATATCGAAGTTAGATACTCATCCGAATCATACAGATCAATCTGCATAGATTAGTGGGGTGCGACTATATCAAACTCATGATCAGTAAAAACATGCAAAATTTCTATGAGGAATATATACGACGACTTACCACATGGATCTCGCCTTGATCTGTCCCACCGTGTCTTTCACATAACCATAGATCTTCATCCTCCTCTTCATATTGAAATGTGATTGACTCGATAATCGGTTCTCTACTTGGTTCGAATACAATTATGATTTTTCTCACGTTAGCATGGTGGTTGCCGTCATCCCAAGATGAACCACCTGAACCCCAAATAACCCCACTGATTTGAAGGGATACAGCTTGTTCGAGAAGAGCTCAATGTGTGCTCCTATAGAATCAAGTAAAGCACCACTTCTCCCAAAAAATCCAACAAGTTTCCCAACTTCTGATGGCAAGGAAAAGTACTTCCCTTTCTCTTTTCCAATCGGTCCCCATATTCTTTTGTTGGTTCGAAATGTGAGCGAGTTGATTACACTGAGACTATTGTTTGAATTGATATATCCAGAAAAAGAAGTTATGTACTCATCCAGGTACGCCAATTTAACCTGCAAACAGGCCACAAAAACACATATTTGACATGAGTGACTATATGTTGCATCATTCCATGAACAAAATAAATTAGTAGTTTTTTTTTTTTGAAATATGATTCTCATCTATAAACTAGGAAGGTTACCTTATTACATTCAAGTAGGAAAGGAGAAAGAGAAAAGAAAGAGTCTTAGATACAACCTCGCAAATATTCTCCCCGCCATTTCCACCATGCCTAATCGACCGTTTGAAGCCGTTGGTGTCGATGTAATCAAAAGTGATAGATACAATGACCAATCCATACCGAACGGCAATTCTGCTTATATGGACATATTGTCCATCATCCCAGGAATCTCCACCCGCACCACCAAAAGGCCCTAAAACCTTAATGGGATATGTATGAGGAATCGGCTCATAATAAGCTCCAATGGACTCAAGACGAGGGCCATCACACCTCCCATGAAACCCAATAATTTTGCCGCCGCTGTATGGAAATGAAAAATGCCTTCCTTTTGCGGTTCCAAATGGCATATAACACTTCAGATTAGTCTCGATTGTTAATGATTGAAGAATGGTGTTTTTAGAAACTTCTCCAATGTAGCCTGAGATGGAAGTCAAGTACTCACTTGGATGGTCAAGCTTAATCTGAGGAGAAAAATCAAAATTCGAGAAGAAGTGAGGAAAGCAAGAAACAGATTCAAGAGATGAGAATGAAGGAAAATTGTTATGTTCACTTCTTGGTTTTAAGACATCTCAATTCTTCTGATTTTTCTTTTTAACTCTTTTCGGCCCTATCTATTTTCCAATAGCTTAAATGACCAGGGGGGGGGGGGGAGAGAGAGAGAGAGAGAGAGAGAGAGAGAGAGAGAGAGAGAGAGAGAGAATGACTTACCCTATATGTTTTGCCTCCTCTTTTTGTGCCATGCGTGAAGGGACCAACTGGACATCCATACTTGTCGTATAGAACAGAGATAAAATTGATTCTTGAATCGAATCCTACAACGATTTCTCTCACATTTGTATATCTCCCATCATCCCAAATGTCCTCACCTTTATCACCCCCACATGGTCCAAAAGCTTCAAAAGGATATGCATGAGAAGTTGGCCCAAAGTGGGCTCCAATTGAATCAAGATGACCGCCACATTTTCCATGAAACCCAATAATTCTTCTGCCACCAACTTGTGGAAAATGAAAAAATTTCCCTCTTTCAAAGCCAAATGGTCCGTATGTCTTTCTGTTGGTATGGAATTTGAGAGATTGAATAACAATAGGAATATGGTAGTCTCTTATATGGCCTGAGATCGAAGTCAGGTATTCATTTGGATAATCTAATTTGACCTGTAACAAGTGCAAGAATTTGTTTAAGTGTCACTGTTCTCCTATATACACACACATGCAACCTAACTTTCTTACTTTTTTCCGTCCCTTTCATCTATTCTTTAATATAGGTGGACTTCTTTTGAACAAAACTATTTGAAAGTTAATATTAATCATATCACGGGTTATTGCTTCTTTGTGTCGTATGCTAATAATGTGTATTATTTAAGCACATGATTACTTCTATCCATCTCTTGATCATGATAATTCAAATGCTAAATATTTACTGTCCAATGAAACTTTTAAGAGTAACAGTAAACTGACCGTAAAGATGTTACCATCAGGATGTCCGCCGTGCTCAAAAGAACGTACCAAACAGCCCTCTTGATCATAATCGATGGTGATGGAATCGATAACCGACTTAATGAGGACACTGATTTGCCTTATGCCTGTGTATATTCCATCATCATAAGCACCACCACCTTGACCTCCATACGGCCCAACGGATTGCAATGGGAGAGTGGGTGAACCACGAACTCCATCGATGCAATCAAGATAAGGGCTTCTCCCCAACTTGTCCAATAGTTTATGCCAATGATCTTTAGACACATCACTAAGGTAGGAACCTAATCTTTTAAGGGCCAATGGATGACCCCCTGCATAATGAATTAGACTTTCAGACAGCTCTTCATAACCTTGTTTAGGTTCTTCTCTATCGAAGGCATGATGACAGAAGAGTTGAAGTGCTTCGTTTGGACTCAATCCTTTGACAATGTACTTGTCATCGACCTTGAGAACTTTCAGCAAATTTGGATCTCTTGCTGTGATCAAGATTCTACTCCCCGGGTGAAACAATTTTCGCTCTCCAGCGCCGAAATAGTCCATTTGTTTTTTCTCAGTAACACCATCAAGGAGAAGAAGTATCTTTTTACGACACATGCTACTTTTTATCTCATTGATGTTGGTGTGAATGTCATCATACAACTTCAATCCTTTTACCTTCATGAGATTTTGGAGTAACTTTTTCTGCAGGCCGAGAAGGTCTCGATTCTTTTCTCCAATTTTTTCGAGAAAGACAAAACAGTCGAATTCAGCGAGAATGCCCTCACAAGCAACCGCAGCCACTGTCGTCTTCCCTATTCCTTCCGTACCACATATGCCTATCATGCGCACATCTTCCTCTCCGCCATTTCTTAGCAAGGCAATCACATCTTCTGCTAAATGAGCTACTCCAATTGCGTTTTTCGTCTGGTAGAGAGACCGTGTTGGACGTATCTTCTCGGCAAGGTATTTGACAATCTTTTCTGTGAGCTTCGCCTCATTGCTGACGTTAAATGTTGGTACCAAATTTATATGAGCAATATGTATGAGAAAATAGACAGACACATATTCCCCAAGGGACAAAATACGATGAACATTCTACTCAAATTTCTACGGTATGTAAAGAGAAGAAATCGAGCTTGACTGAATCACCAGAGACATTGGCATGTGTAACGAAAAATCCTACGGCAGAGAAGGGTGCGTCCAGCTTCTTCTTTTTTTTTTTTTTTTTGGTTTTTTTTGGTTTTTTTTTTTTTTAATAATGGTTTTTCTTGGTCGTCTTGCGTTGCGCCGTACCATGGAAACGAAGAAGCGACACCCTTCTGATTTAAAGCCATAAAAACAGTAAAAATTAGTGTATCCCCGTTTCTACTATGTTATCATGATTTTAAGTTTTTTTTTTTTTTTTGGGTCCGAAAACGTAGCATTTCATCATGATTTTAAGTCTGAAACTCCAAAGTTTGGCCCAAAAAGGGTATGAAACATCAACAATGTAAACTGCAAACTTGGGGAAATTTACTCCAGCTTTTCGCTTTCACTTTACGGGGAAATTATCTAAAACATTTCGCATTTCAATGTTATGTCAATTTGTACCTTGAGTTATGCAACTCTATAATTAGCATTCCAATTATATTTACATCTAATCCTATTTACGAATTTGTCATTTCCGTGTCAATTTTGTCCCTCCCACCATTTCAAATTCACCAACAATGAAAACTCACTTGCCCAAAACCCTAACCCATCCGCCAACCCAATGCTCAGGCCCTCCCCTCGACAACCGCCACGCTGTCACCATCCACCTGGGTCAGATCCAACACGAACTCGACAGATCTGAGTCGAGTTTGACACCGACCATGGCCGAGAAGAGGGAGATGCCGAGAGCATTGTGAGAAAGAGAGATGCAAAGAGGGTTCAGTCGTAATCCTTCAAAAGATGGCAATAAGAATTTTCAGGAAAGTGGAACAAGACTTCTACTCATTCCATTCCCTTAAGAAAACCAATTTCATCGATTATACACAATTTCCATCTACAAAGCAGACAAACCAAAAAAATGACATCAAAAAGGGAAAATTCACAAAAGGCGATACTAAGGCCCTGTTTATTTAAATTGTTTTTGTTTAACAAAATTTCTGTTCTTTATTCCGCGGAACAAAAAAATAACAGAAATGTGTTTGGTAAAACTTTTGTTCCCTGGAACAGATTTGGAACAGAAACAAAAGGTAGAAAAAAATTGCTTCTTGTTCCCGGGAACAGTCTCGAAAAACAATTTTTCTTTCTTTTTCTTTTTTTTTTTCTTCTTCCTTTTGGCCGGTCGCTAGCCTTGGCCATGGCCAGCGATCGGCCGACGCAGGATCGGTGACCTCACCGGAGCATCACGGCCCCCGGTGAGGCCGAGCCTCGCCGTGGCCGGGTGAGGCTCGGCCTCGCCTTGGTTGGGCGAGCTCGAGCTCACCTAGATCCGGCGAGCTCAAGCCACCGGGCGGGTGTGAGGCTCGGCCTTGCCCCGGCTTGGCAAGGTCGAGCCTCACGCCGGCCGGTGAGGCTGCCTGCCGGATCCGGGCGAGCTCGGCCTTGCCCGGCCACCGAGGCCACCGGCGAGGCTCGGCCTCGCCCATTTGGCGAGGCCTAGCCTCGCGATGGCCTGGCGAGGCTCGCCAGCCGATTGCCGTTCGTTGTGGCCGGCGACCGCCACAAAGGAGAAAGAAGGGAAAAAAAAAAAAAAAAAAAAAAAAATGAAAAATATAATAAAAATATTGAAAAATTAAAAGAAATAACAAAATTATACAATTTTATTAAATGCATTTCTATTCCTGAGTAGAAATTTTTGCGATTCTAAGCGCGTTCTTATACTCAAAAATTGTTCCCAAGAACAAAAACAGAAAAAACTATTTATGTTCAAAAATTGTTCCCTGGAATAGAAACGTTATCAAACGCGCCTTAAGTTTCGACATGGAGTAAGAATCACAGGTACTTACCCATTGGCATTGTTCTGCAAATCGAAGCCGAAAATATGCTTAGCCTCTATTAGAGCATCTTTCCATTTTTTTGTTTGCGCATCATTTTTCTCGATCTTACACAATCTCTCGAAACCTTGCGAGAACTCGGTTCCCCTCGTCAACTTCGAAACATCAGCCGCGTCCACGCCATGAAAAATGGGAACAACCACGTGACCCTGGTTCTTGAGCTGCCTTCTGCACTTGAGGATCTCTACCAGCTCATTTAGGCACCACTTGGAGTCAGCATAGCTCGCAGAGAACACAACGAGGGCGAACCTCGCATGCCTGATCGCTCTGAAGAGCTTGTCCTTGATCTCCTTCCCAGCGTCCTCTCTGTCTTCGTCACTGAAGTAGTTAATTCCCGCATGGTTCAGCTCGTGGAAGAGGTGTGATATGAAGTTCTTCCTAACGTCCTTGCCTCTGAAACTCACGAAGACGTCGTACTTCCATTGATGAGAAGACATGGATCCTGTCTTGTTGATATGTGGTGTAGAAGCTTTGATTAAGAGGTGTTAAAAAGTATGCTAGCGTACGCATACTTAGGAATGAAGTATCCTTAATGGAGAAGGACTTAATGGAGAAGGAAAAAGTGGTGGCAACAATTGGTGGGATGCGTTTCGATGGCGGAAACTTAACTCGAGACAGGTTCATGAATCTGGAGTCAACAACTTGGATGTATTTGACATTTCTAAAAGAAAAAAATATTGAATGGCAGAAGTAGTCTCTCTCCTGTCCCGAGAAAATTTGGGTGGGCTGGCCACGCCACATCACTGCGCGCCTGAGCCAAATTTTTGCCTTCCCCTTCCCTCTCTTCATTAATCGCCGTGTCCTTTTCTGCCTTCTCCCGCCATTCACATTTTGACACGTCTTATCGAGAAAATATTACATACCCTAAAAGCTCCACGTCGTTTTTGCTCTCCTCGTCCGTCCGTCCGTCCGTTCGGTTGTCGTCTTAGAGACCTTTTGGGAGATAGGTTTGATCTTCTCGAGTGAGTCCTTGTGTTCCGCGCCCCCCACGCCGGCGGCGACGGCCATGGACGAGCGTCGGCATGCTTGTGAGCAAGTCGGCCATGAGCCAACTCTAGCTTGACCCGTGGCAGACGCAAGAGGAAGAAAAGAGAAGTAGAGAGAGAAGAGGGAGAAAGAGAGACACGGGCAGAAATGGAGGGGAGGAGAGAGAGTAAAGGTGAGAGAGACGGAGCGTTAACGGAGAGAGTGGGGGCCGATAGGTGGGTCCGGATTTGTCACGTGTCGATTAGTGTATGGTTTATTGTACCATCTTACATGACATATTAAACACACTTAATATTTTCTCATGAATTTGTGCAGCTTGATGGAGAAGACATATAAGAGATGAGAAAATATTACATACCCTAAAAGCTCTATGTCGTTTTTGCTCTGATCCATTCACGCTTCGACATGTGTCGTCCAGGCCCGCCACGTCTGCTCTCTTCTCTCCCATGTCGTTTCAATTCAAACCAATGCGCGGGCGGAAAAGCTTGGCATTCTCTCTCCTCTGTCTTCTCTCTCCTCTTTACCTTCTTTCTCTTCCTCCTCCTCCGACGCTCGACGCTCTCTCTGCACTCTACCCCAACGCACTGAACCTTGCGGTCTAGTGGTTCCTTCGACAACCGTCGCTCCCTCCCGACGACGACGGCCTTTCTCTCCACTCGACGGCCTCATCTCAGGGCTGCATTCTCTTGGCGCACTTCTTCCTAAATCGCGCTCTCTCCCGATGGCCGATTTCGCTACCTCTCCCACAACCTCCACGCTTTTGGCATTTCTTCCCTCGCGGTTCGGTGAGGTCTCGGGTATGCCCTCGTGATGCGTCTCTTCTTCCTTGCTCAGCAACACCGTATTGCCTCTCTCTCTCTCTCTCTCTCTGAGTGTGTCTCTCTGTGCATTCTTTCATCCATGAGGCAAGCATTTTGACTAGGGTTCAGGGGTTTCGCCACCCCTTCTTTGAGGTTCGTCCGGGTACCTCTTATTTTTGCGTGAACCCAGCGTGAATTTTATAGTCTTTCTTTCCAGATGACTACCCTTTTCACTTCGATCGGTCCTTCAGCAAAAGCGACTGCTAAGCGACAATGCGACGGCAGTTTCAAATCCTGGGTTTCGCTCTGTGATGCTAAGCCTTGCTTTGGTTCCTTAAAAATTTGCTGACTTTTTCGCACGTTGTAGCTTCGTGGCTGCTCCGAGATTCTGGGTTGGTCGTTCTATCGTCTTGCTCGGAGCGAGCGAAATGGTGTCCAAAAGGGGCGTGTCTGAGTCGGCGATGACTTCTGAGGACAAGAGAAATCAAAAGGATTGGTGGCTTCAGTTCCTAGTTCTACCAAAAGTCATGTCAAGGTATTGTCTTTTAATCGAACCTATTGTTCCACCTGTGTTTTGGGTACTTGACCATTTAGCATTCATTTTTTCTATAGAAAAATTCTGGTGCAAGCATTGGTGAAGTCGTGTTGCCTAATAATGACCCGGCCAAAATTGAGGCGATGACATTTCACGAATTGAGAGCTACATTGAGGTGGGGATGAATTGTTTTAGTTGCAAGCGTGTGATAGTCGTTATAGTGTTTCCTGCGTAATCTTTACAGTAAGCAAAAATCAAGTTTTTCTATTTGATGCTTGCAAGGGAGATTATTGAACAGGGAAGTGAATATTACTGATGGAAAATCATGAGGTCTTGAGAATTTGCCTTCAACAACGAGCAAGGTCTTGAGAATCTGCTTCGTTCGGGTCAAGATGGCGGGCTCCGCAGCCGCACAAGTCTGCGGTCTCGCGCTGTATGGTCTGGGCTTGTAGCTCCGTCGACGGCAGAAGCAAGGTCTACAGAGAACTCGCTCCGTCTCCCTCGCCTAATTCCATTATGTTGGTCTTTCTCGAATGCTTTCATGTGGGTAGTTCTTCTTTTGGTCAGATTAAGATGGAGTGCTCGGTTCATTTGCAAATGCACAAGATGATAGGTGGTTCTTGCTTTTTTGAGAAGTTCTTTGACGTGTTGTTTTAGACTGCTTGCGAAGAAATCCAGACCGGTTCGTGGTAAAATGAAAAAGAAAGAGTGAACTTTTCCGGATTTTATTGGTCATACAATCATGTCTTTCGTGTAAAATTTGAAGTCAGTGCGTATCTTTTGGGCCTGAATCTTTCCCATGAGGCCTCTTGCTTCACATTAGGTGAACTCCCATGTGTGAGTGGTTCTTGCTTTTTAAGTTATCACCCTAGTGGAAAGATTCTTCATTTCTTGTTCCTCGGTGTTCCAAATATGCTTGGTTTCGGAGTTTGCTCTTCGGAATTTCGAACCACGGGTTCATTTGATATCTATGGTTGCCGTTGCGAGGAAGTTATGTCAAACATGTTGGAAATAGATGAGTTTTGCAAAATGTGACTCCTGTCAGAGGACTTGAAGTCAAGTTTAATTTTCTTGTACAATCTGACACGAGTTCTGAGAAATGTAAGCAAAAGTGTTTTTGGGATGTTGGTGGGGTAAAAATCTTTCCAGTTCGGCTTTTATTGAAAATTTGCATTTCTTTTTCTCCAGGGTTGTTTTCACTAAAAAGGAAGATCAAAGATGCAGTTCAACGTCCTTTACCAAAAAAAAAAGATGCAGTTCAACGCACTGAGAAGATGGCTCCTACAGCACTGCAAATCGAAGAAGCTAAATGGATTAAGCTTGATGGACTGATTCGAGATTACGACCTTTGGGATGATCCTGCTAAATCCTATGATGTTCTTGTGAAGTTGGCAGACATCGCCAGAGCAGTCGATGCCCTGAGGGATTTAACATACAAGGTGGTGTGGAATGCCATATCCATCTCATAGAATAAGCTTTTCCACCCAGTAGGTGTGGATTAAGTTGGGCAATTGTTGGGTCATTGGTTTGCCCATTATCTGTGCCGAAGCCTGAAAGTATGTGCACATACTTGTCTTGACTCTTCTTCCGAGATTAACTTGATTCTTAATGTGTCAATGATTGTCATATCTAGTTTAACTGTATCAATTAAAGGAAGTGCAGTTGCTGGGCTTTAGTTGACTTTTATCTGCTGAAATTTGCAGGCGGAAGAAGCAAAGCTGATAACTCAACTGGTGGAGATGGATGCTATTAATTATGCTCTTTTCGAGCAGGCATACACTTCGTCTTTGGATATGAGTAAGTTTTTGGACCGTTATGAGATGTTAAAGCCTCTTAAGGGACCATATGATGTGGATGGAGCGTCGATGGTCATCAAAGCTGAATCCAATGGCAATTACCATGAGGTTTGATAATCTAACTTCATTTCTAGAATAATTATGCATGTGCAAAGAGATGATGTTTATATCACACTCTTCCGTTGTAATATACATTGATGTAGAATGGATGCACAGTCTCTGGTTCCTGCTTCTTTATAATACTTACGCCAAAATATAGGAGTTTCAAAGAACTTGAGAATGAAAAAACTGCATATATATGTACATATACGGGTCGGACAGTATTAGTGGAATCTTGTTAGTATATATGTATGCTTGTGCGCATCACCATTTCAGTTACTTCTTATCCACGAATCTCTTTGCTTGATGACTTAGATGTCTTGAAAATCAATTGTGGGATTTCTCCAGGGTTTAGCAGATATTTAATTTATTGTCTAGTATCCTTCTTCCTGTGGGAGGTATTTTGCATGTCCCTCCCCTGAATTCCAACTCAGAAGTAAACATTGAGTGATAATGTGGTGGCTATCAAAAGAATAATGAGAAAAAAGAAAAGTGAGAATTTGATCGGTATGGATAGTGGTTCGATATTATTCTCCTCTGTGAGGATACTTCTGTTATGAGGTTACTTCATTTTGACATCAGTATGAACTAGGACAGGGAATGATAAGTTGCCAATCTATTTGCATATGACAGATGAAATCCTGGAAAATAGCGGACTGTAATATTCATCTATAATGGGGATATTCCTTTTCCATTAGCTAATTCAATGAAATTCACTCAGTTTTGTTGACCCAAAAAAAAAAATCTTTTGGGCTTATGCCTCTGCTGGTTCCAATATATCCGTCTCTCATTGTTGACACCTAAATTTTGGTGACCCAGTCATTTATTTATTGCATAAAAAATTAGGGTTCAATTGTGACCCCTAAACAAAAATATAAGTTAATTGCATAGATGTTAGGAGCATTATCATAACAATGAGTCCACATAAAATTGCATTGCGTGGATCTCATGCGAAATTCGGCAGTGGACATTCAATATTGCGGGCAAGGAGCCCACTCATGCGTGGACTCCAAAAAAAAATTGGCTTGGGCAAAAAGAAAAATCCAAGGGCTGACCAATGTTTCTGCTGAGAAAGATAACGAAGAGAAAGGAAGTAAAATTTGGAGGTATTGACCATATATTCTCTTCACGCGTATCTATGGTGGTATATTTGGTTTGTCTTGAAGAAATTTGTTTCATGGACACAACGTGGACACATAAAGCAAATAAAAGAAGAAAGAATTCGGTTGATTTTACGAAGATGTGGGTAAAAAGATCGAGGAACATGGATGGAAAGGAATCGGAAAATTTTTGGCTACAAAATGTCATGGTTCTAAAATATAATATGCAGATTTATTCTCTTTCCTTGAAAACCTAGGTCAGTCCTACCTATAAAAGGGCCATCTACGGACAACCAAGAGGAGGCCACACTATTGAATACACGGCCACATTAAGAGATACGGAGAGTGTGTGAGAGAGAATTTTTCTATCATCCGTAGGGAGCTTTTGACTAAAAAAGAGAAAAGGAGAGAGCTTGGAGGGGAAGAGCTCTTGTACAAGTCCCTCACGACAGCGCCTTCATCGTCACGCCGGGCCACATAACGAAAAGATACGGCCACAATTGAGAGAGAAATAAGATAGAGGAAGCGTCTTCTTCCTCAAGCGCATCTCCTTAGCCGAATTGAGCCCGACGTTGCTGCTTCCTCTTGGTCCCACGACCTGCGTTTCTATTCTCTCTATTTTACAGGACAACCCGCTGGTTTGTCCGAGTTGCGGACCATGGCAAGAATCCACCAAGCCGAGCATCGCCCAGAGCACAAGCCATGCACCGCCATGCCAAGTGTCGCAGTGATCCAGGAGTCCCACCAACGAACGCCCAGCGATTCTAGACGAGCTCCTGCAATTCCGGAGAGCATTCGAAGGATCGCCCACGGCAAGCTCTAATGTCACAGAGGTTTTTCGGTGCAGTGGAGCACGACTAGATCACCGCTCCCATCGCCGATTCTCGTTGGTCTCGATCCAGCCATCTTGCTTGCATTTGGTTGACTTCTAGCAAGACTCGGCATGTGTTGGTTTCTTGACACGTCAAATTAGCTTGCACTTGGCCACGTTTGTCAAATTTTTTTTTGCAGGCTATATTGGTGTTCTCTCACCTCATAAATCTTAGCTCCTGTGGATGTCCTCGAGCTAGACAAAAGGTGAAGTCCCCTTTGTCGCACTATCGGTGACCCGCAACTACCCGCCGCCGATCACTATGTGGCCAAGCCTGGCCTTGTCGATGTTCTAACTTGCGAGTCACTGTGAGCCTCACCCAACACCACCACATTATGTCGCGAGTAGCCGTTCGAGGATCGGAATTCGGAAGCCAATATTCGAAATTAGGTGAAAATCTTATCTATTTTGATTTCTGCAAATTCCGTTTCCTTATTTGAAATATTTCTTGATGCATGATTGAAATTCCCGATGTACTGCCTAATTCGCAACTGCACACGATTTTTTATTCCATCTATAAGGCTTTAGATGGCATAATTAATCACGCGGGAATAAAATTGATATCTTGATTTTTAAGGTTTAAGATCAATTTATTGATTTTATTAGCGAAACAATCAAGTTTGATTAGATATCGTTTCCAAATTCGAACAATGAATAATATCTTTGATGACCGTGGATGATTTGGTGTTTATCTTTTAGTTGCTTTACTTATTCCAAAAATACAAAAAAATTGCATTTGCATATCATGTAGATTAGAATTGATTTACTAGATAGAGCTGCATGATAGAATAGTTAGATTCCTTTATAATTATATTAGAATGCATATTTAGATGGTATCTAGGTTAGATAATATCTTTGAATTAAATTGCATGTTGAGATAAATTTCTAAGTTAGGATATGATTAAGATTAGTCTATTTCCTAGCTTAAAATAGATAATATCTTACTTTAGTTAGATTTTTATTTTTTTTAGCAATTTTTAATTACGGATTTTTTTATAAAAAATACAATATCATGCGCATGTCATATAGAATTGGATTCATGTCATTTAGTGATTGTTGCTAGGCCCATTTAATTAGAAATTGATCGTCATTAGAATTAGGTCATTTGGTTAATTTAGATTGTATATTTAATTGTTGCATTTCTTTAATTTCGAATTTCATGGAAAATACAAAATTTTTTAGAATAAATACATTTCATGCTTCAGGATAGACTGCATGCTTATTTATGTCATATTGTTTAGGTCATATTGCCATGTCATATCATTTCATGTTAAATTAGAAGCATTGCATTGCATATGGATTATATTCTCATTAAATAAGTGAAAACAAAAATTGAGTGATTGCGTGTTAATTAGAAATCATATCTATGATCGTTGATGTGAATTTTGATTTAACATTGCATATGCTTTCGTTGCTATGAGGTAAGTCCTGCAATTTATTCATCGCTTTCTTGGGTGTTAAATTGGTGGTTTGCGCACCTGCATAAACACCTCACATGTTAGGGAGGTAAATTAAAATTAATTCAAGCTGTTTGCCGAACATTTTTCAAAAATAAAAGAGAAAGGTATCGAAAGGGCATTAGAGAAATCTAGCGTAATCAAGTCCCCGAACTCACAAATCTCTAGTTCGTAGGAGTAAAGTAAATATCCCGTTGTTTAATCGACTTACCATAAACTGATTAGTGACGACTCCTAGATAAAATCCATTTGCATGTTAAAAATTTGAACCTAATTCACGATTTGGTATGGGCTTGGGAGAGCCCCCGAGCTAAGTTTAGGCGTAGTAATCCATTAGCCAAACCCTAGGTGGATCACCCGAAAATTTAGTCGCGACAGCTTGGCGACTCCGCTAAGGACTTGAGTTAAAGCTCTTAGTGGACTTAGACCGATTTTCACTTCTATTTTGAAAAAAATATTTTTGTTTGGCAGCGAGGATCTCAGGTACGTCCCTAACGTTCAAGGTGTTAAATATTTCTGCAGGATGGGAGGTATAAGGGGAAGTGTTTGCTGACCTTTGTTTTGCAAGGAGGTGTAGGAATGTATGGTTTACTTTCACATATGAAGTGTTGCTTGATATAAACTGTTGTGCATGCTTTGCATTTTGCACTACACTTTTGCACACACAACCTGCCGCCGGACCTGGGCTACACTAGGATACTTAGGATGGTATTGAGTTGGATACGACTTCGACCGCGAGGCCGCGTAGTAAAGGTTGCCCAACTCAATCCCGGAAGTTTCTTCCTTAGTGTCAAGAATGTTTACTTCTGCCCGCGAGACTACATCGCATTGGGGTATCATTCTTGATTAAGCCGGAGTTATGAGGACTTGACTTAGTACGCAAGGCTGCGACTAGTCATCCCACCCTTTAAACTCCACTTTACTAAGCCCGTCTAGAGTAGAAATCGAGCCTCACATTTCATGTGCTTGCCTATGTGATTGCCATTGATTTTCCTTGGTGAAGTAAGTCTTCTATCCCTATACTATGCAATTTACTTACTTTGTCATACTTTTGGTCAGTCCATGACAATTTAGGTTAGGCATTTAATCTCATTCCTTTGTCAATTATAAATGAAATGAGGAAATTGCCATGCAATGAATCATTTGAAAAAACTTTGGAGAATTTGTTTTCAATTCATGTCTTTATTGTTTTTATTAGAAAGTTTCAAATTTTGGCCTTTCCTAATTCATCTCTAGGAAATTTGGTCCTTGCTAGGGTGTATTTTTATTCCCTTCTTGTATGAACTTTTCATGAATAAATGAAAAAAATGAAAAAAATCGATTAGATCATTGTCATGGATTGACTCTCTATTTACACCTCATGCTTACATGTTCCCGTTCATTTATATTAGGTGATTATGGAGCGATCTCACTCACCCATCCGTACATGATCGAGAACTAAAATGACGGATCAAAACGAGTGAGAAATTGCGACTCGAAGAAAGTCAAGAGGACTTTGGAACCATCCAATTTTCCTGAGGTAGCCAAATTTGATGTCACTATAAAGAGACTAGTGACATATTTGGAAGGAAGAATCTCTGACCTGGGGATTCGCATCACAAGATTAAGAGCATTACTTTCTTGGCTTGATGAGAAAGAATCTAAAAAAGGCACATCATGTTTCAATGATAGATCAATTGGCCCAACTGTTACTCAACAAGTTTGAGAACACATTTCAAAAGACTTAATGAAATGAGGGGCAAGTAAAAGAGGACCATCATTCCCTAGTGGAAGAGGTACGTCTTGTCCTTTAATATAATTAATTTTGGGAAACGACACTTTGTTCTTTTCCTTACATATGACAAATTGGGGGCATGACAGATTATGGTAGTGACCCGACTGAGACAAATCTCCACCCAAACCAAAATGGATATTCCATTTGCATTTACTTTGATGTTGCATAGTATCCTATTCATGCACGTTCTCCTGTGCAAGGGCAAAAACGGATTTTCAGTCTTGATTATCCAAGGACATCTATTGCTGAGGCAATCCCTCTGTGGGGCTATTCCCTAAATGAATGCTTAAAACCATGTTTTGAGTATGGTAAATTGTCTGTTTTGAAGTCATAAAAGTTTTTTTTTTTAGAAGAGAATTTTGATAGTGGTTTTGAATGATGAATGAGATGTCTCAGGATGATGAAAGGCAAACCTTATCCTATACACAGACCCCTACTTATACACTTGAGAGATGAATGTAGGAAGGTTTATGACCACAAGGTAAAAAGTTCTCTCGTAAAAAGTACGACAACAAAAATGATGAGGGGCAATTCATTTCTCTATCCCAAACACTACATATGATCCATTGCTTAACCCCTTTGAGCCTTATACACTTATGGAGATTCTTTTCAAATTACTCCTGTTAAGAACCACCCCACATTGAGGCAAATCAGAAATAAGACAGCATCATGAGGTAAGGAAAATGAAAAGAAATTTTCTTGCTCTCACTTGCATAATCTTCAAGTCATGCTATTATATTGAATTCATGTGGTAATTTAAGTGCCTTAGGATGACGAATAGCATTTCTTTCTCTATCTTACATACTTATATCCTTTGCATAACCCACTTGAGCCTGCAATTTCATTTCTTTAAACCCAGTTGGTGATCATCCCTCACATTGGGGCAAGGCAAAAAGCAATTGTTCAAACAGTATGGTATGGAGTGCTAACAAAAGATGAAGACCTCCCAAAGGTCTAAATGTTAAAAGCACCATATGGTCATTCAAAATAGAACCAAGGGGCATGAAAAATCAGCGTGCCTCGTAAAAGCAAGGCCAATGCCCATGAAAAAAGAAGTGAAGGAAAAATGAGAACTAGGGACATGAAAAAGCGGTGTGCCTAGTAAAAGCAAGGTCGATGCCTATAGATAAAAAAGGAAAGTCAAGATAGGTGACTATCGGTTGTAAAAAAATCGTTTCCCACGTGAAGCAGTACATAAAGAGCTCAAATGCCGAGATGTTACAATCAATGGAGTTTGATACAAAGAAAATCCTCGACAATGAAGAAGAAGATTAGTGGCAATGCCAAGATGATCACCAACTTTGACCCCCCTAAGCACTTTTTAAGCCTAACAATCCTTTTGTTTCTCACCCATGAACCAAGCCTACGTTACGACCTTTGCAAAGTCTCTTCTGATTAGGGCACTTGAATTAATGTAGGGATTCACATGTTTTAAGCATCGCTCGAAGAAGTGCGAGCAAGATTATTTCTTTCTCATTTTGCAGGGTTCTTGACTTGTAAACCCGGAGATGATTACAAAATTATTTTTTCAATAGCCTTGACTCAAAGAGTCCATTTGTTAAGCCATTGACCAAGCCCACATTACGGTCCCTAATAAAGAGCTCTCAAATTGGTAAGGTCGTACTGCTTGCGAGAATACTCAGACCCTTGTCGATATGATGATAGTGCGATTAAGTGATTCTCTTAAAATATCATTTCTAAATGAGAGTGAGTGAAAGTCATTTCTAACTGAAAGTCTCTCATTTAGCATTCTTAAGAAATCCATGTCATTGTCTTGAACGATAATTCTCTCCAATGGAAATTTGGGTGATACAA
The DNA here is from genome assembly GCA_014182565.1 of Eucalyptus marginata. Lineage (NCBI taxonomy): Eukaryota > Viridiplantae > Streptophyta > Magnoliopsida > Myrtales > Myrtaceae > Eucalyptus > Eucalyptus marginata. The sequence continues at coordinate 34,120,255 of CM024593.1, forward strand.
ATATGGTAAAGTCATTATGCATAAACCTTGATTGAATGGATGAAAACCCCACTGAACTTTGAAATGTGCATTCTAGAGTAGCTCAAATTGTCTATGTCTTTAATGAATGTGTATCAGTTTTTGCTCTAATCATGTCTGACAGGTAATATTTCCTTGAAGACCGAGTAATATTTGACGTTCAAGTTGCTCCGAAGCCCTTTTCACTGACCCGGTGTGCTTCCGTAGCCCGATGCCCTTTATATTGATCTGGCGTGCTTTCGTAGCGCATAGTCATTTTCATTGACTCGGCGTGCTTCCATAAACCCGGCGTGCTTTTGTAACCCAGAGTTCTATACCTGGCGTGCTTTCCTAGCCCAGAGTCATCTTCATTAACTCGGCATGCTTCCGTAGCCCGATGTCCCTTTTAATAGACCCGACGTGCTTTTGTAGCTTGGAGTTCTTGACCTAGTGTGCTTTTGTAGCCCAGTGTCCCTTTTCATTGACTTGGCGTGCTTCTGTAGCCTAATGTCCCTTTTAATAGACCCGACGTAATTCCGTAGCCCGGAGTTCCTGACTTGGCGTGCTTTCGTAGTCCACAGTCCCTTTTATCGAACTGGCGTGCTTTCGTAGCATGGAGTTCCTGACCTGACGTGTTTTTGTAGCCTAGAGTCCCTCTTTATCGACCCGGCATGCTTTTGTAGCCCGGTGTCCATTTATATTGACCTGGCGTGCTTTCGTAGCCAAGAGTCCATTTTATCGAACTGGCGTGCTTTCGTAGCCCGGATTTCTTTTATCGACCTGGCATGCTTTCGTAGCCCAGTCCTTTTCATCGACATGGCGTGAGTCCCCCTATTAAATCGGCACACTTCCGTAGCTTGAAGTTCCTCTTAATCAACACTCGATTGAGCTGTCCCCCAAAGGTTTTTCTCTAGGTTCAGTCTAATTAAGGCGACCGAAGAAAGGTTCGGGTTCTGGTTAGATGATCTATGCTGCAATGCTAGGCGACCGAAGAAAGGTACGGGTCCTGGAAAGTGAATCCCTGTTTAGGCGATCGTAGAATGGTACGGGTCCTAAACAAACATCTGTTTCCCATTCAAGCGACCGTAGAAAGGTACGGGTTGTGGAAAGTGTATCCCCGTTTAGGCGATCGTAGAATGGTATGGGTCCTAGACAACATCCGTTTCCCATTCAGGCGACCGTAGAAAGGTACAGATCCTGGAAATCATTTTTTTTCGTCAAGGCGACCGAAGAAAGGTTCAGGTCCTAGACAACAAAATACTACCTACAGGGTGACTGTAGAAATGTATGAGTCCTAGGAAAGCAGTTTTCTTACAAAATCTTGTTACTATTCTGGGCGACCGTAGAAAGGTACGGGTCCTAGACATGTAACACCCACTATCCTGAATTACTCTACCCTCCTTGAAGGTAAGTTATTTCAGGTAAGTTCCTTTACCATTTGCATTAGCATTTCCACGCATCACATAAATTGCATTCAAAAAATGAAGTTCATTTTCCAACAAAAAAAAAAAATCATTCAGTGCATGCATGATCAAAATTTAGGTCTCAATTTGTCTTTGAAGGCAACCTCTACGAACTCACCTTCAAAGAGGGGCAGCTGTTGACATCTAAATTTTGGCGACCTAGTCATTCATTTATTGCATAAAAAAATAGGGATCAACCGTGACCCCTAAGCAAAAATATAAGTTAATTGCATAGCTGTTAGGAACATTATCATAACAATGAGTCCACATAAAATTGCATTGCGTGGATCTCATGCGAAATTCGGCAGTGGACATTCAATATTGCGGGCAAGGAGCCCACTCATGCGTGAACTCCAAAAAAAATTGGCTTGGGCAAAAAGAAAAATCCAAGGGCTGACCAATGTTTCTGCTGAGAAAATAACAAAGAGAAAGGAAGTAAAATTTGGAGGTATTTCTCTTCACGCGTATCTATGGCGGTATATTTGGTTTGTCTTGAAGAAATTTGTTTCATGGACACAACGTGGACACATAAAGCAAATAAAAGAAGAAAGAATTCGGTTGATTTTACGAAGATGCGGGTAAAAAGATCGAGGAACATGGATGGAAAGGAATTGGAAAATTTTTGGCTACAAAATGTCATGGTTCTAAAATATAATATGTAGATTTATTCTCTTTCCTCGAAAACCTAGGTCAGTCCTACCTATAAAAGGACCATATACGGACAAGCAAGAGGAGGCCACACATATTGAATACACGGTCACATTAAGAGATACGGAGAGTATGTGTGAGAGAGAGAATTTTTCTATCATCCGTAGGGAGCTTTTGACTAAAACAGAGAAAATGAGAGAGCTTGGAGGGGAAGAGGTCTTGTACAAGTCCCTCACGACAGCACCTTCATCGTCACGCCGGGCCACATAACGAAAAGATACGGCCACAATTGAGAGAGAAATAAGAGAGAGGAAGCGTCTTCTTCCTCAAGCGCATCTCCTTAGCCGAATTGAGCCCGACGTTGTTGCTTCCTCTTGGTCCCACGACCTGCGTTTCTATTCTCTCTATTTTACAGGACAACCCGTTGGTTTGTCCGAGTTGTGGACCATGGCAAGAATCCACCAAGCCGAGCATCGCCCAGAGCACAAGCCATGCACCGCCATGCCAAGTGTCGCAGTGATCCAGGAGTCTCACCAACGAACGCCCAGCGATTCTAGACGAGCTCCTGCAATTCCGGAGAGCATTCGAAGGATCGCCCACGGCAAGCTCTAATGTCACAGAGGTTTTTCGATGCGGTGGAGCACGACTAGATCACCGCTCTCATCACCGATTCTCGTTGGTCTCGATCCAGCCATCTTGCTTGCATTGGGTTGACTTCCAGCAAGACTCGGCATGTGTTGGTTTCCTGACACGTCAAATTAGCTTGCACTTGGCCACGTTTGTCAAATTTTTTTTGCAGGCTTTATTGGTGTTCTCTCACCTCATAAATCTTAGCTCCTGTGGATGTTCTCGAGCTAGACAAAAGGTGAAGTCCCCTTTGTCGCACTATCGGTGACCCGCAACTACCCACCGCCGATCATTATGTGGCCAAGCCTGGCCTTGTCAATGTTCTAACTTGCGAGTCACCGCGAGCCTCACCCAACACCACCACATTATGTCGCGAGTAGCCGTTCGAGGATCGGAATTCGGAAGCCAATATTCGAAATTAGGTGAAAATCTTATCTATTTTGATTTCCGAAAATTCCATTTCCTTATTTGAAATATTTCTTGATGCATGATTGAAATTACTGATGTACCGCCACATTCGCAACTGCACACGATTTTTTTATTCCATCTATAAGGCTTTAGATGGCATAATTAATCATGCGGGAATAAAATTGATATCTTGATCTTTAAGGTTTAAGATCAATTTATTGATTTTATTAGCGAAACAATCAGGTTTGATTAGATATCGTTTTCAAATTCAAACAATGAATAATATCTTTGATGACCATGGATGATTTGGTGTTTATCTTTTAGTTGCTTTACTTATTCCAAAAATACAAAAAAAAAAAAATTGCATTTGCATATCATGTAGATTAGAATTGATTTACTAGATAGAGCTGCATGATAGAATAGTTAGATTCCTTTCTAATTATATTAGAAAGCATATTTAGATGGTGTCTAGGTTAGACAATATCTTTGAATTAAATTGCATGTTGAGATAAATTTCTAAGTTAGGATATGATTAAGATTAGTCTATTTCCTAGCTTAAAATAGATAATATCTCACTTTAGTTAGATTTTTATTTTTTAGCAATTTTAATTACGAATTTTTTATAAAAAATACAATATCATGCGCATGTTATTTAGTGATTGTTGCTAGGCCCATTTAATTAGAAATTGATTGTCATTAGAATTATGTCATGTGGTTAATTTAGATTGCATATTTGGTTGTTGCATTTCTTTAATTTCGAATTTCATGGAAAATACAATTTTTTTTTAGAATAAATCCATTATTTCATGCTTCAGGATAGACCGCATGGTTATTATTTCATGCTTCAGGATAGACCGCATGGTTATTTATGTCATATCGTTTAGGTCAAATTGACATGTCATATCATTTCATGTTAGATTAGAAGCATTGCATTGTATATGGATTATATTCTCATTAAATAAGTGAAAACAAAAATTCAGTGATTGCATGTTAATTAGAAATCATATCTAGGACCATTGATGTGAATTTTGATCTAACATTGCAGATGCTTTCGTTGCTATGAGGTAAGTCCTACAATTTATTCATCGCTTTCTTAGGTGTTAAATTGGCGGTTTGCACACCCGCATGAACATCTCATATGTTAGGGAGGTAAATTAAAATCAATTCAAGCTATTTGCCAAACATTTTTCAAAAATAAAAGAGAAAGATAATGAAAGGGTGTTAGAGAAATCTCAAGTCCCCGAACTCACAAATCTCTAGTTCGTAGGAGTAAAGTAAATCTCCTGTTACTTTACTTAGATGTCTAATTGACCTACCATAAACTGATTAATGTCGACTCCTAGATAAAATCCATTTGCATGTTAAAAATTTCAACCTAAGTCGCGATTTGGTATGGGCTTGGGAGAGCCTGAGCTAAGTTTAGGCATAGTAATTCATTAGCCAAACTCTAGGTGGATCACCCGAAAATTTGGTCGTGACACGAGGGCATACCCGAGACCTCACCGAACCGCGATGGAAGAACCGCCAAAAGCGTGGAGGTCATGGGAGAGGCAACGAAATCGGCCGTCAGGAGAGAGCGCAATTTAGGAAGAAGTGCACCGAGAGAATGCAGCCCTGAGATGAGGCCGTCGAGTGGAGAGAGAAAGGCCGTCGTCGGGAAGGAGCGACGATCGTCGAAGGAACCGCTAGACCGCAAGGTTCAGTGCGTTGGGGTAGAGTGCAGAGAGAGCGTCGAGCGTTGGAGGAGAAGGAAGAGAGAGAAGGTAAAGAGGAGAGAGAAGACAGAGGAGAGAGAATGCCAAGCTTTTCCGCCCGCGCGTTGGTTTGAATTGGAACGACATGGTGGGCTCGGACGACGCGTGTCAAAGCGTGAATGGATCAGAGCAAAAATGACGTGGAGCTTTTAGGGTATGTAATATTTTCTCATCTCTTATCTGTCTTCTCCATCAAGCCGCACAAATTCATGAGAAAATATTAAGTGTGTTTAATATGTCATGTAAGATGGTACAATAAACCATACACTAATTGACACGTGACAAATACGGACCCACCTATCGGCCCCCACTCTCTCCATTAACGCTCCATCTCTCTCACCTTTACTCTCTCTCATCCCCTCCATTTCTGCCCGTGTCTCTCTTTCTCCCTCTTCTCTCTCTACTTCTCTTTTCTTCTTCTTGCGTCTGCCATGGGTCAAGCTAGAGTTGGCTCATGGCTGACCTGCTCACAAGCATGCCGACGCTCGTCCATGGCCGTCGCCGTCGGCGTGGGGGGCGCGGAACACAAGGACTCACTCGAGAAGATCAAACCTATCTCCCGAAAGGTCTCTAAGACGACAACCGAACGGACAGACGGACGAGGAGAAATGAAAAGAAAAATGAAAACCTGAACTTTCTTGTTCTCAGCAGGTGGCGTCGGATGCGGAGCTGGGAGGAGGAAATGAGGTGATGGGTTTTGTAAACGGACACATAGGTGTATCGGGTCAGCTTCGGTGTCCTTATTTAATGCGATTTCATCACCTGGGTCCTCCTCGTCCGTTGTAGCTCTGTCGCGCTTGCTTGCGTGTTCGTTCATTCGTTCGAGTACGCTATTGATCCTTGGGTATCTTTTTTCCCATCCACCATGGACGATGCTTGTGGCCAGCCAAGGACGACACTCATCCATGGCCGCTTTGGCCATGAAGCTCGACCTCAAACCCGGAGCTTATAGCGTTCGAATTTTGAGCTCGGCCTCAAGCCATCTCACCGCAAATGAAGCTCGACGCAGTCTCCGTCCAGCGGCATGCCGTCCCTCCTCGACTTGAAGCAGCCATGAGCCAACTCGAGCTCGAGCCATGGTAGATGCAAATCGCGGGCAGAAACGAAGGGGAGGACAGAGAGTATAAAGGTAAGAGAGACGGAGTTAACAGAGGAGATAGAGAGAGTGGGGGCTGACAGAGGGGCCTAGATTTGCCATGTGTCAATCAGTGTATGGTTCATTGTATTATCTTACATGACATATTAAACGCATATAATATTTTCTCCGAATTCACTCTCCCCCTTTCTCTCTAAAAAATCTCTCCTTCCCAAGAGCCTGTCGGTAGCATCTGGCACGACGCCTTCGCCTCCGCCTCTGCCACCTCCGCCTCTGCTACGACGCCTCCGCCATCCTTGAGCCACTCCCTTAAGCCGCACAAAGCCCTCTTTCAAAAATCTCTCAACAGCCCACCTGTCGCATCCCGAGCTTAGATTCGCCGCCTCTGGCACGTCGCCTACGTCTCTGCCTCTACCTCCGCCTCTACCTCCGCCGTCACCACTCCTTCAAGCTGCACGAAGCCCGCTTTGAAAAATCTCTCCTAACCTGCATCCGAGCTCAAATATGTCGCCTCCAGCACATCCTCGGTGCTTCTGGTGCTTCCTTATCCCACCCCACATTCATCATTGTTGCTTCTATGCTAGGGCTATAGTGTACTCTTGCGGCACTTTGGCCGTGAGCAAACGGGCTATGCTCACACATGGTAATTTCATAGCCACGTGCTAGCTCTTTGCAAGGTTCGGTCCTCATTTTATTATGATTTCCGGAATATCAAGTATTTGAGCAAAATTCAAGTAGGATGATCTTGCAAAGTTAAGCCTATATTTTTTAGCAATTCAAATCCATTGTCTGTGGCCTATGTTAGATTTATCATGGTAGGACATATGTTATTGTGGGAAACTCAATCCTAGTTTAGGGACATGATGTACCTTTTCCTTTCAGTCAATAGGAAAACTTTGAACTTGATTGATATAACATGTGCCATTAAGCATGTCAAAGACAGAGGGATGTAGAGAGAAGCCAGTGATACCTACTCCCTCTCCATTTTGGCTAGTAGAGAGTGCTTGAGATGGAACCCATTTCTCCACATTTCCAGTTATTTACTTTTATACGTATCGAGTTTGTGACAGAATTCAGAAACGCTTGAATTTGAGATAATGCACTGTATAAATGTCTGTATGGTTACGCAAGCATTGCTCATAACTCGTTTGAATTTTATTTTATTTTTTCATTATAGGCAGGAAAGGAATCTTTCAGATCCATCACTAGATCTTACTATAGAGGAGCAATTGGAGCACTTATAGTTTATGACATCACCCAGTATGTAAAATTCGAAATGAGAGTGTCTGTCTGTTTTTTTCTAGGAGAGAGATGCCTTTTTTTTTTTTTTTTTTTCTGGGAGGGAGAGAGAATGGGTAGAATGATCTACTTACAATCTCATGTCCAGGTTAAATAACTTCCTTAGACATTGAGTAACTTTATAATATGGATGCTGCCACACGGCAGTGAAAGCTATGTAGCAAACTATAAAGGGGAGAAAATGTGATAAACATATTATGAGGCCATGAAACCTATGATTAGAGAATATTTACATTGGAATCTAATGTTATCATCATTCCTTTGTTTTTCCTTATTTGCATCGACCAATTCACTATACCTTACATGCTTTGATTCATGAACTTTGTTATTTTTTCTTTTCTTTTTGGTGGTGATGGGTGCAGTACAAAATGGTCCCCCCAATAGAGAGGGGGGGAGCGAGTCCGCTTATGAGTTTTTGCCACCATTATTACTGCAAATGAAAGCAAACCAACCATGATGCTCTATTCTAAAAGGGCTGCTAGTTAATTTGCTTCATATTCTTGTTTGAAGGTCTGAAGGGATTATGACTCTGAGCCAAGGACAAGCGGCATTGCTGACATTTTGCTCTTGCATTGGCCTCACTAGCATTGGCCTGGTTCTTACAATTACTGTTCTGGAAATTCATAAAAACTGGTTTTGGATCACTGCATTGAGGCCCTTAGTGTAACTGAAGATTGTTTTCCCTTGAAGAGTTCGAGTTCTAGTGTTCCTCATTCTGAAGAACAGAAATCATGTGTGAATATGTTGAACCCTTGATATGGAAGCGAGCAATGAGGAAAGAGCTAATTAAGGTAAAGATGATAGTGGCGGAAGACTAGACGCTATCGGAGATCATTGTTCAGGGGGATAATCAGCAAGTTGAGCATATGAGGAAGGAGCTTCAGCTTAATGAGAAGGGCATGGTTTATTTAATAAGCATATTCAAGAGATGACCAACACCCCAGCTGATGGGGTGTTGGTCATCCAACACTTGCAGCAATACTTACGGCAAGGCCAATTAGGAAGCTTAATTCTAATGGTAAGGTGGATAGTATGCAGACTTTGTACAGCCTTAACGATGTTATTGATTTTCTTGTTTGTTGGATGCCGGATTCCTAAAAAAGGTTCATTCATATAGCTCATATATCTAACGTCATGACTATCTAGATGAGTCGCCTCAATTTGAACAAGCCTCGAAGAAAAATGATAGAAAGCATTTGCCTGGTTGGAGCGAGCATTTTAATGGCCATGATGGATGATGTGAGTATTGCTGTGAGATGATTTTTTTTTTTTTTATTTTCAGCTGCATCTTTTGTTAATGACAAGCAAAGAATCAATGTTTCAATTTCTTACTACTTATGATGTGGTCTAAGGTTAGATGATGTTTTTACCTACTGTCATTTTTATTTTATTTTTTTGGTTGGTGTGTTTGCTTGATTGCTGATGGGGCATCAAACAGGTTCCCATTGTCTAAACGCATCAATTATCTAGTTGAATATGACAATATGCTATTTTAAGAAGCTTCTTTGTATGCTTTCTTCATTCTACAATGAGCATGTGGCAGGTTTTAATGCAAACTCAAGTCACTTATGTTCATTCACCTACACTATGGTGCAGTTGCTTTTGATTGGCATAGGTTTTACTGTTGTTACTAGTTTTAAAGAAGCAGCATACCATGCTTGGCTTTAACTACTATAACTCGATCTGAGAGATTGGAAGGGACAAAACAACACTTGTGGAGCTAGCCAACCGGTTCTACGAGTCCATTGGTTTGAAAAATCCTCCCGTGCTATTCCGAAAGACAGCACTGAAAATGGGTTTAAAGGATAAATGGCTAGTTGTTTGCTGTGAGATAGATGATAACCACTTTTCAGATGGCTATGGTCATGCTTTTGGTAAAGTTTTTCCGCCCTGTCCTGTATAATGTTATTTTGGCCAGTGAACATGTATGTTGAGCATCTAGTAGTTGGCAGATCTGAGCTCTAGAATCTCTTCTTGGTTATTTATTATAGTGTTCTTTCGCAAAGAAAGAAAACCATATGACAAGCATGTTGAAGATAGTTGATTGTTTATTCTCCAATCTCCTTGAGGGCTTAGGATATCCAAGCCCATAATTAGATTTTGAGAAAGTTTTTATTTATGAATAGTTCTTGAGACATGTTATTACTATGGAAGATTGTGTGAAGACTCATGCCCAGGTATGTTGCGGTGTTCTGCTGAATTGATCATCATGAGTAGTCTAAGACATTTGAATCTATCTAGGTCTTCTCTTAAGCTGATAAGTTTGCTATGGTCACTCTAACTGATACCATGAGCATGCATATTGGTATGTAGTAGTTTAAAGTGACAAAATATGGAACTGCATGAGCCAAGATTGCCCTTTATTCATAGCCATGTATTATATTCCAAATGTGGAAGGGGGTTAAAAAACAAGCATGTGTATTGATAATGGACTAATTTACTACCATATTTATTTCATTTCTCACTCTTTTACTATTTTCAACTATCCATAATTCCTCTTTATGTTTGATTAGCTACACAAATATGTTACCTGTTGTTGCAGGTTAAGCAGTCCAATGTAGTTGCTCCTCATGACATGCATTTTCAAGTTGTTCCTTATTTTCTCAAGGAGCATATTTGGGAGGCACTTGATTACAAGGTGTCAATGAGACTATTCTTTATTTTAATGATGTCATTTTGTACACATAAATGTGCCCAAGTCATTGTATTTGGTACAAAGGTGTTGGTAACATTGCTCTTGTATTCACTTCTTCACAAATGAGGATGTGACATCCTGATTTTCAACCCTGCTTTCGACTAAATGAAATGGGATTTTCATCAACGCGCCTATGGCCTTTTTCTCTGAGTTGGCTACTCACGAGATAACTAGCCTATCAGGTGAAGCCGTTAAGGAATCTAAACGCGACAGACTTGAGAATTCGACTAGGAGTCGACTGCTCGACCGTGCTAATCTGCAAGGGTCAATACGGCATCGTCAAAATCGATTAAAGACCGGAGATAGGTCGATTCGACAGAGGCATGTAATTGAAGTGTGGGTAATTCCACCTAATTGCAAAATTATCATCGAACGGCATTAAACCATTTTTTCTGTCGTTTTTGTACCCTGTGCCCATATTTGAAATCTCGAGATTTTCATGACAACCAAGAGTCACTTATGAGTCAAAGATGCACAATGTGGCTCGAAAATAATCGACCATGGGTCTAATGCGCTAAAAATTCCTAAAAGCTACCCGGTAGGTTAGGTCACGCTAAAATCGCGTCCGGTTGAAATTAACCACGAAATTAAAACCGATTTCAAAAATTGAAAGTTTTGTCATGTCACGATTTATTTTAGGAACGTCGACTCATCCTCCGAAGAATTTTCAGCGAGTTCGAATTTTTGGCAAAAAATTAAAGTTTGGCGAAATTGGACCGAGAAATTCGGAGGCCCATTTTTAGCGCACTTTTGGCCGTCAAGTTGGATCTTTTGGCAAGGAAAATTATGAAATTGAGTGTGGGCACCCTCAATGGCATTTTGGCCATTGTATTGAAGTCATTTGAAGAAGAATTGAGTTGATTTGGAAGTGAAATGCATAAAATTCGTATGCCTTGTGGGGTGCAACATTTCAGCACCATTCGTTGGCTTCTTGAGAAAGATTTGGAGGGGATAAGGTAGCTGAGCACAGCTGTGGACTAAGGGGACCTACACTTGAGTGTTTGTGATATTTTGGCAAGACTTTGGTGGCCTTTGTCCCCCTTGAAGCAGCAGCTCCTCTTCTTCCTCAACTTCTTCTACATTTCCAGCAGCTGAAGATCTCCATTTTCATAGCAGAAACCAGCTCCTTCTTCTTCCTCAGCCTTTCATCTTCCTCCATTATTGAAGCTTCAAGCCAAGCCAACTCAATTAGCCCTTGTTGAACCAGCCAGCATCACTCGAGCTAGCCGCTGCACCGCTTGACCAACCCGTCCTCGAGTTAAGGCCAGCCCTTCGCGCCTCACCACCGCTCCGCCTTGCTGCCTCCAGACATCAGCCACGTCCAGCACCACCACTAGCACGTCCAACTCGCCGTCCCGCCATTCAGCCGCACCAACTAGCCCCCGCAAGCAACCCCAACAAGCAACTCACAGAATCGAAACCAGCAGCAACCGTGAGGCTTGTTGCCTGTTTTTTAGCCTCTTCCAAGCCTCCGTTGGAGCCGCAGTAGTCACGAGATTTCACCACCTTCGCGTCGCCGTCGTTGTGAACCCGTTTGCTCGCTAATCCGGTGAGTTACTTCCCTAATCTTTGATTAGGTTGTTAATTGCACTTAGAAGGTTAGTTTAGTGTTAAATAGATTAGTTAGATTAGTACTATGTGAGATTAGCCTTAATATGGATTAGTGTTAATCTAGAATGGTTAGATTAGCCTTAATATGGATTAGTGTTAATCTAATTGGTGAGATTAGCACTAATGAGGAGGGATTAGTCCAATTCAGTGGATTTTCCCCAAATCTGATTTCTAGACCCTTGCCGTTTGCCATTTTCGTGCATCGACATGTGCTGAGATTTTGAGGTTGATTCTTTCTTGAAAAATGTTTTAGACATTCTCAGATATGACATATATTTTATCCAAGATTTTAGGGATTTAAAAAGAAGGAGATTTCAGCTCCGTCATTTGAAAATAGAACCTCTGTTTTTGCTGGAACTGGTGACCTTTTGGGATTCAAGGGATTATTCTCAACTCTTCGAGTTCGAATTTCGGAATGGTTTCTTCACGAAGGTTGTTTTTCACATCTTTTAGTTTAACATAGTCAAATTTCAGATCAAATGGACAAGTTTTAGATCTCGAACCAAGCTGGTTTTGGAAAACAGACTTTTTGGAAACGGACTCAGTTTTTGTACTAGATTGAGCGATTTACTGGGCTTAATCTGGAAGGATCTGGGTTAAGGTGTCTGCATGAAAAATGTTTATTTATGTGTTCTGTACAACATATTCAAATTTGGGAGTTTTCTGAACTCGTTTGATTAGATTTATAGATTTAAACTCGGAGATGCGCGAGTGGACCCTTTTTGCCGGTTAGGACCGGTAGTAGTTTTGGTGATTGTTCTTGATGCTACGCTTGCTGAACCATGCCTATTTGGTGATGTGGTTGCCCTGTGATATATTTAGAAGTTATGCGTGATGATGCGCGAATGGTTGTGCCATGGTTGTGGTTTATTGTTATTGCTTTATGTGGCGACTATTGAAAGAGGATGAGATGTGTTGAGAAAACTGAACGGTTGTGAGTAGGTAAAGGACTAAGTGTGCACGATAGCAAAACTTCGAATGAGCCACCTCTAGTACCTTATACCATTGCTTATTATAGTCGAGAACTAAGTGCTACACGACAGCGTGACTTCGTGGGAGCCACCTCTAGTACCTTGAGCTATTGCTTATTATAGTCGAGAACTAAGTGTTACACGACAGTGTGACTTCGTGGGAGCCACCTCTAGTACATTGTACTGTTACTGATTGTGGTCAGGGATTAAGTGCCACATGATAATGGAACTTCGTGGGATGGGGCACCTCTAGAACCTTGAGTCTAGTATTGAGTTAGAATGTGGAGTCAGAATATTGAGTTGGGATGTTGAGTTTGAATTTGGAGTTTGAATATTGAGAGTGAATATCGGGTATGGATTGAACCATCAATATGAGTTACCTGCGCTTGATTATGGGACGAAATTATGTGGCATGGAATGGGACGTGTTATAGCGATTTGGCCTTATAATCGGGACTCTTGTGAATTGTTTGATGAGTGATATGATGTGTTCCAGTTCTTGAATGCATTTGCTATATGCATAAGTGTTTATGTGATGCACTAATGTGCAGGGACGCGCTGAGGCTAAGTAAAATCTGAGTGGTGCATGTTTAGGACGTCTCTAAGTGAATTCTCGTCCTAGTTAGGGTTTAGGGTGTTGATTTGCTAAGATTTATTTTTACCTCGTCGTGGTTTACAATTTTTCAGGTCCCTAGTGTGGAGAACCCGGAGCCCGAGGTTGAAGGGTCCGGAGCATAGGTGGCTTAGTAATTTCTTTCTTGAGACAGAGTAGTGTGTATAAACCTGAGATGTTTTTAAAGCGTGATTGATGAATTTGATTGTCCTACTTTTCTATCCCATGTTTGTTGTTGTCCAGGTATATGGTTATGAGTTCGCTTCCGCATATGCAATAAAATATTTGGGTCGGTGAAGCATCCTAGGAACATCGCAAATTTTAGTTGACCGCCGAGGGATGTGTGCGCGCTCGAGGTTCGGGACGTGACATCCCCGCCCGAAGTGGTATCAGAGCTGGTTAGTGTTTGGAGTGATAAGGTGCGATGGGTCTTGGGATAGTTAGTAGGAAATGCCTTTTTTCTTATATAGATGCATGTGACTGATTAGCTAATTGGTAGATTGTTTTGTGTGGGTCACTCAATTTCTAATTCTGGGTTGGAATTGGAAAGCAAGTTTTATAAAGAGTCTACAGAATGAGTGGTCCGGAGTAGAGGACTACGTCCGTGTCTCGGGGTAGGATGCCGACTAGGGTTGGTATCTGAGAAAGAGCGCCGGCTCAGGCCAGCGCGAGTGTTAGAGTACCGCTGCAGGTTGGTACTGAGAGTGTAGCAGCACCGGGCGATCCTAGGTTCGATGGGATCGTTCAGGCGCTAGAGACGTTGGGAAGCATCTTGGGCCAGCAAGCTCATGATCAAGCTACCGTCGCTACTGCTGCCACTGCCGCCGCCAAATGTCGTAGCCACTGTTGCTGCCACACCTGCTGAGGTCCAACCTGGAGACGTGATCTAGGAGCGAGCCGCTGCATCTAAGTTGCGGTTCATGCACAGCAGGGTTAACGATTGGTCTAGATAAAAAACCCATGACAGAAGGAAAGCACCCTAGTCGTCCCACTTGAAGGAGTAGAATCGGAAAGCTAGGACCTGACCCGATCAGCGTGTGTCGTTCCTGTAGGAAAAGACATGGATCCGCCCCGTATTTTAAAAAGACAAAGGCTTGTTACGGGTGTCGCCAGTACGGCCACCTGATTAATGACTGTCCGCACAAGCCCATAGAATCGTAGCTGCCATCGTCACCGATGGAACAAAACAGAGAGAATGCGCCATAGAACACACAGTTGGGTATTTGGAATAGGCATCCGGTACAAGGGAGGGTGAATGCTGTCACCCGACGAGATGTAGAGGACTCACTAGATAGGGTCACAGTAGGGAGTCCTGGTAGAACGGGAGCGTGTTACGGATGTGACCAGCTCGGCCATCAAGTGAGGAACTGTCCTTGTAGGTCCAGGGGAGCATAGGCACCACTACCACAGATAGGGCGCTACTAGGATGGCAAATGGGACAGGGATGAACCGAGTTGTGCACCGGACAGGAAGGGCAGTGTTTCCAGAACAATTTTATCAGAGTGGCGCAGCGGAATTTTGGTTAAGCTTATAGAACCTCAATTTGTTGTAATGAAGTCGTAAAAAGGAGAATCGCTGACTAGAGTTGTACTTGACGATTTTGCATATGTATAACTTTGATATCATTTATGAAAAGATTTGGCTCGAGGAGCTTTTTGTTGTAATGAATTGTTGTCGTAATGTACTACAGTTTGACCCGTTGACAGATGAAAGTTTCGAATTTATCAGAAGTCGAGGAGGACCCTCAATCCCTTTTATCTCGTCGCTTGAGGCAACCCGTTTGTTAGATGGGGGTGGCCAATGTTATTTAGCAACTGTCGTGGATACGACGGTTGAGGAGCACAAAAGACATTTTAGGACAGTGCTCCAGATTCTGCGAAATCATGGACTATACGCCAAGTTCAGTAAGTGCGAGTTTTGGGCCGACTCATGTCACTTTCGTAGGTCACGTGATTTCAAGTGAAGGAATCTCCGTGGGCCCGACCAAGATTAAAGCCGTGATCAACTGGCCGAGATTGACGACATACCGATGACGTGACTGCCGAAGAAGGAAGAGAAGTTTGTATGGACGGATAGGTGTGAGCGTAGTTTTCAAGAGCTTAAGTAGGAGCTGACTATCACACTAGTGCTGACAATTCCATCTGGACCTGGAGGATACGAGATCTACAGTGATGCGTCGTTTAGAGGATTGTGTTGCGTGTTAATGCAGTATGGTAGAGTTGTTGCATACGTGTTTCGTCAGTTGAAACCTCATGAGTTGAATTACTCGACGCATGACTTAAAACTCGCAGCAATTATCTTCGCTCTGAAGATTTGGAGACATTACTTGTGCAGAAAAAGATTTTAGATCTTTACAGATCATTAGAGTCTCAAGTACTTATTCTCTCAGAAGGAGTTAAATATGAGACAGCGTCGTTGGATGGAACTTCTTAAGGATTATGACTGTGACATCTTGTGTCATCCTGGAAATGCTAATAAGGTCGCAGATGCGTTGAGTCGAAAGTCTTCAATTGCGCAGATGATGGTCCAGGAATGGATCTTACTCGAAGGAGCTCGAGATCCGGTTTTCAAATTTGAGGTAAGCCACTTTTCAAGTCTTATGGCCACCCTCAGAATTGAATCGGAAGTGTAGATAAGGATTAAGACACTGCAGTTGACAGATCCAGAGATCTAGAAGATCCTGCAATAAGATACAGAAAAGAGAAATGCTGATTTTTAGATTTCTGATGACGGAACACTAAGGTTTTGTGGACGTTTGTGTATACCTGACGATGCAGAGTTTAAGGAGGAAATCTTGTCAAAAGCACATCGTAGCAGTTACCAGCAGAGTATTCAAATGACACCGTTTAAAGCGTTGTATAGCAGAGCATGTAGAACTCTAGTTTGTTGGGAGAAAGTCGGAAAGCGGAAGATTACCGACCCAGAGTTAATTCAACAGTCAGTGGATGCAGTTGCTGTTATCAGGGACAGATTAAAAACCGCTCAGAGTCGCTAGAAGAGCTATGCTGATAAGCGTCAAAGACCATTGGAATTCAAAGTTGGTGAGCACGTCTTTCTGAGGGTGTCACCGATGAGGGGTACTTCACACTTCGGCAAGAAAGAAAAGCTGAGTTCGAGGTACATAGGTCCCTTCGAGATTCTAGAGAGAATTGGGACCTTGGCGTATCGTCTTGCGTTGTCGCCAAGATTGGTGCAAGTGCATGATGTCTTCCACGTGTCAATGTTGAGAAAGTATGAGCCTGACCCGACCCACGTGCTGAATTTTGAAGAATTAGATATGGACGACAGAGTGTTGTACATGGAGAGACCAGTTCAGATTATGGATCGCAAGGAACAAGTTCTGCGCATCAAGACGATATCGTTAGTCAAAGTGGTCTAGCAACACCACGGCACAGAAAAAAAAGACCTGGGAAAATGAAGACTTGATGAGACGACAATACCCCCACCTTTTTGATTAAGAATTGTAATGGTTTTAATTTTGAGGACGAAATTTTTATAAGATGAGAAAAGTTGTGTCATCAATTTTCAACCCTGCTTTCGACTAAATGAAATGGGCTTTTCATCGACGCGCCTATGGCATTTTTCTCTGAGTTGGCCACTCACGAGATAACTAGCCTATTAGGTGAAGCCGTTAAGGAATCTAAACGCGACAGACTTGAGAATTTGGCCAGGAGTCGATTGCTCGACTGTGCTAATCTGCAAGGGTCAATACGGCACCGTTAAAATCAATCAGAGACCGGAGATAAGTCGATTCGACAGAGGCATGTAATTGAAGTGTGGGTGATTCCACCTAATTGCAAAATTCTCGTCGAACGGCACTAAACCGATTTTTCTGTCGTTTCTGTACCCTATGCCCGTATTTGAAACCTTGAGATTTTCACGGCAATCGAGAGTCGCTTATGAGTCGAAGATGAACAATGTGGCTCAAAAATAATCGACCACGGGTCTAATGCGCTAAAAATTCCTAAAAGCTACCTGGTAGGTTAGGTCACGCTAAAATCGCGTCCGGTTGAAATTAACCACGAAATTGAAACCGATTTCAGAAATTGAAAGTTCTGTCATGTCACAATTTATTTTAGGAATGTTGACTCATCTTCCAAAGAATTTTCGGCGAGTTCGAATTTTTGGCAAAAAATCAAAGTTTGGCGAAATTGGACTAGGAAATTCGGAGGCCCATTTTTTAACGCACTTTTGGCCGTCAAGTTGGATCTTTTGGCAAGGAAAATTATGAAATTGAGTGTGGGCATCCTCCATGGCATTTTGGCCATTGAATTGAAGTCATTTGAAGAAGAATTGAGTTGATTTGGAAGTGAAATGCACAAAATTCGTATGCCTTGTGGGGTGCAACATTTCAGCACCATTCCTTGGCTCCTTGAGGAAGATTTGGAAGGGATAAGGTAGCTTAGCACAGCTGTGGACTAAGGGGACCTACACTTGAGTGTTTGTGATATTTTGGCAAGACTTTGGTGGCCTTTGTCCCCCTTGAAGTAGCAGCTCCTCTTCTTCCTCAGCTTCTTCTCCATTTCCAGCAGATGAAGATCTCCATTCCCAGAGCAGAAACCAGCTCCTTCTTCCTTAGCCCTTCATCTTCCTCTATTATTGAAGCTTCAAGCCAAGCCAGCTCAACCAGCCCTTGCCGAACCAGCGAGCATCGCCTGAGCCAGCCGCTGCACCACTCGACCAGCCCGTCCCCGAGCCGAGGCTAGCCCCTTCATGCCTCACCACCGCTCCACCTCGCTGCCTCCACACATCAGCCACGTCCAGCACCACCAACAGCTCGTCCAACTCGCCGTCCCACCACTTCAGCCGCACCAACTAGCCCCCGTAAGCAGCCCTAACCAGCAGCTCATAGAACCGAAACCAGCAGCAACCATGAGGCTTGTTGGCTGTTTTTCAGCCTCTTCCGGACCTCCGTTGGAGCCACCGTAGTTATGGGATTTCACCGCCTTCGCATCGCCGTTGCTGTGAACCCGTTTGCTCACTAATCCGCCGAGTTAATTCCCTAATATTTGATTATGTTGTTAATTGCACTTAGGATGTTAGTTTAGTGTTAAATAACTTATTTAGATTAGTACTAAGTGAGATTAGCCTTAAGATGGATTAATGCTAATCTAGAATGGTTAGATTAGCCTTAATATGGATTAGTGTTAATTTAATTGGTGAGATTAGCACTAATGAGGTGGGATTAGTCCAATTCAATGGATTTTTACCAGATCTAATTTCTGAACTCTCGCCGTTTGCCATTTTCGTGGATTGACATGTGCTGAGATTTTGAGGTTGATTCCCTCTTGAAAAATGTTTGACATCCTCAGATATGACATATATTTTATCCAAGATTTTAGGGATTTAAAAATAAGGAGATTTCAGCTCCGTCATTTGAAAATAGAACCTCTGTTTTTGTTTGAACTGGTGACCTTTTGGGATTCAAGGGATTATTATCAACTCTTAGGATTCGAATTTCAGAATGGTTTATTCACGAAAGTTGTTTTTCACATCTTTTAGTTTAACATAGTCAAATTTTAGATTAAATGGCCAAGTTTTAGATCTCAAACCAAGCTGGTTTTGGAAAATAGACTTTTTGGAAACGGACTCAGTTTTTGTACTAGATTGAGCGATTTACTGGGCTTAATCTAGAAGGATCTGGGTTAAGGTGTCTGCATAAAAAATGTTTGTTTATGTGTTCTGTACAACATATTCAAATTGGGGAATTTTCTGAACTCGTTTGATTAGATTTCTAGATTTAAACTCAGAGACGCGCGTGGACCGTCTTTGCCGGTTAGGATCGGTAGTTGTTTTGGCGATTGTTCTTGATGCTACGCTTGCTGAACCATGCATATTTGGTGATGTAGTTGACCTGTGATATGCTTAGAAGTTATGCGTGATGATGCGCGAATGGTTGTGCCATGGTTGTGGTTTGTTGTTATTGCTTTATGTGGCGACTATTGAAAGACGATGAGATGTGTTGAGAAAACCGAACGGTTTTGAATAGGCAAAGGACTAAGTGTGCACAATAGCAAAACTTTGTATGAGCCACCTCTAGTACCTTGTACCATTGCTTATTATAGTCGAGGACTAAGTGCTACATGACAGCGTGACTTCGTGGGAGCCACCTCTAGTACCTTGAGCTATTGCTTTCGAGAACTAAGTGCTATACGACAGCGTGACTTTGTGGGAGCCACCTCTAGTAACTTGTACTGTTACTGATTGTGGTCAGGGATTAAGTGCCACACGATAATGGAACTTCGTGGGAGGGGGCACCTTTAGAACCTTGAGTCTGGTATTGAGTATTGAGTATTGAGTTAGAATATGGAGTCAGAATATTGAGTTGGGATGTTGAGTTTGAATATTGAGAGTGAATATCAGGTGTGGATTGAACCACCGATATGAGTTACCCGCGCTTGATTATGGGACGAAATTGTATGGCATGGAATGGGACGTGTCATAACGATTTGGCCTTTTAATCGGGACTCTTGTGAATTGTTTGATGAGTGATATGATGTGTTCCAATTCTTGAATGCATTTGCTGTATGCATAAGTGTTTATGTGATACACTAATGTGTAGGGACGCGCTGAGGTGAGGTAAGTTACGCGTGGTGCATGTTTAGGAGTCTCTGAGTGAATTCTTGTCCTAGTCGGGGTTTAGGGTGTTGATTCGCTGAGATTTATTCTCACCCCGTTGTGGTTTACAATTTTTCAAGTCCATAGTGTGGAGAATTCGGAGCCCGAGGTTGAAGGGTCCGGAGCATAGGTGGATTTGTAATTTCTTTCTAGAGACAAACTAGTGTGTATAAACCCAAAATGTTTTTAAAGCGTGATTGATGAATTTGATTGTCCTGCTTTTCTATCCCATGTTTGTTGTTGTCCGGGTATATGGTTATGAGTTCGCTTCTGTATATGCAGTAAAATGTTTGGGTCAGCGATGCGTCCTGGGAACGTCGCAAATTTTTGTCGACTGTCGAGGGATGTGCGCGCGCTCGAGGTTCGGGGCGTGACAAAGGATGAGTGTTATAGAGATGCATTCTAGGAAGCCTCAGCTTTACCGAACTCGCATATATGATGGGCTTTGGGAATCAATGCTAGAATCCCATTCTAGCCGTACCATTGATAGAATATTTCCTGGATGAAGTGAAAGATATGAACATCAATAGAATCCCTGTACCATCTGTGGATCCAGATGTCAAAGGCATGGTTTTCATGTGCCCCAATCTTCTTTTGCTAATTGTATGCTTGTGTAAATGTTGCTCATGGAACCTGATTGGAGTAGCTTTTACTGTTGCCGTCATGCTTCATAAGTTGATATTTAAATATCCTAACATACGTTGTAATGTTAATTTTTTTTCTTATGAAGTTGAAAATAAGTGATCAAAGTGACAATATAGGCTTTTTTTTAGGAAGGGAATCGTCCTTGCAGGTAAAACTTCAGTTTCTTCCTATTTCTCGGGATGAGCAATATGATGATTTCACTCACAATCAAAGAGCAATTCCGCTAATGTTTCTCTTATGGCTTTTGACACTCTTTTCGTTAATAACAAAGTTTGGCTTGCCTTTCCTTTTTGTTCTGCCTAATATTCTCTCTACTACAGAGGAAGGACTCAATGGCAAAAATTGATGCTAGTTTTAAAGAAGCAGCATACTGATAGAGAAATCTTCTTAAGGTGTTTTGAAGTCGACAAAACGTTTCCATCAGTCTAGTCTGAAGACTTGCAGACTCTTTTGACAAAGTCTGAAGACCTCCAGACTCAAGATTCAAAGTCTACTCTCATGGACAGTTTCCAGACCGACGAAGTTAAAGTTCTATTCAGATAAATTCAAGTATGGTTTTTGATTCGTATGGTTAAGGAATATCTCACGACTAGAATTAGCACTTCAAGATCTTTTATTCGTATTCGAATAATCTAGATTCTCTAGATCCGCGAATTATACTCGGAATGTTCTCCTTATGGAAACCGAGATCCTGATTGTATGGGTGAGCACGATTGATGGGCTATCGTCATTTTCCTTGAAGAGCTCGAGATCTCTCTAATTGATTCTGTCCAACGGGTTGATTGGAAGAACTTCTTTGGAAGGTGCCAACGGTATTGAAGGCATGAAGGAGTATATAAGGGAGACGCTCAAGTTGTTCAAGTGTGCCCGATAGAAAAATTTCAAAGTCTGAATCCCTTTGTTCTTTTGCGATCTTATTCTTCGAGCTACTTGTAATCAAAAGAGAGACTGAATTTTGGTGAGACCTTGAGGAAGTATAGTAGAGTCTCTACACCGTGGAATCAAGGACGTGAGATCGTAAATTCTCTTTTGATTCTTAGTGAAATCCAGCCCGGTGGACTGTCCGTGCGGGAGAGTGGACGTAGGCTTGGTCTAAGCCGAACCGCTATAAACTTGGAGTCTTGATTCTCTATCCCTAATCCTTTTACTTTACATTGCATCTTTATACGTCTATTATTGTTTTCAATCTCTTAGTCTATCATTCGTTAAAAGTTAATCTATTCTGTTACAATTTATAAAAATCTTCTTGATCACCTATTCAGCCCCCCTCTAGGTGCTCGTACTAGTTCTATCAATTGGTATCAGAGCTTTTGTACTCATTTATTTGAAGTGTTTTTACTTCTAAGTTAAAGATCTATGGCTAGTATGTTGCCTACAGGGTTGGTTGAAGGTCAAAGCAACACCAGACCTCCTTACTTTGATGGAAAAGACTACAGCATATGGAAAAACAAGATGAAAGCATTCCTAAGATCGAAAGATCCTTTGGAATGGGAAGTGGTAGAAAAAGGAATCATTCCTACTGCTGCATCAGTATCAGAGAGAGGAAAAGAAGTTGCTGCTCCTATTGAGATGACTCAAGAAGAAATAACCAAGAGACAAGCTCTCGATGCTAAAGCTATTTATTCTTTATATTGTGCTTTATCTCCTACTGAGTATAACAGAATATCCTCTTGTGAAACAAAGAAAAGAAGTCTGGGATAGGCTGCACATTACCTATGAAGGAACCGATCGAGTGAAAGAGATAAGGATCAATATTCTTTTGGGACAATATGAAGTTTTCAAGATGAGATCGGAGAATCAATAACGATATGTTTAGCCATTTTACTGAAATTGTGAATGGTCTAGAATATCGGGACACCCAATCTCGTGGACAAATGAAGGTCAACAAACTGCTGCGTGGACTCTCTAAGGACCGGAATTATATAAAGACTTCGATAAGGGAAACACAAAGGATTGCACCACTTTTCGTAGACGAATTGATTGGAACACTTCGGTCTTACGAAGTGGAGCACACCAATGACGAAGAAGATTCTAAAGGTAAGAAGTCTATTGCTTTAAAGTCTAACGACTATTCCGATGATACAGACTCTGAAGAAGATCTAGATGATGAAGAACTGGCACTCATGATAAAGAGGTTCAGAAAGCTAAACAAAAAGGGAAGAAAATTCAATTGGAAGAAACAAAGCTCTCAAAGATTTCAGAACAAATCAACTGAGGAAGATGATTCCAACAAAGAAGTGACTTGCTTCGAATGCAAGAAAAAGGGACACATCAGACCCAATTGTCCTTTATTAAAGAAAAGGAAAGGAAAGGCTGAGGAATACAGAAAGGCTCTCAAAGCAGAAACATGGAGGGATACTGAATGTGAAGAAAGTGATGATGATTATGCCAACATCTGTTTAATGGCAAAATCTGATTGACTGCACCTGAGACAGATACGCACTCGCAAGTGAGCTTGAGGTAAGTAATCTAAAAATTCCTGTCAAAGTCTCGAAATATATTGATGAACTATATCTTAGCCTCAAAACCTCTCTTAAGAGGATCTCCGAATTAAAAAGGGAGAATTCTACATTGAAGCAACAGGAAAAATCTTGGAAAGAAAAATTTGAAAATTTAGATAAAAACTTTACCATTTTAAAAGAAAACTCAGACTCTCTTTCAAAAGAAAATACCTATTTGAAAAATGATATTTCAAACATCTCAAAAAGGTTTTCAAATGGTTCTGAAAAGTTGGATAAGATTCTTTCGATACAAAGACCCTATTTTGACAAATTAGGTCTTGTTATGACTTCTGAAACTATTCCACTAATTGATTTTCCAAAGGTGAGGGAAAGAATCAAACAAAGACCTACAAAAACTGTTTATAAAAATCATTTTCAGAAAGTATTTGTAAAACCTGTTGGCCGAAATGCTCTCAAATGTTCAAAGTGTCAAAGCTCAGAACATTTTGAGAAAGAATGCCCTATGGTTTGGAGACCTGTTGAAAGGGATTGGGCAAAGACTGTTTATTGCTCTAACTCAACCGGACCCAAGATGATATGGGTACCAAAGAAAGCTTGAATTTTCTCTTAATTGCAGGTCACTATCAAAAGGAAGATCAAATGGTATTTGGATAGTGGCTGCTCAAGACATATGACAGGAGATTCAAGTTGCTTTATAAAACTTGTCCAAATAGATGGAGGGAAAGTTTCTTTTGGTGGTAACAACAAATGAAGGATTATTGGTCACGGTACAGTAAAAATTGGAAGTCTATCAATTAATAATGTCTCCTTGGTGGAAGGATTGAATTACAATCTACTCAAAGCATAAGCCAATTGTGCGATATCGGATTCAAGATCAACTTCCAGGAAGGAACGTGTTCAGGAATTAGTAAAGACTTCTCCCTATCTTTTGCTGGATGTAGACATGGGAATATCTATCTTCTGGATGTGAATCAAGAAAGATCATAGTGCTTAATATCAGTACAAGATGAAGCTAATCTATGGCACCGAAAGCTTGGCCATATCAACATGAAGCAAATTGCCAAAATCTCTTCCAAGAAGCTTGTTCGAGGATTACCTAATCTCAATTACCAAAAGTCTGACTTATGCACACCATGTGTACTGGGAAAACATGTTAGAAATTCCTTTAAACCAATAAATCAAGTTTCCACTAATCGTGTACTGCAGCTTCTGCATATGGATCTCTTTGGACCCACTAGAACTCAAAGCATTGGTGGAAAAAGGTTTTGCCTAGTAATAGTGGACGATTATTCACGATTTACTTGGGTCTACTTTCTTGCAAGTAAGTCTGAGACTTTTTCTCATTTCTCAAAATTTGCTATGAAAGTGCAGATTGAAAAAGGTTATACTATTTCAAGTATTCGTATAGACCATGGAGGTGAGTTTGAAAATCAAGACTTTGCTAAATTTTGTGATGATTCTGGTTTTCAGCATAAATTCTCCTCTCCATATACATTAGAACAAAATGGGGTTGTGGAAAGGAAGAATAGATCTTTACAAGAAATGGCAATGACTCTTCTAATTGAAAGTAATATTTCTTCACATTTTTGGGCTGAAGCTGTTTCTACAACCTGTTATATTATTAACGTAGTATTTTTAAGGCCAATTCTTGAGAAAACTCCTTATGAAATTTTTAAAGGAAAGAAACCAATTGTTTCATATTTTCATGTATTTGGTTGTAAATGCTTTATCCTGAAAAATGCAAATGATCGAGTTGGTAAGTTTGAAGAAAAATCGGATGAAGGATTCTTTCTTGGGTACTCAACTTCAAGCAAAGCTTACGAGTATTCAACAAGAAGATCGACTATGGAAGAATCAATGAACGTCAAATTTTAAGACTTTCCACAAACTCAACCAATTCGATCGAAGAATCGAACCCGCTCCAGACTTCACAAAGTCTACTTCCTCTGAAACAGTTCAAATTCCAGAAGAAGAACAACGAATTGTTGATGAAGGATCAACTCAAGAAAAAGATCAACAACCTATCAAATTGTCCAGTAACTGGAAGCATAAGTCTAGTCATCCTAAAGAACTCATTATTGGTGACATTAATGAGGGGATTCGCACAAGATCCAAAAGGCGAGAAGAGTCTAGTGCTGTGGCGCTTATTTCTGAAATAGAACCCAAAAATATAGAAGAAGCCTTAGCTGAAGAAAGCTGGATTGAAGCAATGCAAGAAGAACTCAGACAATTCAGCATTAACGATGTTTGGGAATTAACTCCTAAACCAAAAGGTAAGTATATTATTGGAGCTAAATGGGTTTTCAGGAACAAAGTTGATGAAAAAGGAAAAGTGACAAGAAACAAAGCAAGACTTGTGGCTAAGGGATATACGCAAGAAGAAGGGATAGACTACGACGAGACTTACGCTCCTGTAGTAAGGTTAGAAGCAATTAGATTATTACTTGCTTTTGCATGCTATAAGAATTTCAGGTTATTCCAAATGGACGTCAAAAGCGCATTCCTAAATGGATTTATCCAAGAAGAAGTCTATGTGGAACAACCTCCTAGATTTGAAGATCCAAAGAAACCAGACTCCGTGTTCAGACTGAAAAAGGCTTTATGTGGATTAAAACAAGCTCCTCGAGCTTGGTATGAAATGTTAAGTAACTTTTTAATTCATTAAAGGAAAAGTAGATACTACATTATTTATTAAAAGGGAAGGTAAAAGCTTTTTACAAGTCCAAATTTATGTTGATGATATTATATTTGGATCATCTAATGAGACTTTGTGCAAGAAATTTTCTAAGTCTATGCAGGATGAATTCGAGATGAGCATGATGGGTGAACTATCTTTCTTTCTTGGTTTACAAGTGAAACAATTGAAAGAAGGAATATTTATTCATCAAGAAAAATATGCAAAAGAACTTGTTAAAAGTTCGGACTGGAAAATTGCAAAAAGACTGACATACCAATGTCAAATTCTTCGAAGCTAGACAAAGATGAAGGAGGAAAGAAAGTCGACCAAAAACTATACAGAGTATCATTTGTTCACTTTTTTTATCTTACCGCATCAAGACCTGATATTTTGTTTAGTGTTTGCATTTGTGCTAGGTTTCAATCAGATCCTAAAGAATCTCATCTAAGTGCTGCAATACGTATCATCAAATATGTTGCAACAACTGCTAAGCTTGGTCTATGGTATCCCAAGGAAGGAGACTTTACTCTTCTTGGATATTCGACGCAGATCTTGCGGGTTGCGAGTTGATAGAAAGAGCACATCCGACACTTGTCAATTGCTTGGTAACAGGGCAGTATCTTGGTTTTCAAGGAAGCAAAGTACCGTAGCACTATCAACAACTGAAGCAGAGTATGTAGCTCTCGGAAGCTGTTGTTCTCAAATACTTTGGATAAAACAACAACTACGAGACTTTGGTATCAAAGACTCATGCATCGAGATCAAATGCGACAACACCAGTGCAATTAATCTCACAAAGAACCCAATTCTTCATTCAAGAGCAAAGCATATAGAGATTCGACATCATTTTATTAGAGATCATGTTCAAAATGGAGAAGTCTTGATACAGTTTATCGACTCAAAGAATCAACTGGCAGACATATTCACAAAGCCGCTTGAGAAAAGTTCATTTGAGTTTATTCGTTCAAGACTCAACATCTTATCTCTTGAAGATCGATGAAGCTCAGACTCAGGAACTAAATCTGAAAAGGATCGGACTCAAAAGTTCAGACTCAGAAGACCAAAGTTTACGACTATAAGTTATTTCGGTTATAGTGCTTTTAATCTTTTAAATTGATATCTCGAAAAGGTAAGACCGCATGTTAATCTCTAATTGATATTAAAAAGGCAGTTATCTTTTTGAAAAAGATGGTTATCTTTTTTTAAAATGGCAGTTATTTTTTAAAAGGCATTTTTATTTTTTCCTTTTTGTGACGTTTCAAATACCCCGTATCGATTGTTTTATATACTGTTCTTCTTCCTCTTTATTTTTACCTAAAAACCCTAGAGCACAGATCTTCACTCTCTGAAATTTTCTTTCGAAGTTTAACCCTTAAAGTTCTCACCTTTCTCGCGATTCGAGTGTGAAAATTCTCTCAAAGACTGTGACAATGTTGTATCAAAGAAAGTCATCGAGAATAGCAAGCAGGGGACCACAAGTTTTGCGTGAGGGGCCTACGCACTTCGATCTAACCGAAGAAGGAGACTCTCCAAGTCGACAGGTGCGTCAACATTCTCAACCGCGCAATTCCTCACCTGCTAGATCACATGATCGTGACCCTCAACAAGCAGAGGAAGACATCATTGAGAATATAGAACCCGTAAGATCTCTTAAGCCTGCATTCACTTACGGGCTTTACTCTGCTCTGAAAGAAGGGGGTTCTGCAATGTCGTTTATCGATGAGTTTCTAAAAGAAAAAGGGTATAAGAATGAGACTCACTTCTTAAGTGTGATGGAACGTTCGGGAGTTGTTCCTGTTGGAACAACGGAAAAGGCTTTCGCTAATTTTCCTAGTGATCCACATTTTGGAAGTGTGAATCAACCTGAAGGGAAAGACGACGATGAGAAAATGTTCGTACACTTTAAGCCAAGACTGGGTGTGGCTGCAAAAATTCGAGGAAAGAGGGAAGAATTATTTCGTTATGAGGAACATAAAAAGGTTTATTCCAAGTTACTGAAGCGTGGGGTTATGAACCCAAGAACGTGGACTTCGATTTCCTTGACTGTTAAACATCAATATGAGAGAGAAGTTTGAAAAACTTCAACTTGATCGATTCTCTGACCGAGATAGACTCGCTCGATCCGAATCGACCGCATATTTCTATTCGAATATTAGTTTTCTTGATGCGAATAGTTTTTCATTCAGTGTTAGAGATAAAGAGTATGTGGTTGACATGGATATTCTTGCGAATGTAATTGGTGTGGAAAGAGGAGCTTTCCAATCTATATCTGTATCTATTAGTCATGCAACCTTGGAGCTTGCTAAAGATAGAATTGCGGAAGGACGACTCTCTTATCTGAGGATGAGTGCATTCAACATTCTTCTCCATAAGATCGTGATTAACTGTCTCAGACCCAAGTCAACATCAAAGACAGATGTCTCAAATTCTGAAGCAAAATTGATGTATGCCATCAAAATTGGTCACAAGTTCTCCTTGCCTCACACTATAATGTTTCACATGAATAGGTCCATGGCAAAGGACAAGGGCAAACTTCCTTACTCTGCTCTTATCTCTCGTTTATTCAGACACCTTAATATTCAGCCTCCCAAGATTCTGTGTGTGAGAACCATTGATCAAATGGTAATAGGACTGAAAATGATTACAAAGATGCGTCTGAAGGAACTAAGCAAGACGTTAGAGCGATTTAAGGAGAAAACCCCTGTCAAATCTAGACAAGACTCTGCTGCTGTGAAGAGAAAAGGCAAAGATCCCATGACTGCTCCAACCAAAAGAAGGAGAGCAATCATCTTACAAGATGAAGATGATGAGGAAGACATTGCTATCTCCACTTTTGCCTCCCAGCGTCTTGTACCTGAGTTGAAAGAACAAGAACATCAAGTCGGAGGAGAGACTGAGAAAGGGAATAAGGAGAAGGAATCATTGAGGGAAGAAGAAGACACAAAGAAGAGCGTAAACACGTAAGCGGACGGGAGAACAAACTGCAGAAGAAGATCATGGAGATTCTCCAGCAGAAAAGGAGGATCAAGAACGTCATGACACTGAAGAAGCGTCTCAGCAAGAAGAATACTTTTCTCCACCCGAAGGCATTGAAACAGGGGGAGATGTTCCTAGAAAAGGTATTCCTCTTCTAACTTTTACAAGTGCTAGTGTCAGTCGTTCTCCTGCTGACGCGGAGGATGTATATGCCTCACAATTTCCTAAAGAAGACCATGAGGCATCATCTCCAAATGTGGATCTTCGTGCTGATGTTCGATCATTTGGCTTTACTCCACAATCTGACCATGCTGAAGCAAGCACACAGACTGATAAATCTAGAGACTTTGGAAGGTTGCTTGAAATTCTTTTGGAGCTTAAAGGCTAGGTCTATGCATTGGGATGCGAATTTCAGACTCGAGAATGAGAATCGTGCCATCTCCATCACTTTGCAAGATCAAATTCGAGATATTCATCTTCGATTCAGGCAACCGCAAAAGGAACGGCTCTAGCACAACCGCAGAGGACTTGAAGAAGTTGGAAGACACTGTCAAGTCGATGGGAGATTTTCAGCTTGTTCGCATTCCTAGAGCATCTTGATTTTAACTTTCTCACCTTTTTATGCTGACAAAAAGGGGGAGAAGTTGCAGATTTTAACACTCTTGGACAAATTTCAATTTTTGATGTGTTTGTGTTTGACTTTATCCTTTGTTTGGATTTTGAGACTAACTTGAACTTTGGATTGCTTATTATTGCAGTACTTTAAGCTATGCTATTGATTTCGATGAAGATAACTGATAATTGTCTTTACAGGACTAACTTGTTTTCTATGGATGCAGATTCGTCATTATCTTTATCCTAACTTATTATGAGATATCTTTATTAGCTTAAAAGTTGTATTGCAGGTCGAAAGTATCCAAATCTGCAGGAAAGTTTTGTCACCATCAAAAAGGGGGAGATTGTTAGAGAAATCTTCTTAAGGTGTTTTGAAGTCGACAAAACGTTTCCATCGGGTCTAGTCCAAGACTTGCAGACTCTTTTAACAAAGTCTGAAGACCTCCAAACTCAAGATTCAAAGTCTACTCTCATGGACAGTTTCCAGACCGACGAAGTTAAAGTTCTATTCGGATAAATTCAAGTATGGTTTTTGATTCGTATGGTTAAGGAATATCTCACGACTGGAATTAGTACTTCAAGATCTTTTATTCGTATTCGAATAATCTAGATTCTCTAGATCCGCGAATTATACTCGGAATGTTCTACTTATGGAAACCGAGATCCTGATTGTATGGGCGAGCAGGATTGATGGGCTATCGTCATTTTCCTTGAAGAGCTCGAGATCTCTCTAATTGATTTTGTCCAACGGGTTGATTGGAAGAACTTCTTTGGAAGGTGCCAACGGTATTGAAGGCATGAAGGAGTATATAAGGGAGACGCTTAAGTTGTTCAAGTGTGCCCGATAGAAAAATTTCAAAGTTTGAATCTCTTTGTTCTTTTGCGATCTTATTCTTCGAGCTACTTGTAATCAAAAGAGAGACTGAATTTTGGTGAGACCTTGAGGAAGTGTAGTAGAGTCTCTACAATGTGGAATCAAGGACGTGAGACTATAAATTCTCTTTTGATTCTTAGTGAAATCCAGCCAGTGGGCTGTCCGTGCAGGAGAGTGGATGTAGGCTTGGTCTAAGCCGAACCACTATAAACTTGGAGTCTTGATTCTCTATCCCTAATCCTTTTACTTTACATTGCATCTTTATACGTCTATTATTGTTTTCAATCTCTTAGTCTATCATTCGTTAAAAATTAATCTATTCTATTACAATTTCTAAAAATCTTCTTGATCACCTATTCACCCCCCTAGGTGCTCGTACTAGTTCTATTACATACCATGCTTGGCTTTGGCTACTATAACTCGATCAGGGAGATTGGGAAGGACAAAACAACACTTGTGGAGCTAGCCAACCGATTCTATGAGTCCATTGCTTGAAAAGTCCTCCCGTTCTATTCCGAAAGATAGCACTGAAAATGGGTTTATAGGATATTCCTGGCATCCGAATCTGTGAGCGATCCTTGTTTCGGTGACATCTGAGCCTTGGATAAATATGAAATGGCTTTTTCATGTTGGTTCAACACTTATTCAATTAACTTTGTCATGAGAGAATAGTGCTCGTCATTGATAAAGAAGAAAATGATCGACCAAGGCTAATCAATCAGGAGACATGGTGTTCCCAATGTCCTGCTTCTTCTCTACTTCCATGGTCATCATCTTCAAGTTCCTAGTTTCATTTGTCCTGCCAATATGCCATAGATTTCCCAGAACCTGTGGTTGAGCTTCTGAGTGTGGAGTTACTGGATTTAAGAGTTATCTTGTAGATGTATGAATTGTTTAATCTTATAACAATCCTCTTGTTAAATCGATACACAAGACTTGATGTAATGAATGACTTCATTCATCATGTGTTTATTAACTCTTCTGTCATCTGTGGTAGCTTGGCACTTTGAATTTAGAATTACACATTGATGCCACTCACTTCTTTGTGCAAATCTGACTTTTTTCCCAAATGAAAGATGAGTAAACTGTGGGAACAACATACGAAAGAGACCGACTCTTCAAAATGCACTTTGAATTTATAATTTGTTCTCTTGAACTACTGATTTCTCATCACCGTGAAAAGTCTTCACGGACATACCACTTTCTCAAATCAAATATCAAATTTCTCCTTATATTGCAATTGACAAATAAATATCTCTCATCACACAAAGTAAGCAAAGAAACCAAGATGAAATTTATTTACATTAACAAATGAATATTTCATCCTTCAAATGTTTACAATTTATGCTTCAACTACTAAGCTCACATTGACACATGTTTGCATTCACAAAACAAATTCCAATGAAGAAACAAATCCGACATGTTTTATCCAATGTAGAAGAATGACATTGGCTCGGTCTTGTTTGAAGAGAACTCTCTCGACTTTTGGCAATAATTAGTCCTTTTTCGGATTAAGGCCTATTTTTCTCAAGTTTTAGAGCAGTTCCAAGCAGCATTTTGCCTCGTGCAGCATCTGATGAAATGAATCACTGGCTGAAGAAGTGCAATTAGAAGAAAACCAGGAAAGAACACCAACTGAAACGTCTAGATAAGAATATGGAACAACCCTTTGTCTTCTGATTTAGTTTGCCTTAGCAAGAAAAAAACATGATAACATTGGAAATTGCGACCCCCCTCCACTCGGTCTTCATGTACTGAGCAACTCCAGCCTTAGGACAGCAAGTGCCAATCAGGCATTACAGCAAGAGAAATAAGAGAAGCAAGCATCAAAGCAATGACATTTACTTGCACGAATCACAGTTGTAGCACTTCACAGTTTGGGAGTTCTTATAGAGCTTGCGGTCCTTGTTTTTTTTTTTTTTTTTTTTTTTTTTTTTGGTTGCGGTCCTTGTTGGAGCACAAAAAAGAATTCCCCGAAAAATACGGCTCTAGCAATCTAGCAGTCAACGACTTCTTGAGTTCCCTCCGAATAATCTTTTCAGCAACTGATTTTGGAATTGAACTGGTAAAAATTATAGGGAGCAACCTATAAGCACAAAGATGCGTATGTTGAAAAGCTTAGTTCATTTGATCATCAAGAAAGATGAAAGAAGCCTGGTGACTCCAAATGAAGATATTATTGCATAAAATTATTCTCATGAATAACTAAACAATCAAGAAGAAACGGATCCATATATGATTGTAAAACACCGAGATCGATAAACACAGCGGAATTAAAGCGTACCTGTTTGAGCCATTGCTTCACTTGAAGAAAAATAGATCAATCTGATAATCAGTGATCTATCGGAATACCAGATCTTCCTCTCTATGACATATTTCGATATAACAGCTTTCAATGGGATTCAAGCAACTAATAGGGATAACCTACCCTTTTATAGGCTAGAGAGGGGACCTAGCAAATCATAATCAACAGAGTGTCAACTGGGCCATTCCCATTACGGGCTTCAGTTAAACACAATTGCCTACACTTTGCTGCTCAATTAGGCCCGTTATTAATAGATGCCAATACCCAATTCAATCAGATCACTGTAGGGTTCAACAAATATTGGAATATCCATTAACCCGATTATTTAAAATAGAAAAGTAATTAATTAATGTAAGCCCATATTATAGGAAATTTCCAACATTCTCCCACTTGGGCTATACATTAATTAACTTATTTTATTTTGAAAAAGATTTTATATTGAAAACGACACTATCGGGTTAATAACTGAAAATTTTGTTTTATGTGGCCACAACTTTAAAAAATAATATTCCAATAACGGCATCTCAAAACCAATCCAATCCTATATAACCTCAGTATAGGACTATGGAGATCAATATGTTAAGAAAATGCCACAACACATGACCTTCCATAATCACATATAATAAGCATTATATTTTCATGGATCATGGGTCTAGTAGTGTAGTAAGAAATAGTGCCAACATGTGATCAAAATATTCACTATTTCTTATCGGTCCTCAATGCAATTTCTAAACAACATGAAACTGCATTAGCGCAATTTCTAAACAACATGAAATTGCACAACTATGTCACAATCCAACATGAGATCTCATAATCTGTGATATCCAGTCATCTTTAAACTAAAATTTGTTTAAAGATACTGTTTTATACTTCCATTCTCAGTCAACAGGAGAAAGGATAACAATAGAATCAATAACAATAATCATTGAAAATAAATGCTTTAATAGACATCATAAAAGCATTATCAGTCTGCATATAACTATAATATCCAGAAATACAAATTATATAACTCCCACTAACAAAAGAAATCAAAAGAATCTAAGACACCCATATTCTTTACATGTTCTTTAAACAAAATGGGTCGTAAGCCTTTTGTTAGAGGATCAGTCAACATGGACTCAGTTCTAATATTCTCAATCATAATGTCTCCCTTTTTGACCAAGTCATTAACAGTATAATATTTTATCAAGTTAATATTTCAATCGTGGCATTATTGTTGTTTACAATAAAGGTAACTGTTTGTCACACATAATGCAATAAGATCAATTATGGGCAATAAGCAATTCAACAAAAATAATTAGTACATTATAAACTCCCCTTTGGGCAGAGTGTATTATGCACTATTATTTTCCACAACATGAAGATTATGAAACGATAACAAGGAGAATTACACATAATTGTCAATGATCCATCCCCTTTGGGCAGACAAATCATTTAAATTATACATCTCCATGATATCAATATATAGAGACAATAAAGGAGAATTACATATAATCTTCAAGGATCAATCCCCTTTGGGTAGACAAACCCTTTAAATTATACATCTCCATTATCTCAACATAGAGGGGAATTACACATAAAATTTATCCCCTTTAGGCAGATAAACCTTTTGAGTCACACATTCCCATCATTCATCTCTAATATATCAATATAGAGGGGAATTACACATAACTTTCCAAAATTTATCCCCTTTGGGCAGATAAATCTTTTTGAGTCATACATCCCCATCTTTTAACTTTGGAATTTATCTTCATGCAATTTTCAAATTAATATACACAATAACCCCCTTTGGGCAAGTGATTGTATATACTAACTTTTATCAATAAGGAACTTCAACAATTTACACACTTTAACAATTTGTAAATAATGTTCCATTTAATCAATGTCCAAAAAATTCATCAAACAATATGAAGCACTTTACAACATGTGCTTCCCAAGATCAAATTGCATTTATCAAACAACAATTTTTGCCACAAATTTTATTTTATTTTATTTTTGGTTATAGTCTCTTAGGAGTCCTCATTCTTATGATGGAACGCAACTTCATCGCAATATCATCGCCGACTAGGCATTGCTCCATCAAGATATCTTTCAATTAATGTAGGATCTCCAACCACAGATCAACGCCATTCGATATTGACAAGAACAACTATTCACATCACACAGCATTACCCAGAGGAACACCCACATCAAGAAATATGATCACATCAACTGCGATTTCTGGCAACTGCCACCGCATACATATCGCAAGTACATCCAAAAAAAAAATAATAATTAATGATAAAACCTATGCTTTCTCGCGGAAAATAATCCGAAGAACTTGTTCCCCTATTCAAGATTGCCACTGGTACACCAATGATATTGTGTGCATTTGTTTAACAAGATACTCGAGCAAAATAGTAAACCATGAAAGCTTGGGATATCGATCAAATTCTTTGATCAATCAAATGCTGAATTTCAATTTCCATCATTAATTTCGAATTAGTTTGTAGAGAAGGAACCACTATGTAATAGCATAATAGAGGTTCCAAGAGCTATATCAAAAATAGTGTATCATCCAGCTAGCCAAGTATTTGAATGAATAGATTTCTATGTTGCAATCAGTGGGTAGTAATTTTCAACATGAAATAGTTATTCTTCTTATTTCTAAGACTAGCTGGAAAGTCACCACAAAGACCAAGAGAATCACCAACTTATGCGAATATTACCATCCACGAACCTTCATTGGATAAGATAGTAGAACGCTTCACCCATTTGAGCACTTACAACAAAATAAGTACCGGTAATAGTAAAGACTAAATTTTTGAACAAAAGAAAGGCACATACACTAATTTCCATGACTAGTTTACCAACAATGAACAAATGAATAGTTACCATTTCTATTTTCTTCCAGGGTAAACAACCATCAGTTAGAAAATCGATTTCCAGAATAGGGACTGGCTTCACTTTTTACTTTTCCCTTCTTACTTTTCTTGTAGAGTTTGAAACTGGACTTTGATTCATACTCAAATACTGAAACCCTTTAAACTGGACTTTGTGCGAGTGCCTGAATAATTGCACGATTTTTGGCACAATTATTAAGCATACTTAGCACACGGGTGTTGTGGGGTCTAGCCCACACCCAACCTTTTTTTTTTTTTTTCTTCTTCTTCTTTATTTTATTTATTTATTTTAATTTTCTAGCTTC
Organism: Eucalyptus marginata; assembly: GCA_014182565.1. Lineage (NCBI taxonomy): Eukaryota > Viridiplantae > Streptophyta > Magnoliopsida > Myrtales > Myrtaceae > Eucalyptus > Eucalyptus marginata. The sequence continues at coordinate 34,155,795 of CM024593.1, forward strand.
ATCGTGAAAAACCCAATGTCCTATAATATAGTGAAGCCCCTAAACGTTCAAAGCTTAAGCATAGAGACCTTTGCAAATTAAAAGAGGAAAGCTGATAACAGGAGCTAGGCTTTCTTAAAATTTAACATCGCATGCAGTGAGGTCCTACAATCCACACACAAGCAATTGAATCCAAGTTGAATATGGCATTTCAGTTCATCACTTGAATTCAAACTACATCCAAATTAGCATATTGTGCCTGTGTGTGCCTGTGCAGCCCAAAGTAGAGCTAAAGGCGCTTTGCAGTTAAAAACATTAATCAAATAGAATATACTGCCTGGTTATTCTCTACCACTGTCTTCCAAATTAATCATGACACTTCACCGACGTGAGGACCCCTGGAGTGCCATAACTTGGCACAAGGGACACTTAATGCCATAACTTACGAAAGGTACACTTAAGTGCCAAAATCGGAGTAAAAGGGATCACTTGAGTCCAATCCGGCCAAAGTCCGGCCAAAACGCCGACATGGCATTTTTAAGCGAAGCAAGCCCAAAAAACGACGCCGTTTGCTCGATGTGGCCAAATAATGCAAAAACGGCGTCGTTTTGGGCCGATGTGGTAAAAAAATAAAAATAAAAATTAATTAAATTAAATTAAAAATTAAATTTAGTTAAAATATTTAAAAATAATAATTGTAAAATTAAATTTAGTTAAAATATTAAAAATAATTATTTTAAAATTAAAAAAATTTAAAAAAATTTAAAAAAAAAAAGGGGGAAGCCGAGGGATCGCCCTCGGCCGCCGTTGCCGCCGCGCCGCCCCGCCACCCGGAAGGGCCGGCGACGGCGGGTGAGGGTCGGCCGGGTCGGCCGGGCCCGGCCGGGGGCCGCGACCTCGCCGACCGGGCGGCGAGGGCCGCGAGCCCTCGCCCGATCTCGGCGGGTTGCGGCCCTCGCCCAGATCCGGCGAGGTCGGCGCCCTCGCCCGGCCGGCCAGGCGCGCCCCGCCACGGGGTCGCCCAGCCGGGTGGCGGCCCTTGGCTCGGCCGGGCGAGGGCCGCCGACCCTCGCCGGATCCGGGCGAGGGCCGCGAGCCGTCGCCATCGGCCGGGACGGGCGAGGGTCGCGCCTCGCCCAGATCCAGCCGAGGGCTCGCGAGCCTCGCCCTGCATCCGGCGAGGGCTTGTGAGCCCTCGCCGCCGGGGGTCGTCGCCGGCCTGGCCCGGCGACCCCGGCCGACCCTCCCCCCGCCGTCACCGGCCCTTCCGGCGGCGGCGGGGCGGGCGGCGAGGGTCGTCCCTCGCCCGCCTCCCCCACCCCCTCCCCCTTTTTTTTTTTTAATTTTTTAATTTTTCTAATTTTAAAATAATTATTTTTTAATATTTTAACTAAATTTAATTTTAAAATTATTATTTTAAAATATTTTAACTAAATTTAATTTTTAATTTAATTTAATTAATTTTTCATTAATTTTTTACCACGTCGCCCAAAACGACGCCGTTTTTGCATTATTTGGCCACACGTGAGCAAAACGGCGTCGTTTTGGGCTTGCCGCCGGAAAAATGCCACGTCGGCGTTTTGGCCGGACTTTGGAGTGGCACTTAAGTGATCCGTTTTTTTTTTCGAATGTAGCACTTAAGTGTACCTTTCGTAAGTTATGGCACTTAAGTGTTCCTTTGTGCCAAGTTATGGCACTTGAAGCGTTCTTATCCCACACTTCACCAGTCTAGATACTGTATCAATCTCATCCTCAAGTGCCATCAGTAAAATAAGCACCGATACAGGAGCAAGCTCTCAATGCCAGTGAAGTTTGAACCCATGCCACAAAGGCTGCAACTTATCCACCAAATGAAGAAAGGTAGGATAGGGCTGCTAGCAGAGCAACCCTTGGTAAGCACGACTGTAACAGTGAAGAACAATTGAGTCGGGAACTAATCCAACTCCAAATTGGTTAGTATCCGTAACCTTTTTTTTTTTTTTAATTACCCAGCCACGAGTACTAGTATCAGTTTGTACGTCTTACTCGATTAACTAATAACCAAACCAATACCACCAGTTAGCTAGAAACACCTGCTCTTGGGCAAAACCTTTCAGATTTAAGCATCAAGGCTGCTACGTCATCCTTGTGACCCATTCTATTCTCCAAGCATTAAATTTACCTAGCAAGCGCTATCATACTACAAAATCTCTGTTTCTGATGACTAATTTTGCAGCAGTAATATTCAGCTTTCTTTTATGTCACTTTTTGTATTTATGAAGACTAAATTATGTTGGCAATTTTCGTAACAAATGCTTCATTATTTCAAAACAGTGGAGCAACGTGCAAACCCCTAACTTTACAGGGACAGCTGGAGAGTCGCCATTGTCAGTGATTGCTTGACGCTCTCCTCTTTTAAAGCCAAACTCTTCGTTACCTCCATTAATGCCTTCCACCAAACAATTCAAGGCGTAATCCTATTTGATCAAATTGAAGGTCCAACATCTGCTTGACCCACAAAATTCAATAACCGTCACACTCCAAAAACAATTACAAAGGGGAGCAGGTTTCATATCTTTTAAGACTCAAAGTCAAGTCCCTTTGCAATTTTCTAATTTAGGGTGCTCAAGCCGTGAGCTTTGATAGGCAAGAAGGTATCTTATTTGGAAAATTCCTTCCAATAAACATCTGAAATTGGGGATTCTAACCATCATTCATGTGCGGCCTTAAATCAGCAAAAGGGATTGTGAGCGACAGTGCTCATCCACTAGAAGGTCAAAATATTGCTGCTATCTAGGGTCCAAGGAACCAAAATCAAGAGTCAAAATCAGGACATGAGGATTGATGCTTCTTTGCCCGAAACATACGGATACTTTGCTTGCTTGATATATGTCATAAAGTTTTAGGGTTTGACAGATCAACAGAGGAGACTCCGATAAAAGACAAGACAATTGGAGCGAACAGATCACGGCCCTGCTCTGCCGCATCACAAGCAGAGCAGATCATCACCAAGGATCTAAAATTACCATCTCAAAATAACTCCAAAATTCAATCTTGAATTTAAAAAAACATACGAGTCCGCAATTCATCCTACGGAGCCTCCACCATGTATGCACCGAAACGAGACACTCAATTCTACAAGTGGGCACCATAGCGCCAAAGCTTCAGCTACTCACTAACTACTTAATATAGAAATAACCAGAAACAATGAAAAATAGGGCACAAATCTCGACTCTATAACAGCAAAGACCTCGAAAAGCACCCCATAAGTGTCACCCATTGCGTATGTGGATCAACTGACGCGTAATCTCGGTCCACCGAGTAAAACGGCAAAGCGGCAATCAAGTAAAAGGAAAGAGGCGCAAGAACCTAATGCGAACGCACAGAAACCCATACGCAGAATCGCACCGAAGCACGAGGCGGGAGGAAGAGAAGGCATAAACCCTAACCGCTCGTCCAAAGGGGAACAAACAATGTAATAGCAATAACACGAGCAAATAACACGAAAAATCGCTTGATAATTTCAAGCCAGAAAGTTTGTGAAACGGATACTTGCATATGACATCAATATAATTGACTAGAATGAATTAAATGAAGAAAAACCAAGTAAATCTACCACATACAAACTTCAAAATTTCGGATCTAAACCTCCCATGGCCGAATTTCGAATTTCTTAAATTGAAGCCCTAAAAACTTACTTTAATACAACAAAAAGATGCTAAAACATAGTGAAAGTGCTACAGTGCTGAACAGTGTAAAGTGAACAGTACTGAGTGAACAGTGTAAAGTGAATAGTGAACAGTGAACAGTGTATGCTACGATGTATACCCTTTGCACCGTTTGTAACAGTGTCGGCATGTGATGTCTTTGAATTTAATCTTTGTCTAGGTTGATCCCGTAGCAGTCGTCTTCATTGGTGTTTCCACTGTGATGTGACTGTGAGGATCCGTCTGTATTGTCTTGAGATTTGGAAGATCCACATTGTGATCCTTCCGCTTCCGATAGCATTGTCCTGAGGATGTTGCGGTATTCCTCTCTGCTCTGGATTGCAGCAAGTGCTGCACTTGCCATGGATTTCTCCTGTAAAAAGGATGTATTTGATGGGACTGTGGTTATCATGTTTTTCTAGCTGTTTAGCCATGTTCTAACCGCAGCTTCGGATCCTTGTTCATGGTATTTGAATCCATCCCACCATTTTGTTTTGTATTTTCGGACAAGGACTGGTACCCCAGGTTTTGTGGATGTATTGTATTCAAATTCCCATGCTGTTACCCAAGAAATTCTGAATATTATAAAGAAATGCATAAGGCATGGGAACCTTATATCATGTGGTGTTGGTATGAAGTATTCACTAAAAACCTTATAACCTTGTTTGACTGTGGGATGTAGTATTATGTCCAAAGGACCAAAGAGATCCCACCAAGAGTCAAACCAATTTGGTAGGCTTTGTCTTGGGAAGTTATCTTTGAAAAATAATAACCAGGTGTGTTGGAAATTTGTATTTTGTCTGAAGAAAACGTTCCACCAAGCTTGTTGGTAGTCCCAGTAGGTGTATGAGGAAGAATATGGTAGGCTTTGGGTAAGTCTGGTTTGGAATTTTCTGGGTGAATGAGGTGAAGCTCCCCAGTGTGAGGGGTGTATGACTTTGCTGATGGATATAGTGGAGTATAGAATGTTTTCTGTATTGTTTTTGTCAGCAAAATGGGTAAATATTGCTGATTATGTCTCCACTAGAATTTGCTCATAATAAGCAAGGGTTTTGTTTGTATTGTGTGGTTTGAATAACCAGTTTTTTGGAAAGATGTTTTTTGCAAATTTGATTGGATCTTCATCGAAGAATCCATCTTCTGATCAATATTTTTGAAATGATGTTTTGGGAAAAAATTTTGATTTTTGAGATTGAGGGGTTGCACGTGGCCTAATAACCACCTCATTCGAAATTCTTTTGTATTCTCGCTGGGTTTTGTGTAACCCGGCTGGGAAGGATTGTTGCTTACCTCGATGGCATTGGATGGCTCTTTCTTTGCCTTGTTTTGTATAGACTGTGCAAGTAACAAAATGGTTTCTTTTGGTATCATGTCAGGTAGCTGATTAAGGGCTAGCATGGGATCAGGTGATATGTTTTCTATTTTCAAAGGTGTTTGGTGTAGGAATGTTTGGTTGTTTTCTGCCATTTCAAGCCATGTCTTGACGGATGTTAAGCCTTTTGGCTTTGGTGGTGTATTGGAGGGTTCGACAGTGGCTTTGCCTTTATCTTTGTCTTTTTTGGATCTTGGCATGTTTGTATCCCCTGTAAAAATTCTCTTGTGAGAAAATCGGGTAATGAATTTGAAGAACCATTTATAAATTCAATGTCAAAATCGAATACTGAAAGTATGGCTTGCCATCTGGCAAAAATTTGTTTTGATGCAATGTTTAATACGTCTTTTTGTAAAACGTCTTTAGCTGATTTACAATCAATTCTCAAGAGAAATTTTTGATTTAACAAATCTCCTTGGAATTTTGATATGGACAAAACTATAGCAAGTATTTCTTTTTTGATCGTTGAATAATTTTGTTGAGTAGAATTCCAATGTTTTGAAATAAACTGAACAACTTGTTCTTTGTTATTCCTGACTTGTTTAAGAATACCACCGTATCCTATTTCAGAATCATCTGTTTCAACTATTTTGAAGGTAGATGGGTCAGCCAGATGTAAGCATGGTATTTCTTTAACATGAGCCTTAATTTGTTTGATTATGTTAGTATGGACAGAAGTCCATGGTGGAGGATCCTTTTGCAATCTTTGGTGTAAGGGTTTACAAATGATATTTATATTAGGGAAGAAATCTAAAATGTAATTGAGGCTCCCTAAAAATATTTACAATTGTGTTTTGTCTTTAATCTCATCTGGGAATTTATCAGTAAAGGAAATCGATCTTTCTATAGGAGTTATGGTGTTTAAATGAATGTAATGACCTAAGAATCTAATCTTGGTTTTAAAGAGTGCAATTTTAGTAGGAGAGACAACAAGACCATTTTGTATGATTACTTTTATGAAAGTAGACAAATGTTTAAAGTGTTGTTCTATATTAGACGAAAAAACTAGAACATCATCTATATAAACTATGATGTATTCAGAATAAGGATTGAAGATATCATTCATAATTCTGTGGAATTCTGAAGGGGCATTTTTGAGGCCGAATGGCATAACATTCCATTCGTATTGGCCAAAAGGGACTGTAAAGGATGTCTTATATTTATCCTTTTCACTGATTTGTATTTGCCAGAATCCTAACTTCATGTCGAATTTAGAAAATATTTTTGACCTACATAATCTATTTAACAAATCTTTTTTGTTGGGTATAGGATATCTTATCCATCTAAGGGCTGTATTTAAGGGTTTATAATTAATGACTAATCTGGGAACTCCTCTTTCTAGTTCAGCATTTTTATTGACATAAAAAGCAGAACAGCTCCATGGTGATTGACTTTTTCTTATGAGTTTTTTGTTCAAGAGATCTTGTATTTCTGCTTGGCAAAATTTTAGAACTTCTTGGTTCATTTATGTAGGACGAGTTTTTGTAGGTATTTTGTTTTCAGAAAAATCATGTTCATAGGGTAAATCAACAATATGTTTTTTTCTTTCCCAAAAAGCATTGGGTAAAGTAGAGCATATGGTTTTTTCTATGTGTTTTTGAAGAGAAGTTATTTTTTCTATAGCATTTGGTTTTATAAGATTTTCTTCTATTCTTTTGAATTCTAGGTCTTCTTTTAAGAACTCAAGCTGGTTTTCTTTGTCTTTTATAAGGCAATTGATTTCAGAAATAGAATGTTCTTGTAAAATGTTTAGGCTTCTTTTGTGGTTTTGTTATGAAATTGAAGGTGATTTTTCTGTTTAAAGCATGAGTTTCAATACCTTCATTAGTAACTGAAAAAGGTTGGATTAATTGTATGAAAGGTGTCCCAAGAATTACCTGTTGTCTCATATTCTTGACTAAAAGAAAAGATGTTTTGTAGGACATTTGATCTTTTATTATTAAAGCTTATGGTAGTTTGTATTGTATATTTAGTTTGTCTCCTGAGGCTGATTTGAGAGATTCTGATGTTTTATCAAAGTATCTAGTTGGAACAAGGCCTTCTTTAATACAGTTGAGGTCAGCTCCTGTATCAAAGAGTGCTGTTGTTTCAATAGTAAACTCATTGTTGATTTTTATCAAAATATTTATGATCCATTTCCTAGATGTTATTTCTGTTAATAGCATGAGAAGGGCTGGATCAGTAGATTCAGAATTATTAGTGATTTCTTTTTGGTCTTCTAAAGTCTTGCCTTTTATAACTAGAGATTTTATAGAACAGATTTCCTGTTTCATTTCTTCCTGTGTTGCTTTAAGGGCTTGTATTTCTAATTTTTGTTGTTTTATTTCATTTTGAAGATCATTAATGTTTATGGGTTTAGAAAGAGGTTTTTTGTTTCTATTTAGAATGTCTTTGAGATTGTAGGAAGTATTGGAATTAGTGACAATGTTCATGGAGGAATGTAATCTATCTAAGTATTCTTTTTTAGCCTCTGGATCGGTTATTTTATCGGCAGTGCTAAGGAGGAATTCTTCTTCTTTGGTTAACATGTTTATTTCAGGAATGGGTTTGTCAGGTGAGGCGTCTTCATAATCAGAATCGGAAGAGGTTTCTATTTCATTTATCTGAAGACCTTCTTCATCAAGAAGTTCATCAGAAGAAGTGTCATCATTTTCTATAAAGATGTTATTAAGTTGATGTAGAGTGTTATCGTCTAAAGATAATTCATTCATCCTTTTATTAATTCTACAGTATTTTGAAATATGGCCTTTTCTACCACAAGAGTAGCATTTAATATTTTTAGAGTTTTTCTTATCAGTAAGAGGTCTATTTTGATTATTCTGGTGTCTACGTTTATTTCTATGAGGTTGAGGTTTATTGCTATGTTTCTTTGTCTCTTTTCAGGGGGCAAGTTCCTTTGCATTTTGATTTTGTTTTTCATTATAAGAGGGATCATACGAGCACGAAGTCTCCTAAGCTTCTATTGGTCGAGACTGTTCTTCTTTGAGTTGTCTTTGTAATTTGATCGTATTACACATTTGTGTTCCTTGTCTGTAAACATAAGAAACTATTTCTCCATAGGAAAGAAGATCATAAGGGATTTGGCCACTGTATTCTTCTTTAATTCTATCTCTAACTTGGTCACCTATAATTTGAGGTAAACCAGCTAAGAATTTTCTTTCCAAAAGGGTTGATTGCGATGCGTTCTAACAAGAACCCTTTGAAGAAAAAGTTCTTTGTATTCTCTGAATCTTCCTAAGGATTTACAACGCATATTGGATAAGAGATCTTGATTCCTATCTCTAATGTGTGAAGGGTCTCCTATGAAGTGTTATGAAATGGAGTAAATAAGGGTGTTCACCGCATCTTGAATGAGACGTCCTTGATTATCATCCATGCGTTGTCCAAAATCATCTATTTTATACGCAGTTAAAATCTGTATTTTTTGTTCATCAGTCAAATAATTATCCCACCAACCTTTTAGTTGTCTAGTAAAACCGGCTACTAAAAGATTAGCAATAGCATGATCAGAAATATCTTGCTGTGTTTTATAGGCATTAGCAAGCATTACCATGTTATTAAGAATATTCATGATATTGGTTTCGGCAACACCATCTATATTCCATTCATAAATGGCGTCTGGAGAGTATTTATTATGTATTTTTTGCGATGATTCTTCTTGGGCGATGTCAGGTGGGGTAGCTCTACTGTAATAAAGTTTTTGGGGATGTCTCCAATTGAGTCTATTAACCTCAGGGACAGATTCGTTGTCAGAGTCACTAGAGGGTTTGGTCAAGGTACTAATAGTAGGTTGATCAGGGGTGTCGTTAATAATTAGTCCTTGGAATTTAGTAGTGTCTAATATAGGAGTAGGTTCTAGCTTTGCTTTCCCTAGGAGTTTTTTCTTTTGTTCTATGGCTTTGGCAAACTCCGGACTAAGGTTCTTTGGGAATTCAAAGGCCTTAAAAATGGGCTTTTTGAGTGTATTAACAGGTGGAGTGGTTACGTGAGTAGGATTTTGTATGGTGGATTCTATCCTATTTAATTGTTTTCCTATGGTTACAAGATGTTGATTAGTAAAATTGTTTTGTTCAATGACTTTATGGGTGTAAAGAGAGTCTCCTTTGTCAGGAACCCTAAAAGGAGTGGCAGTAACCTCGCTTTCTCCATGTTGTATTTTTATTCTCCTAAGGGGTGGATGGTTGGACTCTATGGTTTCTCCATTATCAAGTTTCCACTTATAATGGTGGTCTAAAACAACAATTTCTTTTGGTTCAAGGAATTGTTCTTCTAACCAATCAAAGAAAAATATATGGACTTCATATTCGTACATGTAGTCATAATATTTTTGCTTGATATCTTTTGCTTTATCAGCAAAGGTTTTGAAGAACCATTCTCTGATTTGTTTGTTGTTTTCAGAATTAAATTCTTTGTTGAGGAAAGCTCTATTTGGTTCAAATTGATTTTCTAAAACATTAAGCTCGGCGTCTATCATTTGAGAATAAGTGGGAGAATGATAAGGAGAATCTGTATTTTCTAGGACAGGTTCAGGCTGGTTTTGTTGGTAAACTGGCCTGGAAATTCCTGATCTATTGTCTAGACCAGTGATTTCTGGTTCAGGTGGTAACTCGGGATTATTTCTACTTGTATTAGGAGGTAAAGGTGTTGTATCACGTATAGAAGGATCTCTACGAGTACTAGGAGGAATAGTGATTATAGGAGGAAGATTGGGATTAAGATCTACAGACCTTGAGTAAGATGTTTGAAATGAAGGACTAGATCTTGAATCAAAGGATCTTCTAGGAAACCTAATAGTGACACTTCCTTCCGGATGTTGAATAACATTGGTTGGAGTTGTATTTTGAACAACTTGTTGGGGAATTTGGTTCTCTAATTCCCATTGTTCTGGTAAAGTGACTTGATTCCAACTAATAGATCTTGGAATCGTAGTATTTGCTCTAGAAATGTCAGTTTGGAGAAGAAGTGTTTCTCCTTTTGGACTATGTTTAAAAGCATTTTCTCCAAAGGCGGATGCCATGGCTTTATAATGGATCCTATAGACAAGGGCTAAAGGAATAGATCCATCTGCCACTTTGTAATTGTGTGTTTTAATTTGAAGTGTGAGAGCTCTAAGTATATTCTTGTCTTTAAGAGAAACTGAGAAATTGGGATAACAGTCAAAATGTATTGGTCCTTTACAGAGGCTTGTCTCTACGGTACCGAGAATAGATTCATCATAGTTCAAGAGACGTGAATCTCTTAAGACTAAAAGAATGGATGTATTAAGACCTTCCTTTGTAAGAGGTTTGATTCCTACTTGGACTAATCCTATATGAATGTAATTGTATTTTTGTTTATGCTTATGGATGGACTCTTTATTAAGAAGATGTATTTTTTTCATAAGAATTAGAAAGAGGAACATCTCTTTCTTCGGTAGTGATGACATAATCAGATTTTTTGAAAAATTTCAATTTTGATTGTTTGTATATTTCCTTAAGCTGTATTTTAGGGATTTCCCAATTTTCTATAGATTTGTTGAAATCTTCTATCCTTACTTCTTCTCTATGTATAGGACTTGGATCTGAGTCCATTTGTATATATATATATATATATATATATATATATATATATATATATATATATTATTGCAACGAACATCAATCAATTGTAAGTAATTTGAAAATTCTAGAACTTTTTCATGCATAAACCCTAGAATTTCAAATATAATATTCTCTCTCAATTTTCAACGAAATTATGCAAATTATATATGGTTGGAAAAATCTCGACATGTAGAACAAAAGCCCTATGGTTTCGGGATCAATTGAGCAAAAAATCCACACAAAAAAATAATCCCCATATCTGGCTCAAAGAGGAAAATTTCGAATTTTTTCCATAAAAATAAATTGCGTTCTACAATCATATATGATTAGCTCTGATACCACATGTATAAAATTATTCTCATGAATAACTAAACAATCAAGAAGAAACAGATCCATATATGATTGTAAAACACCGAGATCAATAAACACAGCAGAATTAAAGCATACCTGTTTGAGCCATTGCTTCACTTGAAGAAAAATAGATCAATCTGATAATCAGTGATTTATCGGAATACCAGATCTTCCTCTCTATGACCTATTTCGATATAGAAGCTTTCAATGGGATTCAAGCAATTGCTAGAGAGGGGACCTAGCAAACCCTAATCAACAGAGTGTCAACTGGGCCCTTCCCATTACGGGCTTCAGTTAAACACAATTGCCTACACTTTGCTGCTCACTAGGCCCGTTATTAATAGATGCCAATACCCAATTCAATCAGATCACTGTAGGGTTTAACAAATATTAGAATATCCATTAACCCGATTATTTAAAATAGAAAAGTAATTAATTAATGTAAGCCCATATTATAGGAAATTTCCAACAATTATAACAAAAGAAAAACAAAGAATTTAAAAGAACATATATGCCAAAACTATAAACATGAAAGAATCAACTCAAGAAATCATAACAAAAAAGCACAAAGAATTTAATTGCGGACCCATAAATACATGTGAACGCAATGATATTCTAGTAACCTAAAATTTGGATAGATTGGAAAACCTCCCCCTTATAATCAATCAAATCTTCTCCTACGTCATCACCCTTATTAAGCGCAACTGAAAATTTCATATATAAAACAATGTGCTTGCAGTCCACCCCTTTAATCTAGGAGGAAATAATTATGTGGTGTAAACATAATCACAAATAATAAAATGCTCTTTACTCAGCTATAGACATTTCCAATTCCATAAGATTAAACTACAGCTTCACAACACATTCTAAGTAATCAATTGGTGCTAGAGAAGCGTGCAACGAGCCCAATTTCAACTTCCTTGATACCCAACAATTCACAAGATGCACAAAATGATACAACATGGAACCAACAACAATATCATTCGAGAAAAAAGAATAGCAAATGAAGCAAACTAGTTTGGGAATCATCATGGCACAAGAAAATAGATAAAAATGAAAGCACCTAACCTGAATGTCAGTCGCAACGAGCTTAGAATGGAATTGCTCAACCTCCACAATATTCCAACAACTAATTACGAGTCCATCTTAATCTGCATTGCAAACCAAACAATATTAAAAACCATAGACACTCAAAATATGAAACTTTAATGAAACACTACCATCAATACCACATGTCATTACAAGATCGGCCTAGATAAGGAAGAAGGATTCATAAAGAGCGTGACAATCAGTTGAGAAGATTTTTGACTTATAGCATTTTGTTACTACACCACGGTAGGCGGACTTTCTTAATCTTCTGTAGTTATAACCTATCTCAAGAACTATTTATAGATAAAAACTTTCTCAGAATCTAATTATGCACGTTGGCTATCCCGAGCCCTCAATAAGATTGGAAAATAAAAAATTAACTATCCTTAACATGCTAATCATATGACTTTCTTTCTTTGCAAAAGAACACCACAATAAATAACCTAGTAAAGATTCTAGAGCTCAGGTCTACCAACTACTAGACACTCAACATACATGTTCCCTAGAGATACTATCACCATAACGGATCTTAGAGTAGTTTTCTTTACCGAAAATATGATAGTTCTATGCTAATCATTCATGCATAGATAGTACTTGCGCTTGAGGGCGAGACTTGGTTTCTTTTTTGTTGGTACTTTTGTTGACCTTCCCTTTTGCTTTATCCGCATGATTATACATGGTTTGCGGTCTGATTATAATCTTGAGTTAATCATTTGAGTGAGGCAAACTTTTATGTCTTGTAAGTATTAATCCATTGAACATTTTGATTGACTGCACTATTAAGTCTGGACATTTTATTTTGTTTGTTTAATTTTGCAGTTTATGGGCTAGAGTGTGTTGACTGCATCAATTGGTTCTTTTTATTTTTGTGTTTTGGTGAGGTTTGTTTTTTGCGGTCCTGTATACACTCCAACGAATCTTAATTTTCAAGTTTTTAACAGCAAGTCTATAAATTAAAATGTGGTCTATGAATTGTTTTGAGTTCTTTAGCACCTGATAAATGCATAGAAACATATCATGTGATCATTTTCATTTTTGTCTAAGAAATGGGCGACAAGAAGCAGTTCAGAGAAACATATCACCATAACGTTCACATACTATAAAAGCATCTAAAGGAACAACATACAATATAAGAAACAAACATTAATGTTCAAACATATTGTTCTCTTAGCTAACATATAGTGAAGTTGTACAACATCAAGATTTGTCGAAGCTGAAAATCGTTCACAACGGCAATCGTGGTGTCGTCGCTGCTCACTTTGAGTTCCTCAGCACCTTATAACAGCATGGAAGCATATCACATGATCATTTTCATTTTTTTCTAAGAAATGGGCAACAAGAATTCGGAGATTTGATTTGTTTTTTTCCTTTCCATCGATCAGTTCTTTTGGTTGTTTTTTTTAGTTTGCTACTATAGTAATTATTACCTTTGAGAAACACTATAGGCATTCTTAGAAAAGCCCAGTCATTCTCTACTCAACAGTAAATTGTTGTTTATACAAGAATGTCGAGATGCAATTGCAGGCCCAACCATTTTTTTACATTCTTCCTGATATTAGACTCTTTTTTCATCTATTTTTCTATTTGCACCACCCAAAACGTGAAAGTGTTATAGCACATGAGTGATGTACAATATTTTCCCATAGCTATCTAACATGTCTTGCATCCATGCATACCTCTTGAGGTGTAGATGTGATCAAACTAAAAATGCCTTGCAAAACATGATAGAAAATGCGGCAGGTTTTTTGTTTTAAATAAACCATAGGTATAATTGTGTAGACCCGGCTACCTACCCTGCAACTCAGAGGCAACTGGCGGGCTTTTGGGTGTCCGCGCTCGCCAAAAAGGCCAAGGCGAAAACGGTCAAAGCTTAGGACCAGCCACAACCAGCGAGGCTCTTGGGAGCGAGTCGCGACGGTGGAGGTGGCCAAGCTCGGAGGCGACTAGCAGGCTTTTAAATGTCTACGCTCACTAAAGAAGCCGAGGGGGAGACTATCAGAGCTCAAGGCCTAGCCACAACCAAGGGGGCTCCTGGGAGCGAGTAGCTCTTGGTGGTGACGGCAGAGGCGGCCGAGCTCGAAGGCGATCGGTGGGCTTTTGGGTGTCTGCGCTCGCCAAAGAGGCTGAGGCGGAGACAGTCAGAGCTTGGGACTCAACCACGACTGGCGGGGCTTTTGGGAGCGAGTTGCTCTTGGCGATGACAGCGGAGGCGGTCGAGCTCGGAGGCTCTTGGGGGGCTTTTGGGTGTTCGCGCTTGCTAAAGAGGCCGAGGCGGAGACTGCCAGAGCTCAAGACCCAACACGATTGACGGGGCTCTTAGGAGCAAGTAGCTTCTAATGGCGATAGCGGAGGTGGCCAAGCTTGGAAGTGACCTGTGGGTTTTTGGGTGTTTGCACTCACTGAAGAGGCCAAGGCAAAGACGATAAGAGCTTAGGACCCAGCCACAATTGGTGGGGCTCTTGGGACCGAGTGGCTCCTGGCAGTGACGGTAGAGGCGGCCGAGCTTGGAGGCAACTGGTGGACTTTTGGGTGTCCACGCTTACCAAAGAGATCGAGACGGATATGGTCAGAGCTCGGGACACAGCTACAATCGGTGGGGCTCTTGGGAGCAAGTGGCTCCTCGCGGCGATGGCGGAGGCAGCCAAGCTTAGAGGCGACCTGTAGACTTTTGGGTAGGAGAGATTTTTGAAAAAGAGAGGGCAAGCGTCTCAGCTTTCACGAAGAAAAAGACGCAGAACATGGTGAAATAGGTATAAAGAGAAGAGAGAGAGAGAGAGGGGGAGGCAAAAGTTTGACTAAAAAAACTGGGGCCCAGCTCCACAATGAGCCATGTGGTGACATGGGTCGCATCCTGATTGGGCCGGCACACAGTGACATGGCATGGCTAACCTATCCAATATTTTATCATTGCCTCCCTCTCTTTCTCCCCTACTAGTAGTAGTACTACAACCTATGTATGCAGAATCAAATATAGAATATTTGCACGAAAATTGACCGAACTAAAACCAGTGCTTGCGAAAAGATGTCGACAGTTGACAGTTGACTTTCAGGAGCGCGCCATCCTTTGGTGGACAACTCAACGCCTTCTAATATTTCTTTCTAGTTCTTTTTTTGTTATATCCTTTTCGTTTGAATTCGTGAGCAGAATGAGACGCGACTCATCGGCCACCGTACTTGTTTTTTTTTTTTCTCTTTATTTAACGCAAACAAGTCACCTACTCCTCCCTGTCTCGAGGCATAGAAAAACTCGTCTAGATTTGCATCCACGGACTTGGCCCATCTATGTGAGGTCAAATTGCTGGGTCTAACTCACGAGGAGTTCCACAATAAAAACCTACAGCTTTGTAAGGAGAAAAATAACTACAGCATTTATATTTACACTCAACTTTTTGGCGCAAATCTTAGCATAGGTACTCTAAGCGTGGAAGTTGATATAAATACAAAAGACTACTGAATACCTACCAACATTCAAATTTTGCACCCAACTGTGGGTAGTTGTGTTGGTTGAGAGTCTCTTCTTCATCGCCAAGGTCGAAAGTTCGAAACTCGCAGTTGCTAGCGTTGTAAGTGAAGGGCCATGTTGTTGGGGCCCCGTATTGGGCCTCCCCAGAAGTATAGGGGACCCAGCCCTTCGGTGTCGTGGGAGGCCGTGGTGGAGTCCAGTTATCAAAAAAAAAAAAAAAAGCATTCAAATTTTGCCGATGGATCAATCATATATCTACATTTTCAAAAAAATTCTGAGAGATCGAATTCACCAATAATAATGAAATTCAACCCTTGATATAAACAATGATTTTATATAAACCCCGCATTACTAGGTTTCTTCTGCATTTTCAAACTAAGGACATCATAATTTCGAAGCCTCGGGTCCAACAACCAGAATTTCGACTGAGGAGAGCTTGGGCCGGTCATTAACCGGCCCACGTAAGCCCATCAACGCCAGCCATTTGGGACCACTTTAACCCATTAAGGCCGGCCAATATGGGCTTTCTCGCTGTCCATTAATACGCTCACTAATCCCAGTACTTCTTTGACCCAAATCCCTAGTCAAGAGAATTTCAAGGGTACTTCATGCACTCTTGGAAGAGACAAGGGAGGGATTTGAAAGGGGAAAGGGGACCGAGTGATCTTGTGAAAGTGGCACACCTCTCACTCTCAAAAAAGTATTCAAATAGGGGTGTGAAAAAATTTGAACTTAGAACCTACTATTTTAATACAATGTAAAATTTTGCAGAATCATTGTCAATTATTTAAAAATTTTAAATTGTTAAATAAAGACATGAATTAATGTTTATTTATTCTAACATAAAAGAGGAAACGAAAGAAGAAGATTCTTACAATCACAAGCCAAAGACATAAAAAATAAAAATAAAAAAGCTTAAGGGATAGGATGGTGTTAAATAAAAAATGATTCCAAACGCGCTCCAACAGAATTAAGACGTGATCCTGCCCTTCCAAAAAAGCCAACAATCCTACCACCACCTGATGCTGACAGGATACGGAATTCTGTTAACCTTCGAGGAGCATCCTTTGTTCTGAATGGCCCATGAGTGGCCTTCGTGGTATGTAATTCCTCCTCCCTCCTTCCTCTAGTCACCTGGCCAGAGGCGAGCGCTAACAAGGTTAGCCTCGCTGGCCATTGGCAAGTTACGGCTCGCCATGGCTAAGCGAGGTTAAGCCTCACCAAATCTTACGAGGTTGGGCATCTCCATGGCTAGTGAGGGCGGCCTCGCCTAGCCACCGGTAGCAATTGCGAGAGGCTGTGCAAGGTCATGGCCTCTGTTGAGGCCGAGCCTCGTCCATGGCTAGCGAGACTCGACTCTCATCAAATCCAGTGAGCGCGAGCCTCACTCAGCCACTAGCAACCCTCGCTAGATGCTGCATAAGGTTGCAGCCTCTGACCTTGTGGCCTTTGGCGAGGTTGGGCCTTGCCCATAGCTGGTGAGGCTCAACCCTTGGTAGATTCGATGAGGGTGAGCCTTGCCAGCATAGTTGACAGCTTGGGCAAGGTCACACAACCACGGCTAGGCTTCCTCGAGGCTAGTGAGGTCCTTCGTTGGCCTTGCCTCTGGTCAGTTGCCGATGGCAATCAATTGGAGGAAGGAGAAGGAAATGAAGAAAAAAAAATTAATAAAAATTTCGAAAAATAAAATGTTATTAAAAAATTGTCTATGCCAGTATTGGTCGGCTAGCCAACGTCCACTTCAGCGCCGGCCGATAAAAAATGTCTAGATAGACTGTATTGACACAATTGCAAAAAGTTTAGGACCGATTTGATAACAAAAAAATTAAAACTGAATTGAAAAAGTTACAATTGGTTTAGGATTGTTTTAGTAATTTTCCCATTAGAAGTGATGTACTAAATAGTGACATGATTCCCTATTTTTGATGAATACATCTCACTCATTCACATAAAAGCTTGTGCAAATATCAGATAAGTTAATATGCTAATTTGGCTAATCGATCTCGTTGGATTTAGCTCAGCTTCTTTTCTAAGGATGAAAAAAAACAATTGAGATGATCCCAGTCAGCATTTTTGGACGATGAAGGACTTATGCGAGATTCAAATGATCCAATATATTTCCGAATGTACTGAACAGATGTAAGGAATGTCTCCTTAACATCGCCTGCTCCCGTGACATCGTCTGAGATGAACAAATCGAAATGAGACCCGCCTTCACTGACAGAAAAAGAAAAAAACGAAAAAGTTCTATGTTCTATGCAGTGTTATGAAGACATGTCGTTGGGAAATAGACTAAAAGGAAGGGTTGAGCTGCGTGGACGGATGTCCTAGGAAGAGGATAAGATTCATCTGACCTGGTTCGTAACAATCTATTCGTTGATCACGGGAAGGAAAGTATCAAGCGAACCAATCGCTCGTATTTCGGGGAAATCACGATCCACTTCTTTCTCTTTTGTTTTGACGAATTCAAATACATTATGAGCGTCCATTTATACATAAATTTTACGAAATGTTTTTAAGTTTTCTCACATTTTGAATTGGAAAACTATTCTCTTTTTTACAGTCTGTTCCGAGTCAACCCCAGCCAAATCAAGTTTTGTACCATAATTTAATAAATTGTATGCTAATCTCACTTAATTGGCGAATCAAATAATAGTTATAGACTTACGATGAAGGATTAACATTTATCTGATCGTGCGGCGTCTACGATGCACTCACGTGATTAATGATTTTGATGATTTTGATCTGTTTGGTCTATAAATCCCACAATAATTTCTTCTCTTCTTGATTTGCGCGCGAAATAAACTATGGAAGTGGTGAAGGATTCCAAAACGGATGGGGTAATAACTAAGACATTAGGAAAGTCATATCCTTGATTGGCCTAGTCCTACATTCTTTTCCGTGCAAGTCTCTCAGGTTTACAATTGTGCATTTGGAAGTATCGTTCAAGCAACTTCTTGACGTAAATTTCTTGAGATAAACTAAGTAACTTATTAAATTTATGTCCGGCGATCTTGGCACACTGAACATAGCTAACTTCAACCACGTCCTTATATTAGGAATGTGAATATATAAAGAGAACAATAGAAAAAAAAAAACAATGAACAAGAATTTTTATGTGGAAATCCCTTCTCAAAATCAAGATGCGGAAAACCGTGGCGCTACACTAGGCAATCTCTCCACTATTAGTATCAATGTTACAAGCTCTATGGTTACAAGCTTCAACATTACAACTATAAAAGTATAGCAAGAATCTAAGGCATACATAATTATGATGGAAATTACATGTATGCCATTAATAATAATAAAAGCCCTATTGTCTACTTTAACATGACAGGATGGGTGATCTACTAGGAAGTGCCTACCCAAAAGGAGCTTTAACATGACAGGATGGGTAACTTATTGAGAAGTGCCTATCCAAAATAAATTGTTTCTGCACTTGAACATTATTTTCCTATAGTCCATTAATCTCTTACTAGGAGGTTGATCTTCAAAAAATAACAATAATCTTTCATAGTTTTTATCTTTGTAGCCCAAATTGTCCTAGTGCGGCGGCCCCCCTCATCACTTACCCTAGAAGCCAATTGAGGTAATGCACAACCTTAGTTTTTAAATGGTGACAACTTTTATTAACATATCTACTGGACCTTCTA
The DNA here is from genome assembly GCA_014182565.1 of Eucalyptus marginata. NCBI lineage: Eukaryota > Viridiplantae > Streptophyta > Magnoliopsida > Myrtales > Myrtaceae > Eucalyptus > Eucalyptus marginata. The sequence goes on from CM024593.1 coordinate 34,174,967, forward strand.
CACTGAGAATCTTCTTCAATGACAAAGTTCCATCATCTATCAATTGACAAATTTGATGATACTTTAACTCAATGTATTTTGTCCTTGAATGAAATACAGGATTCTTTGTAAAATAAATAGCACTCTGATTGTCACTAAAAAGAACACTATTATCCTGCCCATTGCCTATTTCTTTCAGAAAATTTTTCAGCTAAATCATTTCCTTACCAGCTTTAGATATAGCAACGTACTCTGCCTTAGTGGTTGAAAGAAATATACACATCTGAAGTCTAGCTATCCAACTATTGCAATCCTACCTAAGTTAAAAACATAACTTGAGGTGCTTTCCTATTATCCAAGTCACCATCAAGATCTGTATCAAGAAAGCCTTTTAAAGTTACATTGTTTTTCATAAAACATAATGACATACCTGGAGTATTTCTCGGGTATCTTAACAACCACTTTGCAACTTTTTAATAATTTATTACTGGATTTGCCATGTATCTGCTCACAACTCTCACTGTATAAGCTATGTTTAGTCAAGTATATACCATAAGGTACATTTAATTGGCAATAGCTTATGCATAAGGCACCTTAACTTGAAGTGACTACCTTCTTTGAGAGCTTGAAGTGATTTCTTGAAGGGGTACTTTTGGGCTTTGCATTCTGAACTCCGAATTTGTCTAGCATCTTTTCAATGTACTTTTCTTGAGATAATTTTAGAATTCCTTTGGATCTATCCCACGTGATCCTCATCCCAAGAATCTGATTCGCTACACCCAAGTCCTTCATCTTAAACTCTCTTGACAACTACTGCTTCAATATGTTGATCTCCCTTATGCTAGATCTTGCAATGAGCATATCATTCACATACAACAACAAAATAATATAGTAGTCATCAAATTTCTTGAAGTAAAAATAGTGATCCATTTCACTTCTACTGAACCCGTTAATAAAAATAAAAGTGTCAAATTTCTTGTATCATTGTCTAGGAGTTTGTTTCATGACATACAAACTTTTCTGTAGTTTGCAAACATAATTTTCTTTTCCAAGAACTTGAAACCTCATGGTTATATCATGTACACATCTAGAGCACTTTTAACTATTTTCCAAGAGCTATCCCCAAAAATAGTTCTATATCCTGTGCCATATATTTTATTTATAGAGATTAGATTTCTCTTAAGTCCTAGAATGTATCTAACATCATGCAACTTCCATTGATATCCACTAGTGGATTATATGTAAACATCACCACTTCCCATAATATCCAAAGGTTAATCATCAGCAAGATAAACCTTTCCAAAGTTTCTAGCAACAAAGTTGTGTACTAATTCTTTACACGAAATAGAGTGAAACGACAAACCTAAGTCAAGTATCCAAGACTCAATTGAACTGTCAATGCTCAAAATTAAAGCATCAGTATCATGCGTCTCTTCAAGAGTTACATTCGCAGATTTTTCTTCCTCTTGATTTCAATCTTGATACTAAATTTTCTTTTATGGGGCTCTATAATTTCATTTCAGATTGCCTTTCTTTTCACAATTCCAACAAATTATAACGAGGTCTCGATTTGCTTCTCTTTTTGGACTTTGATCTACCACGGTATTGGCTTCGCCCTCGTTGATTGCTCCTCCTTTTGCCTTCAATATTTAAGGTAGCACTTGAAAATTCACCCGACTTTCTTCTGTGAATATTCTTACTAAGAATCAAATCTCATTTAGTTTGAAATTTCAACTGTTTTTGACCAGACAAACTACTCACTGCAGTCACAGTTGTACTCCAACTTTTAGGTAGAGAAGATAATAAAATTAAAGCCTTTACCTTGCCATCGAATTTGATATCCACCGAACTCAACTAAGTCGTGATCATGTTGAATTCGTTGATGTGATCTATCACAAAAGCACCCTCGTCCATCTTTAAATTGGAAAGACGATGCATCAAATATTCCTTATTTGATGTAAAAGGCTTCTTGTACATGTTGGACAATGCCGCCATCAAATCCACCATTGTTGCCTCATTGGTAATGTTGAAAGCAACGTTCCACACCAATGTAAGACAAATCAAACCCAGAGCTTGCTGATCTAACAATTCCCACTCTTCTTGCTTCATAGAATCTGGTTTCTCTCTAGACAAAGGCTGATGCAAATTCTTCGGATACAACATATCCTTGATCCGCATCTTCCATAAACTAAATTCCTTGCTATCGAACCAATTAATCTTAACCTTCCCTTTGTCCATATTTTGCTCCCACTATTTCACCAAAACCAATCTTTGATATTAGTTGTTAAGAACGTGAATATATGAAGAGAAAAATAGAGATAAAAACGAGCGAGAATTTTTACGTGGAAAACTCTTCCCAAAATCAGGGAGAGAAAAACTACAGTGCAATCTCTCCACTATCAATATCAATGTTATAAGCTCTAGGGTTACAAGTTTTAGTATTACAACTATAAAAGATATTGGCCCTATATATAGCAAGAGTTTAGGGCGTACATAATTATGATGGAAATTACATATATGCCATTAGCAATAATAAAAGCGATATTGTCTGCTTTAACATGACGGAATGGGTGATCTACTGGGAAGTGTCTACCCAAAATAAATTATTTCTACGCTCAAACATTATTTTCCTCTATCAGACTTCATAACTCTATCACCTTCATCTCAATGTTGGGGAACAATTATTGAATAGTGGAATAATTCTTGTCATTTTTGGTCTAAGCCATCAATGTATAAAAATGGGAGCACCAAACTATCCTTGTCATTCCGACCTATGTTGTCAATATAAAAGAAAAGGAGCATGAAACAATCCTCGGACCTTGTGGAATTGGTAATTACAGCTATCTATGCAAATCAGAGATCACCTAGTGATTGAAATACTAAGCTTCCACCTATTTGTTTGGATCCCGTTATCTTTTTGACTGGTAAAAGAAAGCCAAAAGTCCCCATTTGACTTGAGCCCTGCACGCGACATAAATTCCCCACGTACACTTTCTAGCAATTCTTGAGATGGCAATTCTTGGTAAGATAAGTAGTGTTTTTCCAGGTACCCCATGTACACTTTATAGCAAGCAATACAACACTTGTCCTCTCTGTTGAAAAAAACTTATATTATTAATTGAGAAAATGACATAAATAATCCTCGAATTTTGTCTTAAGGTGCAATGTCATCCTTGAACTTTTAATTTGTCCATTTAGTCTCCAAACTTTAGTCCACTACGCAATATCGTCTATAAGCTTTTAATTATTTTTTATGTGATATCTAAACTTTTATACATGTTCAATCTAGTCTTCAAATTATATAAAAATGTTCAATATAGTCATTCAACTAATTCAAGTTCAGAGATAACATTGAATATTTTTATATAATTCAAGAAATAGATTGAAGATGTATCAAAAGTCTAGGAATCTTGTTGAACATATTAAAAGTTCATGAGCGACATTGAACATAAATAAAAATTCAGAGATCACATTGCAAAAAATTAAAAGTTTAGGAAAGATATCACACATTGAACAAAAAGTTCAAGAACCATTCGTAGAATTGCACATTGAACTGAAGTTCAAGAATCATCTATGAAATTATCCCGTGTTGACAACACACTCAAGAATTTAGTGTTGAGATTCCAAATGCTTATTTTAAAATAGGCCTAACCCCCCTAAAAGTGCAAATTTTAGGTTAGATCTCAATATCAGGCCCAAATTATTTATACATCTAAAAAGCGCAAATTCTAGGTTGCATCCCATTTTAATCTAATTTTTTTTGTTGTCTTAAAAAAGATGCACCAATTTTCAGTCGGTACCAAAATTTGGCCCTTCAAGTTTCGACGTTGAAGATGCGACACGTTATTCCACGTTTACTTGGTGATTGGACAGAAACTTGAAGGGGTCAGATTTGGTAATTTTTTTAATTAAAACTGAGACCCTTATTAAGTGCTTTTTATAGGGAAAAAGATCTAGTTAAATTGAGTGCTTCTTAAGAGAATCGGGCCCGGCAAAATGTATCCATTAAAGATGTTTTCCAATGGGTTAGTCACTTGTCTTCAAGTTAAATCGTCTGGCTGTGGGAGAGACTCAAGTTAAACCCTTTCGATCAGTTCTCTTCGCTTTGACCATCATTACTAGCTGAGTATATCTCATAATGTTCACTTCTCAAATTCAAAAGCACACTCATGAAAAATATAAATAGAAATATTGGAACAGAAGAATATCCTGTGTCTCTCTCCTTGCAGATATTTACGCAGCTCTTGTTGCTGTCCTCGGCTCTCAGGTTGTGCAACGTGGAACAAACCTCGTTTGCACGAATTGTAGGATGCAAGACAAGGCCATCAGGAGCAATGGTCCGTAGAAGCCCGGCCGGTTTG